>OX457029.1:64899617-65069617 GCA_949752745.1 Protula sp. h YS-2021 | reverse complement strand
GTTCTTTGTGTTTAGTTGACATCACTGACGCGGTGTTCGCGATAGGATTTTTTTACAATGTTCGGGTCCAGGGGTAAAGACCTATCAGGAGTTTGCATTCTTCCTGAAATTCTCAGGTTTGCATACCGGAAGTGATGGGTAAACAATATCTCCCGGTGATGCAAAGCGTCTGCTGTGATTGTTGCTCTGTTTTGTTCAAACGTTTTGCGTAAAAAAACAACGGCAGGACTGAGTTATAGCGAGCGGTGATTAGCCTTCCCCACCCCTCCCCCCCTACCCCGCGCCCTCTTCCCGCATTCTTTGCCATCCATAAAGTACGTGCGCCCGGGCGGGCGGATGGGACATCTTGGCCTTCGCTTACGGTAATGCCATAATCAATGCGTGACGTCATAAATTTTGCGCACACGGGTAGTCCAAAAAGCCATACCAGGTCGCACTATCAACTAAATAGTCGAAAAAAGTCGAAAAAGTGCCAATTTTTTTGTTTGTTTTTTTTGTTTAGGTATATGAAGAATTGGCCACGGATTTCACCAGTGACTTTCGCTTCGTCGCCGTCTATGTGAATGGCGAGATTGCTGTCCCTACGGATTATGGCGACATCTTGGTATCTCGGCGAAATGCGGACCGGTTCACCATGGGCCAGTCAGTACAAGGTAAGGACAGTGGGTCCCGGGTATAGTAAAACCTGCGTGAGAGGTCAGACTTCTCGTTAAGGAACATCCTCTCGTTAAGGAGCATCCTCTAGTTAAGGAACAACTTCTAATAACAGGACCTTTTTATTAACACTATTTTTAATGTACTCCATAATTCAATTTTTAAAGAATATATACTTGCATGGGGAATGTAAATTTATCGCGAGAATACAGCGAGTCCCAAAGGCATTGTTTTAGCGGAGATATTTACTGCATTATGAAGACCAATGGGATTGTTCAATTAAAAAGTTATTTTTGGCATCTATTTTTCAAGTTTGCTTCCAATTCCAGTGGCAGATTTTTCTAAGAAATAAGAATGATTAATATAAAGTGCATACTAAGCGTTCGTCATAGTTAAATTATGCTTTTTTCTCCAAGTGGTAAACATTACTGAAATCTTAAAGCGATGCTAGAGCAATTTAAAAAGTACGCATTGTAAAATTTATGAGATTGACACAAGGTCGTTTGGCCCGAGGGGTCACAATTTGTTTGAGACAGAGTTTGGCCGTTTGCCCATCACTGGTAAAGAAGCTTGGAAAATTTCAATCAAAACAGCATAAAATTTTCATTTTATTAAATTAATAACATAAGGAAACGTCATTTTTTTCTTTCATTTCAGGTGTGGGAACGTTTGAGGGTTACTTGCATGATTTCAAAATGGTGATGAGGGGATTATCAAACAGGTAGCGAAATTCAGCTCGCGTTTTATTCGTTGTTGTATATGCCATTGTGCGCGTTGCTATAGAGAACGCGAATTACGTTTGTGCTCATAAAAGAGCGTGTTATGAAAATCAAACGTCACTTATCCGCTACAACTCACCAAGTGAAATGCCAGACAAGATGTCTACAAGACGTCTACGGGTCTACAGTGGTCTTTTATTGTCTTGTTCCCATTTTATAATTGTCAAAATAGTCACAATAGCAAATTGAAATAAGTATTATATGAGTTCGTTCATTAGAAACATGCATCAAGTGACATTTGGTTGAAATTTTATTGATGCTGGGAAAACTTTATGGGAAAAGATTCGCTTTCTTTGAAAAAGCATTGAAGTTTCTGGGGGGTTTTTTATATGTTTATTTGCGAATATATAGCCGGAAGGGGGTTGAGGGTTGTTTTAGAGTTATAACCTGCTCCACCCCCCTCCCACCCCACGTTCCGAGCTTAATTTTTGAGGTTTCGAAAACCTGTAAGTTAAGAAATGCCTGTGCTCATGCAAAACATTTTTGTCTTCCGTGAAATTACAGTGGAGGACCCGAAAAGGGGTTGCGGGAGGGGGGGGGGGGCTGGTGGGTGGGGAGAAGGGGACGGGTAACTATTTGTACTTATTACAGCATCTATTAAAATAAAACGAGTTTCGTGATAATTTTCTCTATTTCTGCGTTTTACAGGGAAGTTGCAGAAGTGTACTCTGGAAGCTTACCGGAAACCAGGATCCAGTCTCAATGCAGGTGCCCGACGGGCTTCCCCATGCTCAAGGACGATGATCCGACCTTCTGTACCCGTAACGCCGGGACGTCATCCAACGCCCAGCAATACCGCATCCAGCAGTGAGTCCATACCGCCCCCACCCCCCAAACCCCCACCCATAACACAGCTTCGTCGTCCAACGTCCAGCAATAGCGCATCCAGCAGTGAGTCCATACCGCCCCCACCCCCCCCCCCAAACCCCCACCCATAACACAGCGGCGTCGTCCAACGCCCAACAATGCCGCATCCAGCAGTGAGTCCATGACCACCCACACCCCACCCCTCAACGTCGGGACGTCGTCCAACATCCAGCCATACCGCATCCAGCAGTAAGTCTAGAATCCTCTCCCCTCCCCTGCCCAGCCCCCACCCGCAGTAAATCAACCTCAATGTTAGACCCGTCGCCTCACTCCTCTCCTCAATTCCAAAATATTCCAACGACCTGCCACTCACTCCAGGAACACCCCCCCCTCCCTCCCCCTATCCCCATGTGCACTGTCATCGTCTAGCAGTGAGTAAACCACAAAAATAGAAGTCTCCCGCCCCAGCTCCACGCCCCCTCTCCTCCTTCCATCCACTCGACAATTCCAGCTATGACGCATACACGGGCCGTCTGATTCTTTATTTAACACATTATAAATGTTGCAGAATAAATCAAACTTAACTAACTCAATACCGAATCAAACTTTAAAATTAACTTTTATAAAGACTTTTGTCTGTATTTGTGGTCTTTTTTAGTGTTTTATGGCAAATAGCAAAATAAACACCCATTTATTAAAAAGAAGAAAACATCAAAGATACAATAATAAAACAATGAGGCACTATTCGACTCAGCGAGTCTATTCCGGAATAAACTCACGATGCACAGTCCACAATAGTCCACATAAGTCCACATTAGTCTACATTAGTCTATCCTAGAATTGACTCACTGTATCGAAATTGGTTTATTCCGCACAGGACAAAAAATAACTTTCTTAGTGCTTTATAATTCTTATTTTATATAACAGGGTGTTAACAGCAGCCCTATATTATCAGTGTTAAAAGTATTAACAGTGTAACAGTATGGGCAGTGTTAACAGTATTATCCACAGTTGGTGCTGATGTTTTCATTTTATTTATTTACGTTTTTTTTATTGATTTTGACAGAAATGCGTACCCAGTTCAGTTCACAAACGACGACAAGATAGACAGCGCGTGGATCTCAGACGCTCAGCGGGACGTGGCGATGGTTGTCATGGATCTGGAGCAAACCTATGAGGTCATATTCCGTCCCGGGGGGGGGGGGTGAGGTCCTGATTTTGTCTGTTGGGGGAGGAAGGAAGGGGGAGGAGATGCAGTTCGCAGCATGTGTGTTATAGAGAGTGTCAAAATAAAAAAAAAACAGGTAGAGAAAGAGGAGGAGGGTGTGTTTTTGAGGCCAGACGCATCCAGTGGGGTGTTTTTGTGGCCTGACGTATCCAGGGGGTGTTTTTGAGGTCAGACGCATTTAGGGGAGGGTGTGTTTTTTAGGCCAGACGCATCCAGGAGGTGTTTTTGAGGCCTGACGTATCCAGGGGTGTTTTTGAGGCCTGAGACATCCATGGGGAGGAGGGAGAAGGGACACTGTGCAGCATTGATATGACCATACTTATAGAAAAAAAAAACAAGGGGAGGGGTGGGGGTTTGGGGGTGAATTTGAGGACAGACGCAGTTCGAGCGGAATGCCAGTGTCGTTAAAAAGAACAAAGATAATTTTCTTTCGGTGCTCCGCGTTTCCCACAAAAAGGGGTTTCTTTCAGAACTGCACCCCCGCCCAGCAACAATATAATGAAACTAAAGTAAAATCTCATTCTGGACAAACCCTGAAATACCGGACAAATGCCAATACCGGACAAGAATTTTCAGTCCCGTTTTTCCCCATTGGTTTACAAGACTCCTGAAATACCGGACACCTCTATGTACCGGGCAAAATCCGCCAGTACACCCGTTATCCGATGTAGGCAGGTTTTACTGTATTAAAAGTATTAAAAGTAATAATAATAATAATAATAATAATAATAATAAATGATTGTGCCTTGTAGGTTCGCCATATCGTCATCACGTTCTACAGCCCGTTCCCGAACACGGTGATCATAGAACGTCAGAGTGACGACGACTCGTCGTGGCAACACTGGCAGCTGTTTTCTGACGGCTGTGAGGAGAAGACGGGCTATTTACCGGAACAGCCGCTCACTTCCGCCGATGACGTCACATGTAAACAAATCATTCAGTAAGCAAACACACTGTTATATATATATGTACACTACTTTTGTGCACCCGGGGGGGGGGGGAGAGGTGAGAGGGCGGGGAAAGGCTCGTGACACCATGTGCATTCCATGCGTGTCCACGAAAGCGCGGATAAAGGGGTAATTTTGGGGTCATAAGCTGCCCGCACGGAGTGCCAATTTCGTTAAAAAGGGGCTTTACCGAGAATTTTCATTCAGCACTCCGCTTTTCCCACAAAACTTTGGAACTGCACTCCGAGTTTGGTTAAAAAAGGGGCATTATTTCAAAATTAGCATATCGCGTTTGGGGGAGGGGTCGTTTTAAAAAGTCATGGATACGCTTGGTAACCAGGTGGTATTCGAGTGCCCCCCCCCCCCGCTACCAAACCCCCCTTCCGGGTTGTGCATCCTACAGAACAGAAGCATTTGTGCGTTTTGTGAACAAACTATAATTTCGAAAATTAAAAGTGATTAAGCCCAGTGGCGAAGTGATATTTCCCGTAACAGCCGTGGATAACAGTACAATCTAACAGTTTTTTTTTTTTTTTTAGAAATCGCATTATGCGAATTATTAGGGTATATATTTCTGTCACACAGACACATTCTCTCTCTCTCTCTCTCTCTCTCTCTCTCTCTCTCTCTCTCTCTCTCTCTCTCTCTCTCTCTCTCTTGAATTATATTTTTTGATTTTTGTGTTTAGTCCTGACCATCTTTTTCGGCTTTGCGTGAACTAGAACCATTTTTCTTTAGGCCGAACACACCCCTGACCTACTCTAGCGGAGTATTGACCTTTGACCTCCTTGCCGGAAGAGAAGGCTGGATGAACGCGGAAGGCCTGATGATCGCAGATCTACGCGGGTTTATCCGCGCCAACAAGATACGCGTGACGATGCGGGGTCACCCGTACACACAGGACCAGCAGCACAAATACCACGGTCTCTACGAGATCAGCGTCAACGGCACGTGAGTGCACAACTATTTTTTTTCTCTAAATTTTAAATTAATTTTAATTTTGAATTTCAAACAGATGACTTAAAGACTCGGTGGGTTTTAATTTTGGAATTCCGTGACAGGTGATCCAACCCACTGCGTTTACCTAACTGAGGCAAATGAGCAAAATCAATTCAATGTTTACTACCCGGGATTTATCGAATCCGGGATTTATTGATACTTTATAAAAGTAAAAACATTCAATAATTTGAAACATGATAAGCCTTAAACTTCCCGATGCATCCATGTTTTTCTTTGCGTGTGTTCTAGGTGTGACTGTAATGGCAATGCCCGTGGCTGTACATCCGGCAATCCGTACCAATGTGAATGCAGTCCCTCCTCACACACCCAGGGCAGACTCTGCGATACCTGTGTGGCGGATACTTATCAGTGAGTACTCAAAGTATACTTATCAGTGAGTACTCAAAAGTATACTTATCAGTGAGTACTCACAGTATGCTTATGAGTAATAAATAGAAGTGTACCTACAGTTAGTTTTAACACCATATTATCTAAAATAAGAATTCTGAAACAAATAAGAAACCAGATATTTTTTGGTAGGTTCCGGAATAGAGTACCGATAAATCGAATGTCATTGAAAGTGGCATTTTTTCATTATTTCATCATTTTATGTTGCAAACTATATAAATAAGTTATTTTCTAACCTTGTAAAAAGAAAAATATGAAAAAGATGAAAATACAAATATTTATTTTTTATATTAAATTTCAAAAGCTTATTCAATACTGAACTATCGGCATTTAAATAAACAGCTGAATATCAATTTAATTTTTAAATATTTTTATTTTCCTGTTCCCAAATGATAAGAATTACATTCTTCTACTTCTTTTCACCCTTTGGTATAAGGTATTTGGTATTTGAATTAGCGGGTGTCTGTTCTGGAATAGCTTACCAAAAATATATGGTGTCTTATTTGCTTCTGAATTCTTATATTTTAAATAATACAGTGTTTATTCTCTTTGTGTTTTTCAGTAACAACTGACTGTGTAATTTACCCTGGCTTAACAGTTATAAACTACTCATTTTGTTCAAAACACTTTTAAAATGCTGCATTCTCAAAGGCCGAAGCAGTATTCGGATACTTGAGATACTTAAATGTTGTGACTGACCATAACGACTGTAAAAACGACAGGACAATGCAACAAAGTCCCTCAGTTAGATAAGACCTCAATCAGATAAGAAATAAAAGCTCTCCTCAGATACTTTTCAGTGATTCAGTTTCACACTGAGCTATAATTAAATATAAAAAAGGATTTTTTGCATTTGGTTCGGACCAAATTACTAAATTCCTTCTTTTTTTTCGTTTTTTATTTTAATTTTTTTTTTTTTTGTCAGACTGGTGGAGGAGTCGGCCCCGTACCCGGCGCAGTGCTTAGCCTGTGACTGTAATACGAATGGCACGGTGAACGAAAACACGACCTGTGACCAGGTAAGAGGGGGTAAAAAGAGAGGAACATGATATTAAAGGAAGGAACATGATATCAAAGACTGGAACGTGATATTAACGAGAAGAACATGATATTAAAGAGAAAAACGGTTATTAAAGGAAGGAACATGATATCAAAGAGAGAAACGTGATATCAAAGAGAGGAGCGGGATATTACCAGAAGGAACATGATATTAAAGAGTGGAACGAGACGGAGTAAAATGTTTGCTTGGACGATCTTCCACTGTGGGATGTTTGAAATTTTGATGTATTTAATGACTTTTAGTTTTATTATTATTTGTTTAATATTTATTTTTATTATATTTATACTGATTTATTATGGTTTCCTAGAAAGTAAAATCATTAAAAATGAAATAGATGGCGTTGAAATATCGAAATATGTATGAATAAGAATTATATGACTTGGGGGAGTGCTGTAATCAGATTGGCCGATTCCCAAGTCAGTAATTTTCAGCATTGACCGGAATTCCATTGTCGATAGATATTGCAAGTATTTGTAATTAAAATATCAAATAAATCCTGTAAAAAGCATAAACTTAGTTCAAGTCAACATGATGATACAGTGGAACCTCTGAAATCGGACCACCGTCCTATTTCAGAGGTGGTCCCATTTGGGAGACTTTGTCCTACTTGGGTAGAATTTTGCGGGTTGACCCCAGATTCAAGTTTGATGTCCAAACACGTTAATTATCTCAGTTTTATCTTTGAGACTAATGTCTTTTCTTTTTCTATTAACCTTTTCTCTGCTTTCCATTTTGAGAAAGTTTTAACAATTTTTTTTTCTTATTTAAAGTACATTTATGTGCTTAAACTGACATTTAATTGTCATTATGAACTTGGTGGCAATTGGGTCGGCTTAAATACTAAAAGAATAGGCACCACATAAATTAAGATTCTCGGGTTTGTATATTGTCAGCCGCTGTTATTTAGACAAGGTACAAAAGTATAGATAACATAACTAAGCCCCTGTCTGGTTACACACTTGCTACCATAATCCCTAGCAACAATATCTAAGACGGCAACAAGCTCAGTGTTGTAAGAAATGTGCCGCAAAAATACAGTGATTCTCACTGATTGACAGTGGTCCGATCTCAGGCATTTTGAGGGCTCGGGACCGAAAAAAGCGGCCCAAAGTGGTCCGATCCGAGGTGGTCCCAACTGGGAGTTTTCTTAACCATTAAAGTCTATGGAGCGCATTAGGGACCGAAAAAAATGTGCCCTTATTCAGAGGTGGTCCCAACAGGGAGGTGGTCCGATGTCGAGGTTCCACTGTATTTGATAATTATGAAGATGTTGACCGAAAATGTTGACCTAAAGGTCACTATTTTCTTTCTGGTCAGTAATACTTCACGTCGATTAAAAATATCTCAATCTCTGGTAGTTTTTGTTTTGTTGCCGTCAGAGCACAGGCCAATGTCAATGCAAGGCGCGGGTAGAGGGGCTTCACTGTGACGTGTGCGTGCCTGGATACTTCAATCTCCAGGCCGACAACAGCGAGGGCTGCACGGAGTGTGACTGTCAAGAGGCCGGTAAGTCCACGCGGGCGATAGCAAACTGCGGAAACCACGCGAGAATACAACGAGAGTGCAAACATGACCTAAGATACATAATCAGAAATCAATAAATAAAAAATATAAAATAAAAAATAAAACAGCAATAAACAGACAAATTAAAGTATGTGGTACAAGCGTGAAAGCAAGAGAAAACAAATTACTTTTTTTGAGATGGGATATTTCACAGTGCACGTTATGGCAAAGGTGTCTTCTGCATTGCGTTTTAAAGGTGTGTTAGATGTCAGCAGTCCTTGTGACGTCACGACGGGGGAGTGTCAGTGCAAGGCGAGGGTTGTGGGCGAGCGCTGTGACAGGTGTGTATCTCAACCCCAGCGACCGTAGTCAGAAAACTTAAGGATACAGTTAACCGATTCCGCGAACGCATTCCTCTGGCCGCCCCATTTGCGGTCAGAACGCCCCCAAAAGTGAATAAGGCTGTCAAGGACCATATACGTCAATCTAAAAATTGTTTTTTTTTTTTTGTTAATAGACTGCACTTAAGTGCAGTTAACTTTTATGAACACAGGGGTGGGAGACAGAGAGGGGAGGGGCAGTTTCACTCATATAAAATTGTCTGTTGCTGTTTTCTTTAGCTCTTATTTGTGCATTAAATACACGGTTGTTGTCAAATAGATAGCCTTGAATTATTAATTCACGCATCACACCTCTCCCTCTCCCCACCCACTTTTTACGCACAAACTTTCTAACGTTTTATTTCGTAAAACGTGCTTTTACGAGTAAAAGCGCAATTCGCGTTCTCCACTTTTAGATGGGTTTCCCTTCAGGATAAATCCTTTCACGCAAATAAATACAAACTTTTTGTGCCTGCAGAATAGCCTATCCCGCCATCCACCCATCAACCAATCAAAATGAGGGAATCCTCTGGTATTTCGTCATGATTGACAATGGGCATTCCCTTTAAGCCCCACTCGGTGGTTGAAAAACGCACCCAGGCTTGTTGAGGGTGGATGGGAGGGAGAGTAGGCTAAAAGTGGAGAACGCGAATTGCGCTTTTACTCGTAAAAGCACGTTTTACGAAATAAAACGTTAGTTTTACTTCGCAAAAGCTTTGAATTCGCTTATCTACACTTTTAGATGGGACTTAAGTCCGGAGCAGGGGAGCCTGCCATTCTGTACTGCTTCACAAAAAGGTTGCGAATTGTGCTAGATACGTAAAGACTCATCGGTAGATGTAAAGATGAACCGTAGTTGAAGACTGAATAAAAATGCTAACTACGTTCCACTTCTTTTAATGTTTTCCAAAGGTTTGGGATGGGGGGGGAACACTCCCCGTCCCATAACAATCATCATGGGATATGACCCCATGGGAACAGAAAATAGAGATCTGACACATGTAAGTCAAGTACATCACATACACAAGAGTGGTTACTGCCATCCCCCTCCTACCACCCACTGGATGGGTCCCAACCACACACTCTCAACATCGAGGTTACCAGTAATAATTTCAAACCGTCGATACTTGACAATACGATCGTAAATCTCGGAGATTTACGTAAATAAACTTAATACTGCTAGGGAGTGCGCCTGCAGTATTTACAATTAACTAACATGCTGAACTGACGTTAGGTTAAAGCAAATGAAAAGGTCCAAATGACCGAAGCAAAGAACACAATATAAATTGAAGGTTTTTCCCGCAAAACCTACAAAATACGACTAGATATTCTTGTAGATTCTAATACTGATAGAATTTAAACTTAAAAAGTGAAAAACATTCACTGTTATATGGATTCCCGTGTCTTGGGCCAATTACGGGCCCATGGGAACAATGGGCATGGTCATCATGGACCGATCCCCTAGTTACCGGAGGTGACATGGGACTACGGGAACCGTAAGTACCGTGTACCCCCCCCTCTTTTCTGACCTTAGGGTCCGAAAAGAGGATGATGGCAGGTAGCTGGGTGTTAGGACCACGATGACCCTGCCCGCACAAGATAAAATTACCTTTACCCTGGAAACAATCTAGAGCTTAAAAACTAACGTCCATGCAAGTGAAAATATCAGTTCCGTGGTGAATTAAAAACACTTGCTTAACTGTACTCGAGGTACGATAACAAAGTCTGAGAGCATCACTGTTTCTTGCCCTTGAACCCATTGTTGTGTCCCTTGGGGAATCCCCCTTTCTGTTTGCCCTTGCCTTTCAGCTTTGGAGCGGGTTGCCTGAAACCAGAGAAGAAGGATTCGTAATGATGGTTTCCGCAGCAATGAAGGGGCCTAAAGAGTAAAGACCCGACAACTCGTTTTGCGAAAAGTCTTTCAGGTAATACTTAACGAATGAGTTGGGAGAGGACCAACAACCTGTTCTAAGTATATCTACCAAAGACACATTACGAAGAGCTCTGAGGGAATTTGCTATCTGGCGGACATGATGGGCTTTAACTTTACATTCGTCTTGTAGGCCCGTATCGGACTGTGCCCGTTCATAAGCTGCCAAAATGACCTTTTTAATGTAGTTTGAGATGGTCTGTTTAGAAAGGTCTTTGTTAAATTTCGGCATGAAAGAGATAATGAGGGCTTTTTGATTTTCTGAGCGATAGGTTTCTGAAATCGAAAGGTATTGACGTAGTGCTTTGACCGGGCACAAAGAAACGCGATCCTCAGACAGTTGTTCCCCCTGAAGGGACGGGAGCGCAATATGTTCAAAGGTGCCCCGTCCTTGGGAGATGATATGTGTCTTACCCATGAAACCGACTCTGGGAGTAAGAAACACTCTATTCCACTCCCCATTTTCCTTTATTATCTCCCTGTCCAACGCATGGATTTCACCTCTCCTCTTACCGGACGCTAAGGCTAACAGGAAAGTGAATCTTACCGTGGCATCTTTTGCGGAAATGTTTTGTTCCGAGAAATTTTCTGGGCACTGTAAATAACGTAATACCAGAGACAAATCCCATTGGGCCACATTGGACTGTAGGGGAGGGGAATTCACCTTGAAATGTCTAATTAACTGTGACAGGGCCGTATCCTCGCCCGGGTCATAGCCAGTAGATGCCTTAAGTCTAGAACCGATAGCGGCTCGATAACCTTCTATCGAACCCACCTTCAGTTGACCTTGTGTGAAAAGATGGTCCAAAAAATCTGCTACCACTGCTGGTGTCGCCTGGAAGGGATCTAGCTTAGAGGCAGCGCACCAAGAGGAAAACTTGTTACACTGTGACCTATAAACTTTCGCTGTGGATTGCTTATGATTGTTTACCATCTTTTCCACTACCTGCTTGGAAAAACCTTTTTTCTCTAGGAAGGATTGGTTAGGCACCACAGGTGTAAGTTCATTAGTTGTGGGGATGGGTGGAAGTGCCGCCAATGGGGTTGGGATAATAGTTCCCTGTGACAAGGTATCGGGACGGACTTGATCACCTTGCACCGTAGAAGAAGAGTGAACCACGGAGCCTCTGGGGACAACGGGGCTATTAGTAACAGAGCTGGAGGTCTGAGTTCTATTATCCTTTGCAAGACTTGTAGCAGAATGGCCTGGGGAGGGAAGGCATAGAGTACTTCCTGCAGAGGCCATGGGCACTTTAATGCATCTACTGCCCAGGCTGCTTGATCCGGGCATGGGGATACGAACCTGGGTAGCTGGGTTGTCAACGCATTGGCGAATAGATCTAATGTCGGGGGACCCCATGGGGATTCCCGTGTCACCCAACGGAAGGATGACTGGGCTAGGCACCACTCTGTGTGGATGACTTAACCCGCCCTGGACGCCAGATCGGCCAGTACGTTCAGCTTCCCTGATAGATGACGTGCTACAATGGATATTTTGTGTTCCCGTGCCAGAAGAAGGATGTGAGAAGTCAGGGTCGATAGTTGAGAGGATTTGGTTCCACCGTGTTTGTTCAGATACGCCACTGCTGTAGAGTTGTCTAGAAGAACTCTGACACTCTTTCCCTCGAGATGGTTCGATAGCTTGTTCAGAGCTATCCATACCACTCGGAGTTCCAGCCAGTTGATATGGTATCTGCAAAACGTTGCTGGCCATTTTCCTCGCCACATTTGACCCTGACAGTGAATTCCCCACCCTTCCCTGGAAGCGTCCGTTTGGAGCTCTATATCCATGGGAGGGGCCTGAAAGGGGACTCCTTCGTTCATGGTAACCGGGTCGCACCACCATTGGAGAAGGGAGAGTGCGGAAGAGGACACTGTCATAGTGGCTTTGGGGGACCGTCCCTTCGTTAGGGCTTGTCTTACCTGTGCCTGGAATCGTCTGTAATGTAAGCGGCCTAACGGAACCGTCTTCTCGGTCGCTACTAATAGACCTAGCAGTGACTCCATAGCCTGTACCCTTACCTTTCGGTTGGCAGAAATATTCCGGATAGACCGAGAAATTCTCTGCTGCCTGTCTGTTGTGGGGAATGCTCGGGCTGCTGATAAGTCCCATCGTTCCCCCAAGAAGATGACGTCTTGTTTTGGGGTCAATTCTGATTTGACCAGATTTACCATAAGACCTACCTGTATCGCCTTTTTGACCAGGTGGGTTGTCTGGTGATGGGCTATGTCCCGTTGAGTATGTGCCAGGAACCAATCGTCTAAGTATTGGAACACTAGCATTCCTTGGAGACGTGCCCATGCTTTTAGGACCCGCATGATCTTTGAAAATACGTACGGGGCCGAGGAGAGGCCGAAAGGGAGTGCCAGAAACCAGAAACGCTTTCGATTTACTTGGAAACATAGGTACTTCCTGGCCGAGTGGTGTAGGGGAACATGTAGGTAGGCGTCGGATAGATCTATCGATGTGCCCCACATCCCTTCCCGTAACATTGCTTTTATAACCTGTGCCGTGTCCATCTGGAAGGAGGTTATTTGCAGGGACTGGTTGAGGGAAGATAGATCTATCACCAGTCGCCATCCCCCTGACTTCTTGGGTACCAGAAAAACTCGACTGAAGAAGCCTACCTGGTTTTCTGGCATTTCCTCTATAGCCTGTTTTGCCTGTAAGTCTTTTAGCATTTCTTTTAGGGCTAAGTCTTTTTCTGATCCCTGCTGATAAGCGGCGGCCAGGTTGCCTGGAGCTTGGAGTGTTAGGGGAATAGTTGGTTTGAGTCCCCTCGGGCCCTTCTTGAAGGGGAGGGGATAGCCGTTCTTGAGCCACCGGACTATTCTCCGGGAAGCCCCTAACTCTGCCCAAGCATGCCAGAACTTGCCTAGCCTTCCGCCTACGGGCAAGGATGTGTTGCAAGACAGTAGTTCTTTTAGATCGTTTAAGCCAGAAAAAGTATCGCCAAGAGACGAGTCCCTCGTCTCTGAGCGGTACTTTGGTTGGCTGCTACCTGTGCTGCTGGGTATGCTGACCCTCTGGCTTGTTGTCTCCCGAATGCTTGGGCCTCTTCGGCGGAGGGGACTGCACCTGGGAGTTGGGTCGGGGGTGATCCGTAGAGGACTGTCGTTGCTTCTTGCGCTTTGCTGGTTGGCGGAACGAGGCACGCGACATCCTTGACATCAAGGCGAAGTCTTGCGACAACGAACGGCTCTCCTGGTTTACTCTCTCCACCTCTGCTGGGGGGAACAGTTCTTTCTCGCCCAGGATGGGAGTATGTCTTAAGTCACGAAGTCCCTTGACGCTTGACCAGCAATGCTGGAGGAAGGCGTCCCGTCTTAAATATACCATTGACGTCATTAGGAAGGTAGAGATTTTAACGACATCACGGGTGGCGAGAGATAGGCATTCCAAAAGTTTAGAAGACACTGGGTCATTGAGCCGCAGATCATCCCATCTCGCCCGTAGTGCTTTCAGAGTGTGGTCCTGAAAGGACATAATGTTTAAAACTTGACGGGCCGACGACTCAATGTTCCTGGCGTCTTTTTCTACTAACGGAATGTCTGAATCCGCACGAACTGATGGCATCCACACTGTTCTCTTGGATGGTTGATCCAGTGACTCCATCGGTATCTGATCGTCCGAGGTACGATATGGGCCGGGACGCACAGAGCAGTGCTTTGAGGCATGAAATCGCGATAATGTGCGGCCCTCACTGGCATCCATCTTTTTGAACTCGTTTGACCGTACTACCACTGCGTTCGCGATGCCCTCACTCGTGGATAAGGCAATAAATGAATCGTGGTGGGGCAGAGACGTCTGGGATGTCATCCTAATGGGGGGGTCATCCCTTTCCAGACATGGGGTGCCACAGGTAACGTTAGCGAGGCGGGCTATTTCCTGTATGGCATCTCTAAACGGGACATCTTCCGGAGCTAGGGACGATGACGTCACAGAGGGAGCTCCCTCTTCCGCTGGCGATGAGAGATCGGGAGGAGACGGGGTCCTGATCGGGCGACGGCCTGCTGCCGCTGGGTCGTGCCATAGACGTTGACCACGACCTGGGGAACGTATAGAGTCCATTTCCCGTAGGGGTAAGTGGAATTGAGTCGGTGCTGAGAGCTCTTGGGGCACTTCTCCGGTCTCTTCCTCTTCGGACTCTTCCCCCTCCTGCTCCTCTTCATCCTGTCGCAGAGCGTTCATGGGATGTTGGGTGAGTACTTCCCCCGAGGGTGTATAGATCTCCCTCTCTCTGTTAGAGGGAATAGATGTTATGGGGGAGGTGTGAGCTTGAAGTAGGTCGTCGTCCTCTTCTCCCACCAGATTGGAAGCCTGCCCCGACGGTGGAATACCCGAAGAGTCCTCCTCACTGGGGTCCTCCATCTCACGGTCCCTGACTGTACCCATGGCGGGGGTTTCGTGGGACGTGGACGTTAAGGGAATCAATTCCGGTGGAGGCCGAGAGACCGTGGCCGAAGGTGTACGCTTCCTGCTGGGGGTCCCCTTTGCCTCTTGCTCCTTAATTGAGCATTGCAAGTCCTGAATCTGGCGTTGAAGTTGAGTCTGTAAAGCCAGTATCGCCGACAAGCCCATTGAGTCACCCGTGGAGGGGGGTACAGTTGGTGGATCTAGCTGGGGGAACAAATCCTCTGGTGCTGGTATGCCCAGTTGACCCGGAGTAGACGTGAAGGCAGAGCCTGTGGCAGTATGCACAACCGTTACTTGTCCTTCCGCAGGGTAAAGTTTTTTGTCGGAACCTAACCCTTCCTTCCCCGAACCTTGTCGGTCCGCGGACCAGGCGTTACGTAAAGCCGTGCGTTCATCGCCACCTAATATGTCCAGTTCCGCCACTGTTTCCGAAAAGGCTCTGGACGTCTTTGACTTTTTACGCTTGCGCTTTGTGCCCGCTGTATCCGACTCTGCACCGGTATCCAAACGGATGGGCGTCGATACCTGTTGAAGGATTACTGAACTCGCCTTTTCCATTGGGCTGGAGGTATAGTCCGGTGAGAGAAACAGGGAAGGGGCTTTGCGTCTGCTCCTTCTACGATCGTTCTTTGCCCTGTTTCTGTAAATTGCTCGCCACTCTCTGTGGGTTAACTGTTCACACTCAGGGCAGGTATTCGTTTCAACACACAACGCCAGGCCCCGATCTCGCCTGCAGCGATCGCACACTGTATGGGGATTGAGTAAGGTAGGCGGGTGTGAACACGGCAACTCCTTCTTGTGTGACCGTAGGGTGGCCTCTGTCATGTCTGAAAAGTAAGCAGAACGAAGAGACCATAAGAGACTGTATCAGAAAACACAAGGCAACAGATAGAATAACGTTTAGGCTATCGTTCCCAGTGATATGCAGTACTTCCTATTGAAATATATCATCTAAAATAATCAAAATGTTGATAGTTATGATGAATAAGGGCGAAAAACCCGTATTTCTGGGACATGTGACGCTATGGGCCCATATTCCCATGGACCCCAAAGTCCCATGCTCCCATATGAGACCATGTTCCCATAAGAGCCCTGTGCCCCTATGGGATCATGACCCATAGTCCCAAGGTACCTTACGGACCCATGTTCCCGTGAGACCCATAGCTCCATGTGACCCATGGGGACATGGTCCCATGCAAAGGCATGGGACGTCCCGTAAGCCTGTAATCACCAGTCTGGGAATACATGGAACTACGGTCCCTGCGGTCACAAGGGCCGTTGCTAAGGACCCTACATGGGGCCTACGGAGGGACTATGTCTGTTTTTAGACCCCTAACGGACGTGTGGTCCCAGGGGTGCCACACGCTCAGAAAGACGTCTCAAAACAGCTTTTTTCGCCCGGACGAAATTCTATCTTGCAGAGCTTGCAGATACAAGAAAGAACGAGTCCTTTTTGGAGTGTAAGCAATGGCAAAAGCCGGCCATTTCTGCTATGGCACGGTAAGCCGTAAACGCTTAGAGTCTAAGCAGGCAATGAGGACTGCAAAGACTCGAAACAACTCCTGAGGGTGTGTGTTCGAACCAGTGGACGTAGTCACTCGATCCTACAGTCTTCTAGTGGAGAAAAAGAGGCGCACTTCTCGGGACTATCGACGTGTCGCCGCTGCGTGCAAACTCAAATTCTGCCGGACCGAAGTACAAGTGCTATATTTGCCTCGAAACTGAACCAAATTTATCCAACTTCCACAGAATGATAAAGAAGTCCATTATTAGTTAAATAAACCAAATAAAAGGCAAAACCGCACCTTTCCACTAGTTCCCCAACGAAAAACTTCGCGGAGCACACAGAATGGCGTGTGTTTTCAAACACACGCTTAAAGGGAATGCCCATTGTCAATCATGACGAAATACCAGAGGATTCCCTCATTTTGATTGGTTGATGGGTGGATGGCGGGATAGGCTATTCTGCAGGCACAAAAAGTTTGTATTTATTTGCGTGAAAGGATTTATCCTGAAGGGAAACCCATCTAAAAGTGGAGATAAGCGAATTCAAAGCTTTTGCGAAGTAAAAGGCTATTTATCCGCGTTTGAAGTCAGTCAGATGTAGGTTTTTAACACCACATATCGGGGGGGGGGGAGGGGGGAGGGGGGTCAGTTGTGCTTGTATGCATATTGTGTTTATGTTCATGTGTGTGTGTCTGTGTGTTATACAGCATAAATAGTTCTGGTGAATTTCCAGCTGTGACGTAGGCTACTATAACCTTGACCCCGACAATGCCGAGGGCTGTTCTCAGTGCACGTGTCATGTGGCAGGCACAGCAGGCAACCTTGACACGTGTAACGTCACATCCGGTCAATGCAACTGCAAAATGCACGTGACAGGTAAACAACTGAAAAGGTTAACAATAAAAATCCTTTGCTATTTTATATATTTTACATATCTTATTTTATTTTATATAGCTTTTGATGAAAATGTCAAAATGCAATACTGTAAGTTCCTCTGTGTGTTGTTGTTTATTTCAAAATGTCTACTTATTGATCGATGTTAATCGATATTGAAGCAAAATTTTCTCCAATGCTCGGATTTAAAATCGGTAAAGATTTCCGAAATATCAACAGATTGACAGATTTGCGTTTGTGCTATGGCGGAACGTATATAAGGCGTCCTAAACGCATGTAAGGCGTCCTAATCACAAGGAAGGCGTCCTAAACGCATATAAGGATTCTTACAGTATAATGTTGTCACCATGTATTTCATCCTTTGTTCACTAACTGATCCAATCTAGCAATAAAACAGTATGTTTTCTCAGAAGTATTTTACTATTACTAGTATAATACAGTAAACTGCCAAGATATGAAGTGCATAGAGTCACGGATAAGGGAAAGTTCCCAGTAGATATCCTAACGTCCATACAACGCCGATTTGTGATTGTAGCGTCGATCCGACCAGACCTCAACATTAACTCTGGTTGTACTTTTGTTGTGATTGATCGACGTTAACGAAATGTTTAATAGAAGCTGGATTAGCAACGTTATTTAGACGTTACTTTACGTTGTTTTGACTTCCATAAACAACCAAAACCCGACGTTTATCCGACGACGAGTGTGATGTCTGTCCAAAGTTGATCGAACATTGCAATGTTTATTGGGTACAGGAAACCACGAAAACTCGAGTATTAGAATTTCAAGTTCACGGAAATAAGTTTAATTGAAGACTAATCTCGAAGAATACAAGGACAATACAACTGATGAGATTTGAAATTAAGCATGCTGAAAAATGTGTCATCTTTTACTGTACTTTGAAGGACGCATGTGCGACGAGTGTGACGTCGGCTACTACGCCCTCTCCGCGGACGATCCCGACGGCTGTTCTCCCTGCGACTGCGACTTCCCGGGCGCCCAGAACACTTCCTGCCACGCCACTTCCGGGGCGTGCTTCTGCAAGGCGAATGTAGGTGGCGTCACATGTGGCGAGTGCATGACGGGATACTATGCCCTCGACGACGACGACTTCGCGGCCAATGGCTGTCTGTACCCGTGCAACTGCTCGGCGGCGGGGTCACGTGACGGCGAGGACACGTGTGAGTCACGTGGTGGACAGTGCGACTGCAAGGCCAACACGCAGGGACGGGCGTGCGACGAGTGTAAGGGCAATTCGTTCGACTTCGGCGCCTCGGACAACTTCGGTTGCCGTGCATGCGCCTGCTTCGGCGACGGAACCGTCGGCGGGGACCTCACCTGTGACGTCATCACTGGCCAGTGTAACTGCAAGCCTCGGGTGCAATCCCGCCAGTGTAACACGTGCACTCCTGGCTACTACGGCTTAGCCGGAGGCAACGAGAATGGCTGCGAGCCGTGCGAATGCTACGAACTGGGCACAGTTGAAAACGCTACTTGCAATGACGTCACGGGTCAATGCCAGTGTAAGGATGGAGAAGGAAATCCCGACCGCGCAGGCAGACAATGTGTACGTCATAAATCTTTCATCCAATTAGTTTTCCGTTTGTGAAAATACAGTCTCTTAATTACTTCATCTAATTGGTTTTGCCAAAAAAGAAATAGTAATAATAATAAAACTTTTGATTGCTTGACGGTTTCATTTCAAGTCTGTTGATAAAAAAAAACTCCTGATTGATGAATGCACATAAGCATAGCAAATCGTTCCCAGCGGCTTCATGTGATTTATGACTCATTAAAATAGGTTTTCAAAGCAATTTCCTTCTAGGGGCTGTTTGAGGCATTGCTTGACGTGGAATACTTACGAATGCCTAATTAATACTTACAGGAGTGTCAGGCATTTACATCATGTCATCGTTTCGATGTCATTATAAAAATTTACTTTGACTCTATAAATAGAACAGGCAGTCTCATTTATTTCTTTGTAGTCTTTATATTTCTGTCTTCTTGTTTAACTTTTGACTTAATACAGCTTTTCATGTAAAATAAGAAAAAAACCGCTGCGCTCTCGGCGTCTATCCATGTCGGATATAGTTACAGGGGAGCGGGGTTGTTTCGACTTTCATATACAAAGAAATCCGGGCGTTGATCTGACGTCTGTCCCACGTCTGTTATACGTCGCTTACTGGGATCTGCCACTTTGTTTTTTTTTTTTTTAGATCGCTTACGTTGACGAAGTTGTGCCCACTTTCGGGCCGGAATCCGGCGGTACGAGGGTGTCCATACGAGGCGGTTACTTCGGTGACGTCACACAGGCCGTGGTGGCGTTGATGACTCCAGAGGCCACGGATTGCCCCATAGACACCAACTCCAGGTGCGTCCTGCCCTGATGTCTCAGGACGTGTCTATGAAATACATCAGGGCATGGGAGGATGGTGGGGGTATGGGGGAGCGACGACAGTAGGGAACCGCGGGCTTTTCTAACTTTATCATCGATAAGGATCGTTGCAAATCTTAGTTACTTTGGAAGTGGGGTGGGGGCGAGACAAAAATTCTGAACATTTTTCATTCATACTTTATTGATTACTCTTGACATACTGAGATGAACAAGCTAAGTACGTAAATGGTTTGAAATTTCTTGGCAGTTGATATTTCAACCCCATTACAGCAATTCTCACCGCTTATATCACAGCCCCCCCCCCCCCCACCCTCCCATCGGTTACATTACAGCAACCCCTTTACCGCTTTCATTACAGTCCCCCTCCCGCTTGCATTACAGCAACCCCACCGGTTACATTACAGCAACCTCCCCCCTTACATTAGAGCATCCCCTCCCCTCCCTCTCCCAGTTACATTTTCACTTTCCTGTAAACAAAGCTCACCCCCTTTCTCCTTACAGCGACACAAGCCATCAGAACTTTAGACGCCAGTATTGTCACATAAAAATGACATTCGCGGAATTAAGACAGCATGTTGGATTTTGAGCATCTCAAACTCGCGGCTTGTTCTGCCTCCAGTGAAGGAAACACTATTCTTCTAAAAATAATCCTTGCTAGAAGCTTATAAGCAATGTCGGTTCTCCTGCATTTTTTTACTTTCAACCTTGACTAAAATGGGGCTTAAAAAGCATTAAATATAAAACGGTTGTATAATTTAATTTCTTGTTTTTTACCAGCTCACCACGTGACATCGTCTGCGTCACACTGCCCCTCAATGACACGAATCTGAAGCACGAAGAATTACAGATCCGTCTGGATCTAGAAGATGGCAGGATGTTCGAGCCCGCCTCGTTTACGTACATGGAAGATCCAGTGATTGAGTCTATTGAACCACTAAGGAGTATAGTTAGGTTGGTAGCGAGATGATGTAAGCATCCTGAGAAAAAAATAACAAATAAGTCAACAAATGTGAATATTTAGAAGACTTTTAATTCTTTAAAATTTCTGTCAGAGACATTGATTCTTTCAAATAACTACACTAGAAAAAAAATCAGACAAACATGGGTCTGCTTCCTCCTAAACTATGTCCTAATTAACACCTTGATGGGTTTGATTAGAAGAAACGCTGGCTGCTAATAACCGCCTACCCCCTCCCCACCCCCTCCCCCCACACATACACACACTTCATTGGTTTATTATTACTTCAGCAATTTTTGCGCAATTTTTAAAGTTTCTCCCTCAGCATTTTATTTGATTTGATTGTAGCGGGGGCATTGCGCTGACGGTGGGTGGCCAGTTCCTGGACTCGGTGGCCTTCCCTTACCTCGAGATCACCATGGTGCACACATCTGAGAATGGAGCCAACGAACAATTGTTCACGTCGGTATGTTTGTAGATTTACTATAAATACCACTTTTTTGCCCTTCTGTTCTGATTATTAAATTAATGTAGAAGGGTTTCTGACCCGCTTTCTGTGACCTAGGATTATACAGAATGTAATAAGAGCCAAGGGACCGTATTCAAAATACAGTAATAGCGCTTTATGAATACCGGCCTAGGCCACTTACTTTGTGTTTGCATGGACTTGGGGGGAAACGCTCACAGCATGTTCGAATTTATTTTCCGCGGCCGTGGATGTTGCCGTGAGGTAGAAACACCTAAGTGCTGAAAATCCATGACGTATCAGCATTTGCTTGTTTAGTATTGATTGTACCAGTTTTGTGGCGATGATTATGAACAGAAAAAGTAGTAACGTTTTCAGTAAAGAAATAGGGATACACGCAGATAAGTTTAGTAGTATGATTGATGAGGAAATGATTTTGTTAAAAAAAAGTGCGCTTCAATTACATTTGCTGTGTTGTATAAGAAAGAGCTTTTTTGCAACGTATTTTTAGTCGTTCAAAATAACGGTTCTTTCTTTACAACAGCACTAAATATTAAACAGTCCATTTGTTGTCAGATGCAGTGCAGAGGTAAAGAATACGTCATAAATTTACAGAAATGACGTCATGGTTCTGTATCTGTGTTTTTGTTCACCAATGAGACATTAACAGTCCGCCCCGAGCCATCCGCCCTCCTTTCAAGCTGTAGATCCTCCAGACACTGGAATGTTTATGTTTTGCAGCCGTGTGACGTTCAAAGTAACCGAGTCATGACGTGTCCAACTCCGGAGATTACTCTTCCCGAAGACTTCCGAAATCTGTTCGAGCGAAGACGGAAGAGAAGCGCTGACCTACATTCCAGTCAACTAATCAAAACCCGCGATACATCTTTGCGGGAACCAACGAATGACATTGATTCCAATCACGTGGTTGAAGAACAACCAATGAGAAGGAGGCGCCAAGTTGCAGCGGATTCATTAGAATATATGCTGAATTCTGACTCGCTTCAGTTCTATATAGGCTTCCGACTTGACGGGGTGATGACATACAGGAATATGAGTGAGACCGAGCCCCAGTTGGGAATATTAAATGTTTACATTAATCCGAAATTTGAAGCTTTGAAAGATGAAGTGACCAAGTACCAGCCTTACTGGCCTTTCAATGACGACCAGATCGACATCAAGGTTTGCATAATGCTTTATTTTTTACAATAGTTTACAAAAAGAATTAATTCAAGCAGTTTTTAAGCATTTCAGTCAAGCCCTTAACGAAGAGTGAGACAGATATCCAAATCAATATTTTGTAAAATGCAACAATGAAGACAAGCTTTGTTTTATGTGTAATTTAGAGTTCAAATGGACTCAAACTTCAGCCCAGCTCGTGTTATTGTAAACATGTCACTATAAACGCTTTCAAATTTTTGTAATTGAGATTTTATCATGGCATGATAATAGATATCTCCAAAAACGCAGGTAATGGGGGAGGAGGGGCTAGGATTAAAAGGATTAAAGCGAGCCAAAATAATCTAATTTAAGGAGGGGGCAGGGGTAGTGCTTAACCGACACTTCCTCTACCAGAATCCAACCCTTGATGTGCGATCGATGGCTTAATTTTTTGGGTATTCGGCCAGTGGCGGTGAGACCGATGTGTTGTCATGAATCCGCTGACCTCTGGCGACGTCTGTCTGTATAACCGCCTATGAAAAGTTCTGTTTTTTTTTAATATCGGAGTACTGTTTTCGCGTACTCTGCCGCAGGTTGGCGGACCACTCAGGTCAAAACACACGGTAGATCGAAACACGGAAGAAGTTGTCCATTCGTCATCAATGGTGTGGTCAGCGTATTGGAGGTCTGAGGGTATATTTAGGGTGTCGGACCACTCGTCCGCCCACACACCCGTACCTGTAAAACTGACATTGATGTGTAGGGTTTTGTTATGACGTCACAGGGTGAACGGCTGGACTACGGTGCCCAGGAGGATGACTACACGGTGAGGGTAGGCGAGGAGAAGTGCAAAGAGATCAGCTTGACCACCAACGGCATCACGTGTATACCTCCAGACAGGCAGCCTGATAAAGGGCGCGGCGGGTCAAAGCAAGGGGCACCCGCACTCACGGTAAGGGCAACACATGGATCCCTCCCACCCCCGCCCCCACTCCTCCCCCCCCCCGCTACAGGCAGGAGGATAGAGGGCGCGGCGGGTCAAAGCAAGGGGCTCCCGCACTCACGGTAAGGGCAACACATGGATCCCTCCCACCCCCGCCCCCACTCCTCCCCCCCCCACTACATTCACGTGGATAGAGGGCGCGGCGGGTCAAAGCAAGGGGCTCCCGCACTCACGGTAAGGGCATGAAGTGGATCCTCCTTCCCTCAACCCCCTCCCCCTCACTCCGCCACGGAAGGAGAGGAGACCGTATTTCTAAGTTCCAACACTCAAGTAAGTAGATCGCGTGTATCCCCCTCCCTCATGCACGCCCCAAGAAATTGACTGTAGGTGAATTACGTGCATCCCCGTCTCTCACCCCCACCCCCACCCCCACCCCCCCCCCACGCGCTGACGGTAAGCACATCGCGCGTAAAAATCTTAAGTTCGTAAGTGTCCTTAAAATATCTTAACAGCGAGTGAGACAAGAATTCCGCCAAACCCGTTTCTTAAGAAACAAAATTAAAATTAAACATTAAACTACTTATGCGCAGTGTCTCTTTGAGTCATTTATTTATTTTTTTATTTAATTATTTATTATTTTTTATGTTTACAGATTGAGGTCGGGAACATCCTGTTTGTGACGGGCTATCTGAAATACGAGCACTCGTTCTGGGACAACGAAGCGTTTCGTTATGGCGTCATCGGCGGCCTGGCTGGCGTCATCGTCCTCATCGTCGCGATTGTCGTCATATGTGTTGTCGTTCGTCGGCGTCGTAGAAACGCGAAGAAGCCCAAGAAGCTCCCTCATCTGGATCAGTTCGATCAATTTGATCACTATCCAGAGGAGGATCCCAAGAAGAAGGGGGTGATCAATGCCTATGACGCCAGTAACTTCCACTTCCCGACCTTGAACCCGGAAAAGAAACCAGATCCGGCGCCACGACCCGTCCATACACTGCCCCCGCCCAGCTCACGTGACAGGCAATTCAATGGTGAGTAACCCCGGACGTCCACACAATACATACATATAGCTTAATCATACATTAAATCAATCAATTTATTTTAATAATTAGTGATCCATTTCCTACATTTGTCTATCCACATGTGGCCCAAAAAGTCGGGTTCTAATAATTTTATGTGTTATATTTTACTTATTTTTAGATTAATATTTTTGAAACCTTTGCAATAGAATGTCTTTTTATAATGTAATAAAGGTATATGAGGACATTTAACAAAAGTTTAGAGATCAGGTTAATGCACGTGACAAGAGGCGTGTGTTAAAAACAGTATTGCCGAGAACCGGAAGTGTGTACATTTGTACGTAACCCACATGCCTTTTCTGTGAGTTATATCACAAGATGATAGCCCCAACATAAGTATATAACGAGTGCCCCTTCCCTACGCCCACCTCTCTCCCCAGGCAAAAGACCAGAGGTATAGGGCCGGGGGAGGGCTGGCTGTGAGGGGCAGGGACGAAGGTCGGGAGTGAGGTCCGAGGGTGAGGGTCGCGGTGAGGGTTGGGTTTAGGGCCGGGATTTAGGGCCGGGGTACGGGTCGGGCTGAAGGCCGGGGTTGAGGGTCGAGGTTTGAGGGCTGGGAGGGGGGCCAGGATGAGGATGGGAGCGAGAGTCAGGGGTGAAGGCCGGGAGTAAGGGTCGGGTTAAGGGCCGGGGGTTAGGGCTGGGGATGTGGCCCGGGGAGAGGGTCGGGGGTCAGGGCTGGGAGTGATGGTCGGGGTGAGGTTGGGGTGAGAGTCGGAGGTGAAGGCCGGGAGTGAGGGTCGGGATAAGGGCCGGGAGTTAGGACTGGGGGTGAGAGTCTGGGTGAATGCCGGGGGTGAGGGCCGTGAGCGAGGCTCGGGGTGAGAGTCGGGGGTAAGAGCAGGGGTGAACCTCGGGGTGAAAGCCGGAGATGAGACTCGGGATGAGGGCCGGGGGTGAGGGCCGGGGCCGAGGGCCAGGAGTGAGGGTCGGGGTGAGAGCCGGGGGTTAGGGCTGGGGTGAGGGGCAGGCGTTTCCACGCTGTGTATCACGACATTGACACATCCCCGTGTGTATCGTTTAGGTATCGGCAGCGCATCGTCGTATTTGAACCCGATGCCACCTCGCCCGGCTACACTGGACGTGCTGACACCGGAGCTACGCTATCGCGTGGAGCAGGCTGTCATGGATGACGAGCGGCTAGTGCTAGGCAAGCTCATCCTCGAAGGTACGAACCTCATCCCCCACCCCCACCCCAACTACCCACCCACCCTCCCACCCACCCACCCCCAGTGCTAGGCAAGCTCATCCTCAAAGGTAAGAACCTCACCCCACCCCACCCCTACCCCACAACCCACCAACCCACTCCCAGTGCTAGGGAAGCTCCTCCTCGAAGGTAAGAACCTCATCCCCCACCCCCACCCACACTACCCATCCACCCACCCACCCCCAGTGCTAGGGAAGCTCCTCCTCGAAGGTAAGAACCTCACCCCCACCCCACCCCCTAGTGCTAGGGAAGCTCATCCTCGAAGGTAAGAACCTATGAAATAGGCCTGTTCCATTGTTTCAAGACTCCAGTTAACTTTTCTGTTGACTCAAATAATTCTTTTTAACCGTTCATTTTTTATTTGACTTGAAAGCTAATAACTTGGGTGGGTAGCGGAGGCGGGGTGGGGACGGGGGATTGGGGTTGATTTAAAGCAGCTCTCACAACTGCATACTGCAAAGTGTGGGGTATGCACCGTACACATCCATTGAGGAAATCATCAACCTATCCCTCTCAATTTAAAATTTGTGCTTAAAATGATATTACGTATTTTTGTGTTTTGCTAGGAAAGATTGGAAACATCCACTTGGGTCAGCTGAGCGATCGCTACAACAGCGGCAGAACCACAGTTCTGGTCAAACGACTCACAGGTGCCTCACCCCCCCCCCGCCCCCCCCCCCCACCTCCTCACCTCCCTTCTCCCCGCATGCACGCAAGATTTGAGACGTCACCAGTTGACGATAACATCAGTTAGACCCGAGAACCGCTTATAGCGATAGAAAAGAACAAAAGCAGCAAAGCACTGGTAGTAGTAGTAGTAGTAGTAGTAGTAGTAGTAGTAGTAGTAGTAGTAAGTAGTAGAAGTAACAGAAGTAGTAGCAGTAGCAGCAACAGTGGTAGTAGTTCTAGTAGTATTAGTAGTAGTAAGAGGTGACTGCTGGCTCAGTTGGTTATAACGTCCTCCTGATAACACAACACAACTGAGTTCAAAGCCTGGCCATTGTATTAAGCAGGGGATGGAATTCGAATGAAGTGTGTTCAAACACCTGTCGCAGAATTCAAATTGCTGTTCCCCATATCATATAAAAGCCCACCCTACATCATATTTTTTTTTCTTTTTTACTTCTTCCTTCCCTCCCTTCCCTGATCACAGGTAGATATTCAGTGGAGTTGTAGAATTTGTGTCATCGGTTCGACAAAAACTGGTCAAATAGTTGGATAGCTTTAAGAGAAACACAAATAAATGCTGTTCGTCCCGCAGATCCCGCCCGATTACTTTTGATAGCAATGTTGCCCTTGAGAATGGTACCAAATGTCCACGGACATTCTTGTTTGAACATAAAAATAAAACATACTTATGATGAAAACAAAAATCATAAACTGATTTTAATTAATTGATTTATTTATGTTTTTATATATTTATTTTAAAAATTCAGTGAAATAATGAATTTGATGCCCTATTTTTTTCCCGTTCAGAACCCGGCATGGTACCGCGTGAAATGTCGAACTTTTTCGAAGACACGTGCATCTTACGTGACACGAAGCATCGGAACGTTCGCAAGCTCCTGGGGGTCATGATAGAGGAGAATTCTGTCATGGCCGTGTGGCCGCATGCTGAAAACGGAAGTCTCAAGTCCTTCATCACCAACGACGAAAACGTAAGACTGTTTTGTCATTTTGTCAACCTGCGTTTTAAAGAAGTAATTCTAACATTCTATCATTCTAAAATACAGACTTTCTAAAATTATAACTTTATAATATCCTAAAATTTTGAAATTCTAGCATTCTTAAATTCTAACATTCTAAAATTCTAACGTTCTAACAGAGAGACTGTCGAATCGATGTGTTGACATCAAATGCTGGAGATTCTTATTGGTAGCGAACCTGCATTTGCCGTACTTTAGTTTGACTCAAGTTATTGAAAATGTGCCAATTTTCCAAACAATGTATATTTTACTATTCCCCTTGAATAAAAAATACATGCTCCCTGCAATGTCCTCTTTCTGTCCAATCAAAGTCGAGCATCATAGGACATGTCTTTTGCTTAGATGCTCACCGTCGGGGAGTTGATAGACTTCGGTCAGCAAGTGGCTAACGGCATGACAAAGCTGGCAGAAAACAAAGTAGTACTCAAAGATTTAGCAGCAAGAAACTGTGTGTAAGTATTCCTTCTGGTCGTTATTTCTTTTATTTATTATTTATTTGTTTGTTTATATTTTGTGTGTGTGTGGGGGGGGGATGGTCGGTCGGAGGGGGGGGGGGGGGTTATACCGGCCAATAGGTTTTTCCAAACTTCAAAATGAAGGAAATTTGACGGATATTGTTGATAAGATTTACACGTGCGCATTCAGAGTGGCGTTTCTAGTCAAATCAAAACAAAAAGTAAACTCATTAAAATTTGCAAATATTACATAAACAACATAACAAAATTTGTCTGTTGTTTTTTTTTTTCTCTCAAATCATGACACAGCGTAACAAAAGAATTAATAGTGAAAGTGTCCGACGCGGCACTGTCACGTGACAAATATTCAGAAGACTATTGGCGGGCGTCCGGGATGAAGCGATCCATGCCCGTGCGATGGATGGCTCTGGAAACGTTAGAAATAGATGTGTTCACTACGAAAGGCGACGTGGTAAGTTGTTTATAGCTTTATTCTTCAAATTTAAAAGAGAAAAAGTGACGTAAAAAGGAAAGAAATACCAAGACTGATTGACGTCATCGCTGGTTGTGTGTTTCAAGGACCTACTCGCTCACAGGTGACAGAGAAACAGCCGTGTTTAAATCGCCATAGGAAGAGTCGTCTGTGTTTGTGATATCAGAAATAATCAAGCAGATCCAAGGATATCCCCTGCTGCCAATTTGTCCAATCAGAATGCCCGAGACAAAATTCTGCCAAATCTTATTAGACAACACTTGACGTCATCGCTCAGAACGAACAGGCCCTTGGTTAATAGACGATTTTCTGTATGTGTACCTCTGACCTTAAATTATAACAAGACAAAACCATTAGATTTCCCAGTACAAAGACACAAAAATTTATATCTAAATCTCCCTCTAGAAGGGCAATATATTCACCTGCCACTTTACCATATGCACATGTTTGAGCATGTCAACACTAAGCGACATGTGTCGTCTGTTCATGTCAACACTAAGCGACATGTGTCGTCTGTTCATGTCAACACTGAGCGACATGTGTCGTCTGTTCATGTCAACACTGAACGACATGTATCGTCTGTTAATGTCAACACTGAGCGACATGTGTCGTCTGTTGACGTCAACACTGACCGACATGTCACGTCTGTTCATGTCAACACTGTGCGGCATGTGTCGTCTGTTCATGTCAACACTGAACGACATGTGTAGTCTGTTCACGTCAACACTGAGCGACATGTCACGTCTGTTCCCGTCAACACTAAGCGGCATGTGTCGTCTGTTTTCAGTGGTCGTTTGGCATCTTGCTGTGGGAGCTGCTGACCAGGGGCTGTCTTCCTTACCCGGAAGTCAAAAACTCCAGTATTAAGAGTTTTCTCATGTGCGGCAATAGAATGGACAGGCCGGACTTCTGTCCCGAAGAAGTGTAAGTGTCATTTCCATAAGTCCGTTTTTTTTTATTTTGTGCCAAGCAAATTAACATAAAGGTGACATTGTGTTGTATTAGATGTATTCTTTTAGGAACCGCAAATTACGTTGATAAAACTTTTGATTTTTTTTGCCCCCCATTCCCCCCCCCCTCTCACTTGTAAGCTAAATTTGTGACATCACCTGACTACAGCAATAACTGCACACAACCCCTCAGCTCCCCACCCCGTACCCCTTCCCCCAAGCGCACGCACCTTAATGGATGGCATCTTGCATCACTATATTTAGTAGCATTTTTCCTCTAAATGAAATTTTTTTGTCATCTTTGCCGCCCCATATAATAACACAAGTACACTTTAATTTCTATGGCCTACCTTCAGGTATGCGTTGATGTTAGACTGCTGGGATGAGTCACCTCGGGAGCGTCCGTCGTTTCCGGAAGTTTCCGAGCGCATCAGTACCTTTTTGGAGGCGCAGAATACGCGCACGAACCTGCGCAATCGCGGGCGACAGCAGGTTCCCAGCTCGCGCCGGCGCGGACATAACAACTACGCCATGCTGTATCAGTGACACGCCGCCGACGTCATGATGTATCAGGGACACACCACCGACGTCATGATGTGTCAGTGACACGCCACCTACGTCATGGTGTATCACTGACACGCCGCCCGCCTCAAGTTGTATCAGTGATACCATCTATGCCTTGCTGCATCAATGACATGCTATCCACGCCATGCTGCATCAGTGACACGCCATCCACGCCATGCTGCATCACTGACACGCCATGCTGCCGCACTGACACGCCATTCACGCCATGCTGCATCAATGACACGCCATCCACGCCATTCTCTTTTCAATGACATGGCCACGTGAACTATGCCTTTGTTAGGACCAAAGAGTGAAATCTCACATAGAGTTGTGTACTTAGGTAGAAGTTGTAGTGCAGCTCCCCTCCCTCCCTTCCCCTCCCTCGCTCCCTCCACCCCTCGCTACCCCCCCCCCCCCCCACCCTCCCTGGTTTCCCTGCACGATATTGCGTAATAGTTTAAGTTTTTTTGTCAGTTATATTGTAAAATTTAACCACAATCAAAAATTGTGATAAAATGACGTCACTGCCTTTCGTTAAAGAAAGATTTTTCCTGATCGTGGGCAGCGTGTAAATGATTTGACATGATAAAAATTTATCATATTTTAATTGTAAATATTGCTTGTTAATGAAGATATTCCACTTTCATTAAAACACATTAATTAATACATGGCTAAAAAGTAAGTAAGAAATTGGAAATTATGATGCAACGCAAACTCGACATTTATGATCTGAGTTATTGCTTCTCGTTGCCATATATATATATATATATATATATATATATATATATATATATATATATATATATATATATATATATATATATATATATATATATATATATATATATATATATATATATATATATATTCAGTTACTCATATAGTTCAGTTTAAGTTATTATTACAAACATATTAGGTGTGTGTAAAGATGTGTTTATTCCATATAAAATACGCTTTTTTCCACAGGAATATCAAAGACACGGTTTGTATCGGCATTTCTGAATTCGACGGTAGTAAAAACGTTTTGTTTTTTGGCCTGATATAAAGTGTAATTAAGGAGAGAAAAGATGGTTATGTTCCTTATTGGAAAATGAATGCATGATCTGCTTATTTTAGAACACTTAGAATACACTTGTATTTTATATTTTATTAATGGCTCCTTGTTACTGTTATTTATCAGGTAAATTACATATGTGTACTTGCATGTGTACTTACGCGCATACTGCAACATACCTGTGATACTGTAAATACCGCTGCTATGGCTTAGCTCAGTGACAACTGGGTCAAAGTTCAAGCCCACGTGCCGGGTAGGAGGTAGAGGAGGGGGTGTCGCCAGAGGTGTTACGACATCCCTCCTTTAGAAAAGAAGTGTCACTGTTAAAATTAATAATAATAATTTCGGAAAATAGGTAAAAATCTACTCAAGTGCCAAAATCGCTTGTAGATCGGATACATTGGTTTGTATAAGGGATGTGGGTGGGATGGGTAGGGGGAGGGGGGAGTCTCATAGTGCCCAAATGATCAGCAACTGTATTTAGAGTGCGACAACCCTCCCAATCCCTCTCCCATCTACACGACATCCCCTCCCCTATCACCATAACAACCCCTCCTCCTCCCTTTCTTCATCACCGTGACATGCAGCCTCTTTCCCATCACCATAAGAACCCCCTGCCCCCCCCCCCACCCAACACCATGACAACCCCCTCCTCTCGCCTTCGTCCACATATCACCATGACAATCCTTTCCGCTTCAGCCCATCACCATGACGACCCCCTTCTTCACCACCATGACAACCCTTCCCTGTCACCATGACAACCCACCCCCCCCCCGATTACAGTGCCAACCCTTCCCCATCACTGACAATACCTGTCTCTCCTCCATCACTATGACAACCTTTCCTCTTCCCTATCACCATAACAACCCGCCCTTCTCCCATCACCATGACAACCCCTATTCACCATAACAAACCCTGTATATGGCCTTGAAGCCATGCCCTGTCGTCTGAACACAGAAGAGAGCTGTCATGGTTTAGGGTTAACCTAATCCTGAGGTTAAGGTTAGGGCCAGCCCCAGGGCGAGGCCTGAGGTTAGGGTTAGTTTATAGTGAGGAAAATGTGGTTAGAAAATTGGCAACTTCGCCAAATAAAAAAAAAAGTCGGATCATTGTGTTTCTTTCTTATAGAAAGCTGGTTTGAAAAAGGCATTTTTTGCGGGCCTTATTTATAAGTTTATACTACGTGAAATATTCAGTTCTTTTACGAGTTATTTTTACCACACAACGAGTGCTAAGAATAAGAGGCAGTTCAGTTACTAGGTGGTTTGCTTGAAATATAAACAACGTAACCATCGGGCTTATGTTAAAGAATTCTAAGCGGAACGGATCGGATCGGGGACGAATCCGCGGCATTCGCTTCGTAGAGGAACGGAGAAGAACGGAGCCGTTCTGTTTTAATCCATTAAAACAAATTGTATAAAATAAATGTTTATGCCGCTTCGTTTGTGTCATCTAAAAATGTCGAATATTGACATTCGTATTTTCCGGTCAAAAGGAAATATTAACATTGTAAACAGATCATCACATTGCCGCTGTTTCATCTGTTTTTAACCCAGCCGACTTTGTTGGACTGGGTTTGTCGTATCACTATATAGGGGGGTTGAATGTATGTGCGTATGTTAAACTTTTTCTTTAAAATGCTACTCCTCCTACAGTTTTGCACCAATCGTTTTGATATTACGCAGGAATGTTCTCTGGGTGGACCCCACCTGGCTATTACCTTTTTTGACGATTGACGAAAAACTGACAAAATGGGGCACTTTTTGTGCCCGTTTTGACCCATTTTTAAAATGCTACTACTCCTATAGTTGTACTCCAATCGTCTAGATGTTGCACAGAGTTATTCCCCAGGGATTCTCCTACCAGGCTATTATTTTTTTCGAGATTCACCAAAAACTGCCGAAATGGCGGAACTTTGAAGTTTGGCAAAAACTGGAATAAATGGTAGTAAATAACTGAATTGTCAAATCATTCATTTCTCTCAGTCTTTTTGAAATAGTAAAACAAAACTTAATCGAATGTTCCTTAGGTGCTTCTCCACCTGGACTTTGCTTTTTTCGCAAATGACAAAAAAAAATGCCGAAATGGTTGAATTTTAAAAATTTGGTAAAATTGTGTAAATGTCGGTAAATACATGAATCGTCAAAACCTAATCTCTCCAACATACGTTTTAGGGTAGCTTCCACCCGGGAAAACTCGTTTTTGTGCATTAAAATTATGAAAAAATTACGTTCAGAAACAAAGTTCTTCATTTTTTGCCTATCAGTATTCGTTTCGGAGTTTTTCTCTCTTTCCTTGTTTGGTAACTCGTCTGGGTTATGTCGTTCGACATGCTTGTTGTAAATATTTGAATATTTTGGAACAGGCCAAATCGCTTGTTTTTAACAATTATGTGTATTAGTGATATCGCAAATCTCACATGTTATACTTCGATGAATAAAATATTTCATCAATTATAAATCATGTAGTCTATTTTTGTCTGTTTGTTTCATTGTTTGTTTTGTTTTTTTTTTTTTTTTTTTTTTTTTTTTTTTTTTTTTTTTGCTTGTTTGTTTGTTTTTTATTATTACAATACCTATGAAACGGGGATATATTTGAAACGTAGTACAAGTAAAGGCAGACCACTTCGGACCGGAATGTAATTGGGTCAGCCAAAAATAGAACACGTCTTCTTGTAGTATCTGGCTTAGGGATGTCTACCACTTTATATCAAACGTATTTAAGCTAAGTGGTTGGATAAGGCATAGATAAAAAAAGAGTAGAGCATGTGCTATGCTTTGAAGCATGCTCCATGCTTAATCCCGAAAGCTGTGAGGGGATTAAGCAGGAAGAAGTCGGTCAAATGAATGTGATTACCACAAGCTTACGCTTCTTCAGTAGGTATCATTTCACGTCACTTGTGGAAACAATGACATAAAAAAGGACCGCTTAGAGAAGTTATTCAAGTTACACAAGCAAAGGAATATGGCCAAATGTGGCTTTCATGAGAGGAGCTCCAATTTTGCAGGGGCTGTTCCAGAAAAAGATGGGCGGGGAGGATGGGGGAGGGAGGTCGGGGAGGATGAGGAGGGGATGGCGGGGAGTAGGGGAGGGGGCAGAGTAGGCGGAAGGGTGTGGGAGGAGTGGTCGGGGAGGAGGGGAGGGGACAGAGTAGGCGGGAGGAGGGGGGGAGGATGGGTGGGGAGGAAGGGGTAGGGCTGGAGGGGAGGAAAAGAGAGGGGTGTGCGAGGAGGATAGGGAGGAATGGGCGGGGACGATGGAGGTGTGGTAGGTTATAAATGCAAATTTATTTCTATTATTTAACTTAAAAAAAATACAATATTTTTCAAAATTTAGTATTTAGTTTATTTTGTATTTATTACAAATGTATCATTTAATTAGTTTATTCATTTATTGATACATAATACTCTAAAAAGTATGATCCTAATCGTGAACACAACGCCTTTGTGGGTTCCCATTTTCCATAAAATTAAAATTCTTTAAAATGTGAGCCTGCGCATGTTTCATTTAACATATTTCACGTGGGGGAGGGGGGGGGGGGGGGCGGGTGGGGGTTGTGATCGATTTCCGAGATTCCAAGTACGTGTGATTGTGTGAGAGAAGAAGAGACAACTGATGCAATTCAAAGAAGAATTCCTTCTTTCTGATTCTCCCGAAAAAAACTACCTCCGACAGGAAACTGATCTCTAAATTGCAAACACCACATTGTCTACAAACACCACATTGTCTACAAACGCCACATTGTCTACAAACACCACACTGTCTACACAGAATCGAAGTTTGTGACAAAACGCAACCAGTTCTCTTTCTTCAAAAAAGAAAAAAAAACTGTTGGGAAAAGCACCCCCCCCTACCCTGCTATCCACCCTCCCCCCTTTCCCGCCCAACAGCAAATACCATTTCAACTTCACCAAGTAAATGCATCAACACGTCGATATAATTGGATCAAACGCCATAACAGCCATGCTTGGTATGCATTCATAATTTGAGAGAAGAAATGTGTATATCATTTGGTTTCCAACGGCATTTTGACATTATAGAAATTATTACATACAAAAGAAGTCCTTTCAGATGACGTCACGTTTTGTCAGTTAAAAATGGTAATATTTTTAATGAATTATCGATGACATCGGTCCATTTTCCTTCCTTAGTTTGAACTCGTTCGACGTCAGATAGCCACGATTCTATCCACTTCGTCTTTTCCTCATCACAATAATTCACATAGCGATGAGAAGCTAATTCATTCAAACCGTTCATGGCCGCGTTACCGTCATTTGGCGGCTCGCGGAGTAATTTACGGAATCCTTTTACATCCATATACGAATTAAACAATAAATTCGATACTTTTGCGGGTTCATGTTTTTCCATCGTTCTTTGTGAATATTCCGCGAGATCTTGAAACGTCACCGATATACAGTTATCGATATTTATGGCATTGACCTTATCGGCGTAAGAATGAGATCGCAACATATGGAACTTATTTGCATCGCCATTTTCGCCGTTAAGCTGAGCCCGAACTTGTTTACTTGGCGATTTGAATTTATGCGATGTTTTGAATATGGCAAGTTCGCGTTTCTTAGCACTAATGTCTGGGCTGTCAGCTGGGGTGTATGTCCCCGGACTAGGGGCGCACGGTCGGGTCGGGGATATATTCATCCGCCGAGTGATGGGGGAACTAAGCATCGGTGTCGCTTCCGTCGCCTGTGGAGTCGTCTGTAATTTCGCCGGAGCGGTCGTGGACGAGAGACGAGCGAATCGATCTCGGGCCGTCGCCCAGTATTTCGTGACTAGTCGCGTCGTGGCTGTTTCCACACGAGGTTTCGTCGGTGGCTTTGGCGCCAAATCCGGTAGTTTGTTTATTTGTGTTTGCTTCAATTCCGTCCCGTAATCGCGACTGTTTGTTACAGCGCCGAAGGCAGGTGGCGCCTTGGTGGTGGCGCGTATGTGTTTAGGCCCTAGCCGATCCGTATCCACCCTGGCGAGCCCCTTGCAATCCGGATTAATCTTAATTGTCGGCATGGCCTAGCCAAGGATATAATCCGTTGTTTTTGACCAATTAAAAGATGACTTTATGGCGTGTTATTTATACGGATCGTTATCCGGATCCATGTTTGAAAATGTAGCAAAACACGTCATTGTTATCAGCTCTTAAGTAATTAATTACAATGAAGCTCCGTATTCCAAGAAATTATAAATAATCTGACGTGCATAGTGAGTGACAAAAACACACACTCACACGCACAAACTAAAACACGCGAAGAAATTTGGAAAATCAGCAGTAATCAATCTGGCATTGCGCACGCACTACATCAAAGTGACCACCAAATATCCAATAACATGTTAACCAACGAAAAATTGAGGTCATACAAGGCAACAGTTTAATTGCTTTAAACTCGTAGTCAATTGGTCTAATTGTATTTTTAATGCATTGTTTAAAAACGGTATCCAGTGAGTGTTAATAAAATCTTGTCGCAGTCAATTGGCAAAGGTTGGAGGTTGCATTCACATGTCACATTACGTCATCGCAGTACCATCATGGCCGAATCATTTTGCCTAGAAAAAAAGTGTCAATAAAATCATGTCAGCATCATAAATAGGCTTGGGGTGGGGTTGGGGGTCATTTTGTTACCATGCGTGTCCAAAAACCGAGAGAAAAGGGGATAATTTTGAGGCCGGACGCTTTCCGCGTGGAGGGACGTTAAAAGGAGGATGCGGGGGGGGGGGGGGGGATTCATTCATTACACCATGTTTCCCACATAAACAGAGGGATCTTTCAGAACTAACCTGTCACTTTTGGTTAAAAAAGGGGGTATTATTCAAACTCCGAATTCCGCGCGTTTTGGGGTTGTTTTCCAAAGTTATGACCAATTTGTAGGTGAGTGCCCCCACCCCCTCCACCAGGATGGCACCATTTGCACGATTCCATCCAGAATATAGTGAGAAAATCCTGGATTCTGGATCACAGAAATTTAATTACATTTCTCAACTTAAACTTAAAAAAAAATCCCACTGATTGTGAACGCATACCGTTTCTTCTTCATTAGTGTTAAGGACAGGCAATATCTCTCTCTTTTCGCGTCGCATATTGCTTATCTTGCCCACAGTTCATAGATATGATGTATGGCTTGATCCAGATTATGTATAGCCATGCTTCAAGTAATCTATTTACGTTCACGTGTAATAGGGTAATAGCTATAGAGTAATAACAAGTCATGCTAATCATGTTAGATCATTAAGATTGAAGGCAGTCGCATTCCGAAAGAGGACGAATTCGTGTTGCAGGGGCGAGGAGGAAGGCAGGGGGTAGGGAGGGGGCGATGTCCGAATAGACATATCTGCAGAATCAGGTCTAATCTACAAAGTGCCCACGTCCCGGGGATGGGTGGTGGAGGAGTTGACTGTTGCTGGTAGTACGTCAATAGCTGGAGGATGACGTCATCAATTATGCGATCGAGGAGTGGAGAAGGAAAGAGTGAGGGGGGGGGGGGGGTCGGTTTTGGAGGGAGGTGTAAAAATATAAAGAAAAAGATGGCATCATAGAGTCGTTTATTTATCCCGGACAAAACGGCCGTGACAAAACGTCGAAATGACATTCTATTTTCAGAGCACCAAACTAAAATCGTTGGATTTGCACCAAACAGATGGGAGGGGGAGAGGGGGGGTATGGGGGAAGGGGCTTAAGAGCTCAAGTCACCTCCCACAGATCAAGGCAGGGGGTTGACAGCGCCTGCTCTAAAACCTTACATAAAAAGCTGTACATGATGATGATAACAATAATAATAAAAGTAATAATAATTATTATTATAAGAATGAGAAGAAGAACAAGAACAAGAAGAACAAGAAGAAGAAGAACAACAACAATAACAATAATAATAATAACAATAATAATAATAATAAGAATAATAATAATAATAAGAAGAAGAAGAAGAAGAATACATCTCAAGTGACATTTATATCAAATCAAGAATAACCCATAGATGGACTGGATTCTTGTTTTACTTCTTTCTCTTCATTTTCTTTAATTTCTCACCTCGAATTCTTGCTCATTGGATTTTGTCAAAGGCCAGTTATGCTTTGTGATTCATGCAAAAGATCTACTGATATATGAGCGTGAAAAAGGAATAAAGGAGCCGTTAAATTACATGTTAATTCGGTGAAGATTTGCATGCCCCCGCTGAGAAAAACATAAACAGATCGCCAAGGTTCGTCGTGAAGTCTGGGCATAAAGGAGGCGTGGGCTCTGAGTGCAAACCGTATTCATGACTATGTTTGGCTTTTGTTAATTTGAGAACAACAGCTATTGTTGGTGGATGAAATAGTTTCTACTTCATTAGAAATATCTTTGGGCTTTTCCAGAACTGATTATGTTCGAAGAAAGGCAGTGCATTTTCCTCATGAAATGATCCCTGGAGGGGGAGGGGGCACACGTACCAATTGGTTACCACCCGTGTCTTGACCCGGGGGAGGGGGGCATCCACATACTAACTGGTTACCATATGTGTCCATGATCCGGGTAGGGGGGGGGGGCACTCACCTTGCGTGTCCGTGATCCTTCTTACCGTAGTATTTCATGTTACGTGGTGTAAACAAATTCTGAGGTGGTGCGGACACCTGTCATTTGAGGTGATGTAGACATGTCATTTGAGGTGGTGTAGACACTTGTCATTTCATGTGCTGTGGACATATCTCATTTGAGGTAGAGTAGACATCTGTCATTTCAGGATTTTAGACAATTCTCATCATAGTTGCTGCATACGTGCGCCTTTTGAACCGGTGTAGACATATATCATTTGAGGTGGTGCAGACGTTTCTCCTTGTAAAGTGGTTGCATTGTGGATCCATTAAATGAGGCAGCAGTGGATGCTATCAGGACCACTTCGACGAGATATTAACGGGTGCATAGTGAACTGCTTGAGTGAGGTATTAACGGGTGCATTGTGAACTGCTTGAGTGAGGTATTAACGGGTGCATTGTGAACTGCTTGAGTGAGGCATTAACGGGTGCATTGAGAACTGCTTGAGTGAGGTTTTAACGGGTGCATTGTGGACAGCTTGAGTGAGGTATTAACGGGGGCACTGTGGACTGCTTGAGTGAGACATTAACGGGTGCATTGAGAACTGCTTGAGTGAGGTATTAACGGGTGCACTGTGGACTGCTTGAGTGAGACATAAACGGGTGCATTGTGAACTGCTTGAGTGAGGCATTAACGGGTGCATTGTGAACTGCTTGCGTTAAGTATAAACGGGTCCTTTGTAGACACTTAAGTGAGATAATTTACAGGTGCTTTGTGAAAGACTTGATTGATACAATAACGCATACCTAACGGACATTGTCAGAAGATAGCGAGGAACATTTTAAAGCCAATGGAGAAAAGTAATTAAATCACAAACACCCAAATAATTGTTAAATAAATTTTTAATCACATTTTGTATTTTGTTATATATATATATATATATATATATATATATATATATATATATATATATATATATATATATATATATATATATATATATATATATATCATAGAAATCGTTTTTGAACACAACAGAAGCAAAGTAACGGCTAGGATTCTTCTTGATACCTTACCACCTTTTCTATCCTACATCCCTGCCTGAATGCAGTTTTTAAAGAAGAGATGCATAACTAAGAAACAACTCGTGAGATTAACGGTTAGCTCAGTTGTTCAGAGCGCTGGCCTGGTCATCAGGCAGGGGACTGACGTTAGCTCAAAACAGACAGAGGTCATACGCTTGAGCTCCTATTCATACCTCCATGTATTAATCCATATATTTATATAGCATTTAGTCTTCTTAACATGGAAAAGATGAAATTGCTCTTGAAAGATTTTATCAGCACAGTATAACCTCGCAGTAAGACTATACCTATGTTAAGATAGAAAAGAATAATAAAAAAGAAGGACTCTTCCATAATTCTATCATCAGAGTATCTCCTACTCACAAAACCACAAATAGATACACATCATCGATATAGCCGAATAATTGATAAGAACATCTAATTGATAAGATCACTTAACCTTATCGTTTAGATCAGGACTATTTTATTGATAAAATAACCTAATCGAAAAGGACCACAGTTCACACGTAAAAGGAATCAGAAATAATTCAGACATGACTTAAATTTGATCACTGTTTTCTGTCGTATGGCAAGCAAAGGCTATTCTGTATGCATGTCTAAAATATCAAACTAAGTCATGGATAGAATAAAGAAAACGCTCAAATTAAAACCGTCAAAATCGATGGACTTTAAGAGATTAAAGAGTGATGAAGACGTTTTAGAACTCATAGAAACTAGACAGTTAGATCAATTAGAGAAATATCTAATTCACAGAATGATTGATTTTGAGCGACATTTGGACTGGGATCAACACATCTTTTCGGAAGCTGTTTATCCCATCCACGTAGCGGCTACATTGCCTACAGCAGAAATGCTTGAGAAGCTGCTTAGTTATCAATGCCCGGTTGACTTGACAACAGAAATTGGTCTTACTGCTCTCCATTTTTAGCAATATACAAAGGGTGTTGCATAAAAAGTATTGACCACTTGATTGATTATGGAATAGACCTAAACGCGGTAGACAAGGCAGGGTATACAGCCTTACACTGGGCCTGCAAACGGAAAAACCACAGAATTGTCAAAAAAATGCTAGAAACTGAGTTATTTGAGACATCGATAAAAGATTCCAATGGCCTTACAGCTCTTGATATAGCGAGGCAAAACAATTGTGTGCAGACCGTTAAAATTTTAGAGGATTATACAGGTGAACACACAGGAAGAAGTAGAACCCCTGAACAAGAGGTAACGATGACAAAACAACAATTAATTGATGAAAATAAAGCGCTACGTAAGTCGCTACAAGATATAAGAGCAAGTGGTAGCTCCTCGTCTCAAAATGTGGCCTTTAGTTATCAAAAGCAAAGTGATCAAGAAGACGACAGCTCCCAAACCCTTACACAGGCTAACTTCTCATTTGATCAGTCACCATTTGATCAGTCGTCTCGATATGGCCAGGTATATCAGGGGCACCACACAACAAGGCAAACCAATGGCGGTACGTTCATACAGCGTGGGCAAGGAATTTGCCAGATGCACCCACAACGCTCGATGTCAGCCTCAGATATTGCAGAACATTCGCATTTCTATAGAAGGCACGATTCAGGTAAATGTTATTGGAATTGTATTTATTGTTGCGCGAAAAAAATGCCAATATAAACTGTCTACAAATCCAATTCTTTTTTTCCTTTAACTTTAAACACCTGTTTATTCATTGTTCATTGCTGTGCTGTTAGGCATTCGACACATGTGTGTATGTGGCATATGTAAGAAGAGATGTGTATTTAGCGCATGAAGTTGCAGTCAAGCACAGAAATACATTCTTTCAGCCTTAGGCTGTAAAAATTCCCATGAACCACAGAGCATATTTATCTGTGACTCAGATAAAGCCTCTCATAAACTTTCATACGTTATCTCTACATTTATCTCTACACTTTGCACCTCCCATACGTCACCCGACATTTTTATTTGAGCTTTTACAAGGTGACTTGTTCAGGTAGCTTTTACTATTTTTTTGTACTTAAAGCATTTTCTTCAGTCTCTAATGCCACAATTTTAAAGGGCATGGGACCAGTTAAAATAAAGGCAATATTAATACTCGTGCCCATATGCTGCTCTACAGTTGCAGGCCCATATCCAGATCATATACTTAAATTCTAGGGCAAGGTTAACTATATGAAGCAAAACTAACATTCTCAAAAGCATAAGTCTTCTAATAACTTTGAAACATTGTTCAAAAACTGTTTGATATTTATTTTTATTGTTATTCGTGATTTAAAGTATGTCGTTCCATTTTTTGTAACATCCGAAATGAGTGTACTTAACTTACTACATTTTATTAAAATCTTTAACAATTAATTGGTTATTATAAATTATGCAGCTCATGTAATTTTTGTTTGAAATTGCAGATCATGTACTATATCCGGACAGAAAATGGTTGATTCAAAGCAATTTTTTATTGCTTTGTGAGAAGATGAAAACTGAAATCGTTCTTATTAAGTTGTTTGAACAAGGCATCATCGATGATATCATGTTCAAGGAGATTGAGAATATAGCAACTGACTTTAAGAAAAACAAATGTATCTTATTCGACGTAATACTGAAGAGGTCGAACGAGACATACGATAATTTTGTGGCTATTTTAGGTGACTGCAATATGAAAGAACTGGCCGCCATCCTCAGTCGATGGAAGATGAAATATCAATCAGAAGGGATGTTTCCGCAAATCAAATATCAACAATACTGATTGCTCCTTATCATTGAGCTAAACTTTGTAAGCTTTAAATGACGCAGTACTTGAATGAGGTCAAAACTGATGTGTGTTTTAAATTCCAATGCCAAGCAAAAGCATTTCCCGTTGAGGGTGGTTTCGCATCCTGGTAGCAAAAATAGGATTGAAAAAAAATCAATAGAACACTGGAACTATAATTTTGAAATAATAATATGCGTAATGATTCAATGCTAAGTTTCGTCAACAGATTTACCGGTTGTCTCTACTTCTGATTATGCTTCTAAAACTCTGTTTTGCAATACAGGGGAAAAAAACACAATATTGAAAATTTCATTGAACGATAAGTTTTTCGCAATAAATTGATTGATACATTTGCATTTTTAATAACCATTTGTTAATTCTAGTACCATTTCTGACAAGCACTGATTATCCCCAGTATAACAAACATTTCAGTGTGTGTTAATCTACAGATTCTTAGCTTTATTAGATTTGCTTTAAAAATTATATAGTGAAATAAATATTTAAGAAAGTTATTTGACTCATTGTATCGATGCCATAAAAGAAGAAAAAGACATTTATTTGAACTTTCACACTCAAATTCCAGTCAAGCGTCTGTAAAACCATATTATGTATCTTACTCGACTTAATAAATCATCATAGGTATTACAACATAGCTGTAAGCAAGCTAAACTTCAAATGCATAGTAAGAAAAAACTCAAGAATAAGTAAAAAACTTGAGAACGGGCTGCAAAATATTCAAGATCATGTTTCTATAAAATTTAACAGCTATTCAAACAGCATAAGTAACCAATATAGGAAATGAATGACGTAAAGCGTGCACCTAAATTGTTGGTCTTCGTGCATACTCTTCATAAAGACATTTGAGTCAAAAGGCCAAAAGCCATGAGGCAAAGCAACTTTTGGTCCTTTAAGCAAACAAATTTATTACTGATTGGAAACAATTCTTGATGATCTTAAGGCGTAAGCAAAATGTCTTCCAGGTGGTAGAAAAGTAGGAAAATATCAACTACTTACTTTATTTTCATTGCCATTGTTGAAAGGATAAAATGGATTGAACCAATTCAGAAAAGTACTATTCAGTAACCATCTTACTTGCAAACCAGAAAATTTTTGGGGGAGACGTGGACAGTGCGGAGTTTCAATGTCTTGAAAAAAGAGGGTAATTGTCATTCAGTACTCTCAATAAAAGGGGAGTGGGTTCTTTTGGAACTGCAAGGTTGGTCATAAAAGAGGCTTTGAATTCATGTCGGCTGGTATAAAACATTTGTTTTACTAGTTGTTAGCATATCCCATAATTCGATAGCATGTAAACTGGTGGTATTATTATTCATGTTCCGTTTAAAGGTTATTGTAAAATGGTTGTCGGGTAAAAAAGGGGTGTAACATTTCTGATGTTCAAAGAAAAATATCCGGTGATCAATGTCAGGATCAAAGTTTAGAGATAAGATAAAGTATGAGAGCTTCATTACTTTTGCAACAGATTAACAAGTCAGGATCGAGCACGGTAGAAGGCTTGCTTGTCGAATTCGAGGTGTTTCTTGCGATAAGGGTATAATTAACATATAATTAAGATATATCATTGAAGGACTTTTTTATTAAATGGGACGGTCGAAAGCCTCAATGGATGTTAATTTTGAATTCCGTGATAGGTGGTATAACCCATCGTACTCGCTTAGCTAAGGCAATTGGAGCGATCGTCAATCCAAACAAGACTGAGATACATATCTCAGCTAACATAGATCTCACATGCCCATCTCTAGTTACATATCTCTCACACACACCGCTCTGCTGACATATATCTCACATACACTTCTCTACTTGCACATATCTCACATGCACGTCTCTGCTTGCATATATCACACATACACTTCTCTGTTGACATATATCTCACATCTGCATCTCTACTTACATATATTTCACATGAACATTTCTACTTACATATATCTCACATACGCCTCTTACTTTACTTATATCTCACATGTATGTCTCTATCTTCATATATCTCACATGCATATCTCTACTTACATATAACTCACATGACCATCTCTGTTTATAGATATCTTACACAGACATCTCAACTTACACATATTTCACATACACATCTGTACTTTCGTGTATTTCAAAAATACATCTGTATATATATATTACATTTACCTCACATCATACACCTCTTCTTACATACATCTCACATACACATCTGTATTTATATATCTCTCACATATTTATATCTGCTTACATATATATCGCATATAACTCTGTCCTTACGTTTAACTCACATGTACATCTCTGCTTACATGTCTGTCACATACCCACCTCTACCTACATATCACACACACACACACACACACACACACACACAGACACACACACACACACACACACACATCTCTGCTTACATATATTCACATATTAATGGTAAAACACGCGTTTGTGCACAAAAACACAGAAATATTTAAGTATAAAATTAATAAACAGAATTAATGCGTAAATATCACACAAAACCTGTAATAAGTTATAAGTAATAATTTAACAGTTTTGTATTTTGCTTTCCAAATTTCTTGTAACATGAAATGAAATTCTAACAATGCGACCTGGATGTTGTCTTCTGTTGAAATGATGACAAATAGCACCATACGGATCTCCTGAAATAGGTGAGCTTTGCACCGAGCGTCTATGCCATGGTCCTGTCTAATGCTCTGTGGCTGAGTTGCCTATTGTTTGTCTTGTGGTTGGGATGCGCTGAAAACGTTGCTATACCAAGACGCCCGTGTAAGTGATGAGACAGAGGAGGAGTCACCGTCTGTAGCGGTTGAAGTGCCGCTGTCGTCTGAAATCGTTCATTGATGAGATGTTCTAATGGATGAGATGGCTTAATCTATGATATGGTATACTAGATGGTCTTTTTGGTAAAATGGTCAATAGATAAGATGGTTTTGTCGGTTATGTTGTCTTACTTGAGAAAATATCTCAAGAGTAATTTCATATCAGTCCATACTAAGAAGGCTAAAGTCTGTAATCGACTCAAGTCGAAATCAGAAGCAGATATAAAATTTGCAGTTGCACATTTTCTAATTTCGGTTAATTCATCAGACAAATAGCTATAAAAATGTATGTATATGGTGTTATCTCTGCTACAAGAGTACTTTAGATTAGCTACAAGTGAAACGCACCGGACTATCATTGCGTTTGTCTGCCTTGTTCAAGAAGGTCAAAGTACGGTAAGAGATTATGTAAAGGATTGAAGACGATCTTATTACGCTCTCAAAGCCGTGCTTGAGTGTTATAAAGCTAAGGAACAGTGAGAGACTTGTCATCCTCTTGGTGTTATCTCTGCCACAAGAGCACTTTAGATTAGCTACAAGTGAAACGCACCGGACTATCATTGCGTTTGTCTGGCTTGTTCAAGAAGGTCAAAGTACGGTAAGAGATTATGTAAAGGATTGAAGATGAACTTATTACGCTCTCAAAGCCGTGCTTGAGTGTTATAAAGCTAAGGAACAGTGAGAGACTTGTCATCCTCTTGGTGTTATCTCTGCTACAAGAGCACTTTAGATTAGCTACAAGTGAAACGCACCGGACTATCATTGCGTTTGTCTGGCTTGTTCAAGAAGGTCAAAGTACGGTAAGAGATTATGGAAAGGATTGCAGACGATCTTATTACGCTCTCAAAGCCGTGCTTAAGTGTTATAAAGCTAAGAACAGTGAGAGACTTGTCATCCTCTTGGTGTTATCTCTGCTACAAGAGCACTTTAGATTAGCTACAAGTGAAACGCACCGGACTATCATTGCGTTTGTCTGCCTTGTTCAAGAAGGTCAAAGTACGGTAAGAGATTATGTAAAGGATTGAAGACGATCTTATTATGCTCTCAAAGCCGTGCTTGAGTGTTATAAAGCTAAGGAACAGCGAGAGACTTGTCATCCTCTTGGTGTTATCTCTGCTACAAGAGCACTTTAGATTAGCTACAAGTGAAACGCACCGGACTATCATTGCGTTTGTCTGGCTTGTTCAAGAAGGTCAAAGTACGGTAAGAGATTATGTAAAGGATTGAAGACGAACTTATTACGCTCTCAAAGCCGTGCTTGAGTGTTATAAAGCTAAGGAACAGTGAGAGACTTGTCATCCTCTTGGTGTTATCTCTGCTACAAGAGCACTTTAGATTAGCTACAAGTGAAACGCACCGGACTATCATTGCGTTTGTCTGGCTTGTTCAGGAAGGTCAAAGTACGGTAAGAGATTATGTAAAGGATTGAAGACGATCTTATTATGCTCTCAAAGCCGTGCTTGAGTGTTATAAAACTAAGGAACAGTGAGAGACTTGTCATCCTCTCAATTTGGATTTAAGTCGTTTATCCTAAATAGCCCCATGCTTTCGAACTTCTATAACTTCTATATTTTTCTCTGTTAAAGAATAGTTAAGAATTTATTTTCCTTAACATGTAGTGCATAATCAGATTAAGGACTAGACAGCTGCATACACTTCATTTTGATATTTATTTCAGAATAGGAATTCTGAATTGAAATGCCAAGGAATGCTTGATTTTGGGTCACCATTAGATTGCTCCTACTAGGGAGAAGACTGTACTAACAACATCGTATCCTTTATAATGGCAATACACATGTGTATATCACATCGTAAATAGCAGACATGATTGACAGACTATCATAAAGCGAAGACATGATTGACAGTACTATCATAAAGCGCAGAGATGACTTAAGTTACGATCGTAGAGCGTAGACACTAATGAAATCACAACCAGTCACAGGCGCTTGTATAGTCATAGTAAATATCCACGCGAATAAGACTATACAGTAAGTACTGCGTCCTATCCCCAAATGGAACAAAGCAAAGGTATTTATTCAAATTATGTGCAAGAGAATACACAAAATCAAATATTTAAAATTACTCTCTGAATAGAAAAATCATAATTATCGTCAAGTAGTGCCAATTTTGCTGACCAGTAGTCAATTGATTTTCTCGTTGAGTGGTCTATGTAATAATCAGCAGACCTTCTCAATTATCAAATTGCTATACCCATCCGCAATGAGCTCTGAGGGATGCAATCTGATTGATCAAATAAGCGATTTAACAGTATGCGGAGGAAAACTAACAGGAGACCGGTTTTTGAAAAAAAACACGATTCTTGCAATCAATGGAAATAATCATAAATATCGCTTTGCAGTTAATAAAGAGCTGTATTTGAGTGATAAGCGCTTTTGGATACAATTAAAAATATATTTTTATGCATCATTTAGCAGTTTCGAGAAAAAGTAACTTTTTTGCTTCCAGAAATAACTAACAGGATTTCAGTCTGAGCATACTAAATTTTAACTGTGATCTAGCTTATTATTTCTAAAAGTAGTTCAAATAATTTCATTTCCATAAGCTGCATAGTTAATGGCGCTTTCGACTGACATTCCACTCAGCTCTTGTGAAGTCATAAGGGGGAGGGGATAAAATCTACCCTTGTGTAAGACGATTGCTTCGTAAAACATGTGCGCGTTAAATATTTTCGTCGGTGTTATTAAGAAGACGCTCAAGTTCAATGTACTAGCCGTTGCGAGATCTTAATTGCCAAGTTGCCAATACACATGATCCGTCTAAAGACATTAGTAGATGGAAAGTTCAGTCGATTAGGGTCTTAGTCCGGCAATTTTAAAATCCCAAGCAGCATTACTTCTGAACGGATAGGTAAGTATTCTATTGATATTTCTCATGCTGTGCTTGATACTCAACAGTACAGAAACCAGATAAACGTTTAAAAATTTAGCTTAAACGTTTCACTAAAAGCACAAAATGGTGACATCTGAAACGTTTTTCAAAATAATGAAAAAAATATATTTCTAAACTGGGCCGCTATCACAAACAAGTAGCTTAAATTTTGTGGAACCATAAACATAAAAAAGAACTTTTCTAAAAGTAACATCATGATTCCAATAAAATCTCTGGCTCCAATGACGTTTGTCATGCTGAACGTATAAACAAGCTGTATTATAGTACTCAGCCGCAAACCAAAATTGAAAATCCAAAAAGTTGGGTATTGAGAGCTTGAAATGGGCTTAGTTCACATTAAACATAACGAGCGCCTACCCCCTAGATAGGGCATATACTATGCTATATACCAAGATAGACAGACAGACAAACATTTTCAACACAAAAATTGTAGTCCAACCCCGGTGCATAAGGCCCCAGTTTGAGGCTAATTATAACAACATTATGTGCCATTAGTTAAAAGTCATAGCCAAAAGAAACTTGGAACAACTGGGGGTCACCGTATGTTTAATTTTCTTCTGAGTAATTTAACCCTTTTCACGAAAACAACTTCAAAACAATACCACTTGTTCACGTTCCAACTCGTTCGTTAAAATAACGTGAGGTGTATTATACTACAAAGGTTTGCGGCAAGGAGTTGGGTGCTAATGTCCGCTTATGGGTGTTAAGAGTTGAGGCGAATTGTTCACACTTGTGAGGAGATTTCCCAATTCAGTGGGAGGGGGCAGGAGGCGAAGTGCAGCGTACAGTGAACAGTCTTCGAAGAAGAGGGGAAGATTTAAAGCACGTAGAGCGAGGGGGCCCAAAATTAAATGAAGCGAAGGGTCAAGATCATAAGTTTGGTGAAGCATCCTTAACGCAAAGATGACAAGAAAACATCTAGCGGGCTACTTGCTTCATTTTGTTCTTTGTTCTTTTAACGTATATATCACTCATCAGTACATACTGCATTGGTGCATGGCAACACAATAGAATAAACCTCTTATGATGATTGGCTTACTCATTGCAACATTTTGGAATTGAATATATTAGAATTGAATTGTCATTCGGCATTGAAGTGTTGTTCAACATTGAAGTGAAATTTAGCATCACGAAATTACTCCTCAATAGCTGGAATTATGGAAGTAAATTTTCATAGCAACGCTGCTTATCAACTGAAAACATCTCAAAGAAATGTGGAAAATTGATTTAATTTGTTTATATCTCTACAAAAATCATATATTTAAAAATACCAAAAAAGTTGGACGGATACAAAATTTTCTCGTGTCTGTCGGATTGTTCGGATTATTCTTTCAGACTTATACTTACCGGTTTACAAAAAGAGCCATCTAGTTACAGGAGTTTGCCAACAGATTTTCAGCTTATAGATTTCGTTTGGAAAGACGAGTTTTATATTGTTAAGAAGTATATTGGTTTTCAAATGGTTAAAATGCTGGCAAGTTCATGTCTGCCTCTGGTTTATTATTTTTTGCTACAAAGATCACATAGTGAGAGTTATATGTCGCAAGATGTCCACCACGGTGTGAAATTTCTTGCCTTGTCAATGTTTTGCGGGTTCTTCATCCACGCTATACATTGCTGTACAGTGACAAGATAGACGTCATCCATTTGAGAGATGTCCTGGACAAACCTTTTCATAGCATCGTACTTATGCGGTGACCAGAACCAAGCAGCGTGCATATTGACTCCAAATGGGGCCCTGTTTCCTTTGTAATGACGATTGAAATTTTGCCAAAGCAATTCTACAGCATCGGCCTCAGTGCTTGGTTGATCGTAGCAAGCATCTACCATTGAACATCCATAGCCACTAAGGTCAATCCAGCGAGTGAGTGGAACCTCCCAGAAGCTCCGGTGGCTTTCCTTGGGGCAGTTGGGATTAAAACAATATCCTTCTTTCGGGACGAAATCAAGCGTAAATGGCCATGCACCATTGCCTTGTGGCCCCAGAATAAATGAGGCGTCGTATTCAAACCCGTTACTCTTCAACATACTGAACTGTGCATCGCCTCCTGTTTCTAGGAAAGGTGCCCTCATTCCAGTAATGACGTCATCGGATATTCCAGTGTTCTCCACGATATTATGCCGCTGGCCGTCAATCTCTTGTTTCCATGCCGACGCATTGGCATTCCTCCACCACGTAGTAGGCACCTGATGCGTGACGCTGTGGCTTGCAATCTCGTGACCTCTGCCATACACTGACGTGACAAGGCTGTAATCGGTGTAGTCATGTGATACAAAGAAAGTAGCTGTCACGGGACAGCCGTTTGGGTTGACTCTAGTCGGCGGGAATAATTCGTTATAGAAGTTCAACGTCTGTTTAACAATGGACATTATGATACACTTTTCACCTTGATAATCAAATAATCTCGACATATTTACTATCATATAATTTAAATTGGTGTAAAATTTTGTCCTTGCCATTGATATAAAATTGAAATGAAGCCGTGAAAAGATTAAGCCAGTCTCGACTAGAATAGCTAAATTGCGTGTTGGTGCGAAATATACTACCAGGTGGCGTTTATAAAGACATTTGATGACATTCAAACGTTTCCAAAATACCAACTTTTATGAACACTAGTACCAGTTTCATATCAGAACCTACTGAGTATTCGAAACACATAAATCTATTCTTTTATGTTGTTATTACGAAAATCACACTCCATATTTGCTCGGTTAAAGGATAAAGTGGTGATATTAATAGGATCATGTCTTTGATTGTATTGACTTTGTTTAATCATTGCCTAAATCTTACTTCTGCAGTTACGGCATCGTCAAATGTAAACATAACAATCTGTGGAATGTCAGAAGGAAGCATGCCCATTGGTGCTTCTGTTCCCGCGCAAAAACAGTCTGGCAGACGGCAAGTCTCTGTTGTACACTCATTCACATCAACAGAATCTACTGCTGCAAAACATACATCAAATACTCCATGGTAAGCACTCCAGCATTCATAGAAATGCCGCTGTAAGGTATGGAAATAAAACTCGGTATACACATTTACATACACGGAATCTTGCGCTGTAAAATATGTGTCAACCGCTCCTTGCCTTTGTACAAAATATATATCAGCCACTTCCTGGTACTGCTGCTCCTCATATTCATATAATCTACCTCAACTAAATTCACATGAGCCACTCTGTAATTCGGATGCTCACACTAGAGCATGATCAGTAGAATCGATCAAAATATATATCAACCACTTAGGTATACACATACACACACAATCTACTATAGCAAATTATACATCATCCAATCTCTGCTGCACACAGTTACTTTTACGGAATTTGCCTCTGCAAAATATACATTAACGACTCTGTTGTACAGATGCTGGCATTTCCAAAATCTACTGCTTGAAAATATATATAATCACGTCTGTGTCATAAACGCTCGTATTTCACGGAAACTCTGCCTACAAATGAATTCCAGTATGCATGACCACATCCGTACATATACTCAACAAATTTTACTCAACAAATTTAAAAACGCAGCGCACATTTTGTGCATTATTTTTGTACATAGTCGGATTCCAATAGTTTTCTATACATGAAAAGGCTCCTAATCAAGTTGATAATTGAATCTGTCAAACTTTTGTGGCTAATGCTAGATTACCGGAAATTAAATACGAGAGGGGTACGTGCCCGCTTTGCCTCGTAGTACCCTATTGCATGCTGAAGTAAAAACCGAACTTATACGATTGAAATTACAAATCATAGCTGGCACGATGTGCGAAGCTTCAGCCTCATCCGGTAAGCACAAATAACGGCAAGACTGACCGCAGTTAAGCGCAAACGCGCGAGCGGGATGTTCCAAATTGGAAATTCGATCTCAATGGTCGCTAGAGCCCCTTAGAGCCGCTTAAGAGGAAAACGGGCCCATCGCAGATCGCTCTTGATCGGGGAGACCACGCCCTGCTTCCTCTAGACAGGGCCAAAGAATACGTCTGCCCTATCTCCGAGACCGTTTTCTTCCGGCAACACTCACTGCCAGACAGACCCCTGAAACCCACAATAGCTTTATCTATAGCCAAGCTGTGAGAAACTGGCTCATTCGACAGGTGTACAAGCGCGCCGCTATTATCGAGGATTGCTCTTAATCCCCATCCAAAGGCTCACATGACTTCAATGGGTCAATGTACAACTCCACTGGATACAGAGAGAATGAAAATAAGTCCTTTTTACCGATGAATCGATGGGGCAGTACTTGTAGGCATAACGTTCGCTAATCGTACTGAACTCCGTTTTTCTCAACCGCATACTTAGTAGTATCGAGAATAAATTTTGGAACCATCGGTGTTACCTTTTGTGCATCAAAATGGTCTAATTCTACAGCAGGACAGAGCACGTCCTCATTCCATGAGAGCTACGCAGCAGTATCTTCAAGAACAAAACGTCCGGGTCTTTCCTTGGCTCCGTTTTGTCGCCAGATTGTTCGTGAATGAACACGCGTGGAATATACTTCAACAAACCGTACGCTAGCGCAACATTCAACAAACCGTACGCTAGCGCAACATCCCACCTAATTCTTTGCCAGAGCTTAGACAACCGGTTGTGGACCAGTGGAATTCAGAAGCTGATGAGATCCATGCGGCGCAGATTAATTGCAGTAAGGGACGCTCGTGATGGACACACTCCATATCAAGAGCGTGACATTGTCGCTTTTACAGCAAAGTCGATTTTGTTTTCAGAAACAGAAAGCTTAACATTTCAGCTACTAAAATATGTAATTACGTTCAGGCTTAATTATTTCTCACATAATACATTTTGCAGGTTTCAAAGTTGCGTTTCACTTTTGTTGAGTATATATTACTTCAGAAAATATTGTTACGTATTAGTTGGGTAGAAACGGAATGTTTCGTCATCATAATGGTCAACATTGCTAGTATAATACTTCGTTTGTTTCTACATCAGCAAACATAAATCAACAATATTACACAAACGGGAAATTACATAATACCAAATATGAAAAATAAAAAATCATATGTCCACGAAAACAACAAAACCAAAAACAAACAAAAGCTTTTAGACTATTAAACCATTAGAGCATACCGCTTCTAAAAAGTACTAAATTGCTCAACTTAATCAATAGATAAAGTGTACACAATTACTAAATATGATCAATGGACAAAAACAACCTTGCACATTGCATCAATAAATAAAGAATACCCTCATAATCTTGTAACTATGTTAAATTTCCGAATGCAGTTTTCAATTAAAAGATAAATTACATACCGTCACACCTCTGGCCTGTATATCCCGGATTACACTGACAGGTAAAAGAATTGATTCCGTCCACACACATTCCGTTCTCTCCGCACTGGTCCTTATTTCCACAGTCATCAACATTCACTGGAATATCAAAACAATTGTACTTATCATCAAACAGTAAAACAGCTGTAGTTCTGAAAATCGACAAAATGTTGTTTGCTTATACACCAAAATAGCCATGTGTTTTAATTTATTAATTTTCTAATCATCGATATTATTAACCTTTTAATTCGCTTAAAAGACTCCATGATTATATTGCTTACAGTATCTTACCATCGCAAAGTAAACCCTCATACCCAGGAAAAAGTATGTAATTGTAACAGAGAACACTTGACGTACCTGTGCACGTATTTCCCGTGTAGCCAGGGTCACAATCACACGTGAAGGAATTGATGCCATCCACACAGACACCGTTCGGTTCGCATTGACTGTTGTTTATACAGTCGTTGATGTTTGCTATTCAGTATTACAAATCAAATGACGTAAATACGTTGTTTAAATTCAGATTTTGTTTCACAATTGTCAGTACGCCTCCAACGGAAACATTAATATTTTAACCGGAACAAAAGATGAGGGACGGATCCCGTCAGACAAGATTCAATATATGTTGAGACCTCAGTTAATTAAAGTGTAACTGTAAAACTGTAATTAATTACCTTGTTATTTCGCTCAAGAAAGATACAAGAGAAACAATATTAATTAGGAAAATAAAATGTAATTGGTAAAAGATTTAAACCACTAAGCCAACGTTAGAAATATTGACATGAATAATAGACTCATAATTCATACACCAAGAACTGGCGAAAGTAGTCCGTAGATGATTATATCAATTCGCTGCAGCGTCAATTATCATGAAAGCTTGAACCAGGATAATCGCATTCTTGCTCAAAATAAATGCTACAATCTTCGTATAATCTAATCGTTTTTCTTCAAAACAGCATATAGAGCCAGCACTACTTAATGAAATCAATCACAGACTGGCCACGCATTTATGTATTAAAACATTCCACACATTTTATTCGAAGCCAATAAAACTCACACTTACATTCACAAAATTTCCCTTCAAAACCAGGTTGACAAACGCAGATGGAGCCGTCACAGTTGCCATGGACACAACCGCCACAGGGGTCAACGGTTACTAGACAAAACAGCAATTCATTCGGCTTGTTATGATAGACGTATATAGGTACTGTTTAGATTTAAAACCCAAATCCATTTTTCACCAGAATCGAATTTCTTAAATTCATTTCTACTATCAAGGAATCTCGCCAGTAGAATCGAACTAAAGAACCAGTTTTTCCATTCCCAAATGAACGTTTGAACCCCAAACATAGGTTTAGTCAAGGAACAAACAAAGAGCGAATAAACAACAGTCGATGAATACAAATCAGACGGGTTATATTGCTGCTTTTATTGAGGCTCGATGCTTATAATTGGGGTTGGAATATCTGCAATTGCATAAAAGACTTGTTTTAACAGAAAGATCGCGAAGACCTTGAATGTAATTTATTTCGACTATCATTCGGATACATTATTATAGACAATTATGCACTCGTACACTATTAAGACTACTAGAAGCTCAGAAATCGAACAGTCCCAGAAATCGGAACACTTTCGTTCAGTCCCAAGGGGGTCCGACTTCCGAAATTCTGCTGTAATATACAAGCATATAAAACACACACACATAGACGTTGGTTAGACGTGGCCGCCCGACCTTGAGATCAAAAAGGCACATGTTGGGATTGCAACTTTGGATAGACCCTAAAAGGGCGACATTTCATAAATTCTGAACAGAAATCCGCTTATACGCCATGTCTAAAGTGTCCCTGCCCTGGGCAACTTTTGATATATGAAACTAACGTCAGATCGAGGTTGTGACCTAAAACCGACAAGCCATTGTAGACAGCACATCCTTTAACGGATATGACAGCCATGCTGACTTTGAAAATGAGTCAACGTTTAACCAAGAAGAACGAGGACCTACCCATTGTTAAAGGTCATCAATATACCAAATATCGTATGAAACGGATTATCAGCATGGAAGTAACAGCAGGTGATGGACGGACGTTCAAAAGCACGGCTCAACGGACAACAGACAACACTTTAACCTAAATTGTCCCCTCTTGTTGCTAAAGTACCAGATAGGGGATAATAACTACTACGTCTTGCTTGTATTATATTTATCTCATGTAGTAATGTTACACTAAATTATAAAATATTATTATAATGAGCCATTTACTTCGTGTGCATTATTAGTCTTCCAGTCTGCAACCAGTTATACGACAGACTTGTGAATTACTTCTGCATTGCTTATTACTTATTGATCACGATATCAATGGCAATTGTTTACTTCTTAGTCTTTTAAAACAAAAAAGGATCACGAAGTTTTTCGTAGCCTGACACCATGAACGATTGTCGCAAACATACCACCAGCAGTGTCCAAGACACAAGAAAGGCTCGCTTGGTCCCAGACTGTGTTTGCCTGGCATTGTAATTCATAGCAGTTTGCCGCCGTGTCGCATTGTATGTAGTGCCTAGCTGATGTGATGGAGCTGTAGAAAAAGACACCAGGAATAACCGGGCCGAGGCAGGGATTGTTATTGTTGCAGTCGTGGCTAAGCAACGCCATACTGCTTACAGCTGAAACAATGCAAAAATTTAGACGGATCCATGGGCTGATCCATGGGCCGACCACATTGCTTAGGCTGAAATAATGCAACAATAATGCAGACGAAGGAATTGTAAATTTTGCAGTCGCAGCTAAGAAACGTCGCATTGCTTACAGCTGAAACCTGTGTACCTAGAAAAAACAGGACGAAACAGGCTTTGTTGCTGTAACAGTCGTAACCAAACAACAACGTGTTGACTAAAGCAATACAATAGAATAGTAATACAAAGCTTATCAATGTTTAATTTAATTTTATACTCATCTGTGAAGCTGAACTAATTCTATCAACACACTTAATTGGTGAATGAAAGCCAACTATTCATACCATTTATTGCCTGAATATAATATCCAAGAAGTATAATTTTAGTATTAATACACGGATATTTCATTTTTTCAGTCTGAAACTACAATTGCTCTGCTTTTATAACTTTTGTTCTTCTTGTATCACACAGTCTTGCTCATTTCAATTTACAATCTAGATTTTGCACTATTGATATACGTTTTTTTGTAATTTAAATTTTATTATGGTTTGGTAAGGGCATAATTAACTTAACTGGGCCTTTAGTTTTATTACATTGTTCAAGATATGTGTTTTACGACCTTCGAGAGCCTCAGAACTGTCAATTCTTAGCAATTTAACAACGTTCTAACTAGATTCTTAACGGCCTTAATACTTGTGATGAATAGTGCCATTTTTATTGTATCTTGTCCGATTTATCGAACAAACAACGTGTTAAATAAAAGCGTGGTGTAAACTGTGAAGTGTGTAGGATTATGCATAATATCATACGAAAGACCCTTGAAATTATGCATATTAATACGTGTAAATTATGCATATGCATTATGTAAAATAGTTCACAAAAGACCTTAACATTTGCATATTTACATATTTTTACTCATTGTAATTAAATTGATTTGCTCTGTTACCAGAGCCATAAGGGATATTTATGTGTTATTCAATGTAAGTTATTTTGTTGTTGAAACGTTGCAATAAAGTGTTCAAGATCGTTAATTGTTGTTTAATTTATTCGAGTATTCAATAAAAAACACATAGGATCATTCAGACCACTAATATTTCATAAAAATGCCCGACCCCAGGAAAAGTTAGAATTAAGACCGAGTTTTGGCAGTCACGTTGGTGGTCCTAATTCCAGGGTTCCCTGTATATGCATTATGCATCCAATCAGACTCGGCTTTAACTTTGCTTCAACTATTTTAGCTAAGTTAATGCAGAGGGTTAGATCATTTATAACGGAAACCAAAATTAACGTTTACGGAGTCTTTCGTCTATCCCTTAAAATAAATGATTTGCTCTCAAAATATTCTGATTCGGTTGACAGAATTGCGGAAAGGGAAGGAGAGGAGGATGGAAAATGAGGGAAAGATATGAGGAATGATGGAAAAAGGAAAAGAAGAGCATGGAGAAAGACGGAGAGATTGGTGGAATGGCGGAAAGGGAAAAAGAGGAGGATGGAAAATGAGGGAACGATATGAGGAATGATGGAAAAAGGAAAAGAAGAGGATGTAGAATGACGGAGAGATTGTATTAATGGTGGAACGAGAAGGAGAAGAGGATGGATAATGACAGAAAGAGAAAAAAAATGAGAAAAAAAATAAAAGAAATGACGAAAAGAGGAGAAGGGGATTGGAAATGAGGAATAGCAGAAATGATGGAAAGAGGAGAATAGCATTGAGGATGAGTTAAAGAAAGGAAGAATGACGGTAGGACAGGAGGAATGACGGAAGTGGGAGCAGAGTATGGACAATGTCACCATGCATAGAAAGTTTAGTTCTTACGTTGCTTGTTGATTAGTGTGGTTTGATAGACAAAGACACGTAAACTTCTTTCAATGCTGTATATAGCCACATGTGTGAACTTATCAGAATGTGATGATTCTCCTTCAGTTGTGGGTGTCCATAGTTGTGGGGCACAACTGTAAAGAATTCATGCATGTTGCACGAGTTTTTAAAAAATTTAAAAAATCAGTCATGTCATTTATACCATTTTACATGATTTCAGTCGTCCGTCCAGTAATTAAATAAGACAAATAGATGGCCATAATACATTGTAATATAACGAACGCAAAACTGATTTTTCTTTGGCAATAATACAAAATTAATACATGAGACATTTACATAAATGACGAAACAATTCAATAAGCATCCTATAGAGAACAGGTAATATGCCTGGGAGGTCACATCTACATTCAGGGCCCACTTGAGAGAAACTAAAAATCGGATGAAGAGAGGGGAGGGGTGAACAAATAAATTTTTATCACATACAATTAGTTAGACTGCACGGCTATCGAATATTTCAACGCCAGCGATAGCAAAGCAATGAGAAAACCCATGCTACTATTGACTACGTACACACACGGTAAATGTATTACCCAATCATATGATAAATTCATAAGGTAAATTCAACCAATCAAGTGTCGGTATGACTAAATTATAAATACGTCTACCTCTTTGGGAGAGCTAAACGCGCATATTCAACTGTATATAGCCCCTGTTTTATTCAATTGTTTAACAGTTTCTGTCATATGGCTTCTTTTTATGACCCTCTGTAATGAAACGCATTTCCAGTCGCTTAATTGGGCAATTTATTGGGCAGTAAATGGCTATGAGCAAATGTCCGCGAATTAACTGTAGCTAAATTCGAACCGGCGTCCGTAATCCAGTCTGAAAAATTCAAAATCAAAATCTATAGATTCCAAATTGCCAAGCAAATCGCTACTGTGTGTAATATTAAGCTTAGATTGAAAGTCAGGGCCAACTCTAGACAGACGTGTGAGTGACGCTTTCAATGTTTACTGAGTGGCAGGTGAAGAATAGTTCAAACCCATCATTTATTGTTTTATAAGTAGCTGAGACACACTACTTTTATCCTGTCAGAATACTAGTGATTATGTCAGATCGTTGACAGCCATATTGGACATTATATGCCTATGATATAGTGGAAAATTGTGTAATGACTTCATTATGGCCCTTACATGTTTCCTAGAGCATGATTTAGAGTACAATACAATAATGTTAGGAGCAGCTTGTCGGTATGGGGTGATTACCCAAACTTTCACGTCTCATGTCAAAATATTCCTCCCCTTTTCGGCTTTTTGGAGACGCATCTGATAAAGCATATGATACCAAGAACCTGTTTTTGTGGAGGAGGAGGGGTCAGCGTTATCCTTGAATGAGTGCAATGTCGCAAAAAAGGAATAGTGTTTAGCGGACCCAGAATAATTAGCTTGAAAAAATCCCTTGTAAAAATGAGACGCCTTACAATGATCTAAGGGCTACCAGCTAGACACTGTATTTATCGTAACACATGTAAGCATTTATGGTGACACTTGTAAGCATTTATGGTGACACTGGTAAGCATTCATGTTCACACTTGTAAGCATATATGGTGACACTTTTGAGCGTTTAAGGTGACACTTGTAAGCGTTTATGGTGACATTTATCAGCGTTTATGGTGACACTTGTAAGCTTTATGATGACACTTTTAAGCGTTTATGGTGACACTTGTAAGCGTTTATGGTGACATTTATAAGCGTTTATGGTGACACTTGTAAGCTTTATGATGACACTTGTAAGCGTTTATGGTGACATTTATAAGCGTTTATGGTGACACTTGTAAGCTTATTATACCACTGGTTATTGTCAATGAACGAAAAAAGGCTCAGTCCCTCTTTTTCTTCTGCACTCTGCAACGATCTTTATCAACGAAAGATAATTCTTAAGATAAAACAAACGATTTCTAAAAGATTTTAAGAGGTTTTAGCAGTTTTTTTAATTAAACAGACAATATCCATTTGATAATATTCACGTGATATAGTTCCTGATAAAGTGGACTAATGGACATTTGGACTCCAGCGGATATATCACGGAGGGTGAATGAATTGCAACAGGACAACATAAAATATTTGATTATGTGTCTGTTCAAAGACTTATCCCATTAAAAGAGGGGGTTACCTTCTAAATCTCTAATTTCTCAATAATTATATCCAAACATAGCTGAAGTCAGGACATTAAGTCACCGCGAAACAGCGTTGTCAAGTATATGTTTCATAAACACATTACACATTAAGAGACAGAATACGGTAACTATTTTTTATTGTTTATTGCCAGTTACTGAGTATTTTTGGCATTTAGTCTTTTTTGCAGATTTACAACATGTTTTTTGCCGATTACCGGGAGATATTTGCCATTAACTGAGTGTGGGTTGCCATTTAGTGAGTGTTTTTACCATTGATCTCGCCATTTGGTCAATTGGTTCCCGTTTCATGTCAATTGGTTAGCGTTTTGCGTCATTTACTGAGCTTTTCATGTCATTTGTTCCGTGTTTTTGTGTCATTTACTGAGCGTTTCATGTCATTTGTTCAGTGTTTTGTGCCTTTAACAGCGCAATTTCCAAGATTCAATAAAATTCAATGAAGCCAAATTTTAATTGACATCATATACAAATATAAAATAACGGTTTGCTTCAATGAAAGATATCCTGCAAAGGCAATAATTTTATTCTAAACATGCAACAGAATGTCTTTAGTATCCAAATAAAGATAGTTAGATAAGAACCTCCTTACAGGGGTCAGTATTTCTGTATCTCAGACTTTCAGTCAAATATTTAAGAAACAAAATGTTTATTTTGCTATTCTGAGCACACATGCATTCAAGAAAATATTTTCGTTCTAATACAAGTTCACATTTCATTCTTTGCAAAGCAAGAGTTTTTAAAAAGCAGTATTTGCATAATGATTTTGTCATTTTGCTTAATATTTAGAAACATATCGAGTCACTCAACACAACACGTGCTTTGCACGTGCAGCTAGGTTTCACTACATAACATGTGCTTAGCACGTGCAGCTAAGTTACACAGTACAACACGTAGACAACACTGCAAGTACATATTTGCAATCAAGAGCACTGTGATCGTTGTCGGATAATTGCAATTCAGTCATAACTAACATTTGTTGGAAAGAAAAATGGTACTTGCTAGGTCTCAGTGAATATGTGACATTTGATAAACGCTGGACAACGGTTAGACTAGACGCTGAACCAGACGTGGCAATGTCTGTTAGGGTGATGTAAGTGAAGCAGATATTACCTATTTTGTGAAAGGTGCATTTAGCTTTAGTTTAATCATATTACTAGCACAAGCTTGACAGGTCAGTGTCAGTGGTCAGTGTCACGCAATTGCCATCAGCTAATCCATATATGAGTTTTTGAAGGGTGGTAGCGTTTGTCGTCTAATTGCAATCGAGGAATGCATCACGTCTCAGTTATTCTTCAGATCCAGAATGCCCAAATCATCGGTCGCCTGGAGCAGATCCCGGAGATGATCGCTGGTGTCCATCATCTCTCCGAGCCGTGGCTTGTTCTTCATATTCCTCAACATGTACAGTCCCCGTTTTAAAGCTTCACTGCCCACCTCCTCTTCCTTACCGATTCTCGTCAAATATTCCGCAAGGCTCTTGGACTCTAAGAGTAATAAATACAAAAAAAACTCAGTCCTCAAAGTAATTTTATCAGCAGTTACTAACATGGTGAAATAAAAAGATGAGATAGCAGGATGCTATTATGTCTTTATTCAGTTTTGTTGAGAGAAGGTAAATGTGAAGATATTGTGCATGGTCTTGTCAATTAAGTCATTGTAAAATGTCAAAAGTCATTGGAAAAGTTCCTACTTTGAAAACAGAATTATTTATTAGATTCAAAATTATTAATTGGCAGGGATCTGCAAGTCAGACCACCCCGGAAATCGGACCACCCTGCAAATTGGGCTACCCCGAAAATCGGACCACCCTGCAAATTGGGCTACCCCGGAAATCGGACCACCGTGCAAATTGGGCTACCCCGGAAATCGGACCACCCTGCAAATTGGGCTACCCCGGAAATCGGACCACCCTGCAAATAGGACCTTTCTTCCAGGAACAGAAAGGATCACTTTTGACAAATATTTTATTTTGAACCCCGAAAATCGGACCGGTCACAGAATAAACTAGACCGAATTTCGCTACATGTAGCGAAATAGTACCCACTTGCAAGGGCAGAGACACAACATATTTGGTCAAAGACACATTTTTCAGTGTTTCAACATAATTGTCAGCTTCCGGATTATTATCTTGAACGAGTGAATATAATGTAAGCTCATTTGGGCACAAAAAATCAAATTCAGTTTTCTAACCGATTTTGAGATACTGGTCAACTTGCAGTTGTTGAGGTTGACCATGATGGAGGAGGTCAAGATCACCGAGGTACCTCTTATATAACGTCTTTTAGGCCCAAAGAGTCGAAAATAAGCTCAAAATCGCTCTATCTCTAACCGTTTTTTAGATAATGGTCAACTTCCGGTTTTTGACCTTGACGGAGGAGGTCAAGGTCGCCGAGGTACCTCGTATATATAACGTCTTTTAGGCCCAAAGGGTCGAAAATAACCTCAAAATCACTCTATCTCTAACCGTTTTCGAGATAATGGTCAACTTCCTGTTTTGACCTTGACCTTGACGGAGGAGGCTAAGGTCACCGAGGTACCTCTTATATAACGTCTTTTAGTCCCAATGGGTCGAAAATAAGCTCAAAATCGCTCCATCTCTAACCGTTTTCGAGATAATGGTCAACTTCCGGTTTTTGACCTTGACCTTGACGGAGGAGGTCAAGGTCACCGAGGTACCTTTTATGTAACGTCTTTTAGGCCCAAAGGGTCTAAAATAAGCTCAAAAATCGCTCTATCTCTAACCGTTTTCGAGATAATGGACAATTTTTCTCGAACGGAATTCAATATACAAAAGTCACATGACCTTGACCTTGACACTGAATGTCGAGATTCCATCCATGATGTTACTGTCTACTGACACCGTACACTGGTTGAAACAAGGATTTGAGCGCTATTTCCAGCAATTTTTCGTGATTGAAGAGGTTTTTGAAAAAATATTTTGACCTCAATTTGACCTTGACCTTGAAGGTCAAGGTCAAAAATTTTTGCGGATTTCACGAAATCTTATCACCCTCTATCTCTGTGCCAAATTTAATCGTCCTACGTCAAATAGCCTAGGAGGAGTTTTCTAGAAACCACTTTGAGGTAAAAAAAACTTTGACCTCAATTTGACCTTGACCTTGAAGGTCAAGGTCAAAAAAATTTGCGGATTTCACGACATCTCATCACCCTCTCTCTCTGTGCCAAATTTCATCGTCCTACGTCAAATAGCGTAGGAGGAGTTTTCTGGAAACCTCCGTGACGAAAAAAAAAAAAAAGAAGGAAGGAATAAACGCCGGAATTCTTAGCAAAGCATACCCATTTGCAAACTATGTTTGCAAGTGGGAATAAAGCACATGTAGAGAGATTATAATTCGGCATTCACTGAGACTCAAATTTGCAATTAAGGTGTCGATTTGAACACGCCATGCACAGAAAAGACATACAAAGATCTAAATGACATTGTGGGGGTTTTAATACGGAAGAAATGCGTCTCCAGTTTTAATTAGAATTTCACAGCAGCATTTTAATTGTCTCTTGACCCTCTGAAAACAGCTAGATAATTTCCATTTATGTGATTTACTCACAAAAAGAGAAAAGGCAAGGGCATGGACAGGACAAAAACAACGGAAAGATCAGTAAACACAGGACAGGGTGGAAATAATTACATTATGTCACATTAAGTCCGATACATTAAAGAAAAAAATTGAGAGAAAAAAACTTTCTTTTATTTTTAATGACGTTTTTCGGCAGATTAGAATTAAACAGTAGTCGCATTCGTGTTAGTTTTTTTTCTATATATGATAAAGATGGTTAAAAAAAAGACAAAAGGAAAAGTATTTCTTATATATATCGGCATTACCATACTTAATTACGTTCTTGTATATCGTCAAAATTGTTCCAACAAAGGAAATGGAACCACCCATAAAAAATTCGGGCTGACCCGGGATCGGACCACCCGAGAAATCGGACTACTTTCGCTCATTCCCAAGGATGGTCTGATCTCCAGGACCCTGATATATTCGCTCTGCGGGAATTAATCAAGATGTCTTTTGTTTACATTGAAATAAGCTGTAAAAAAAATTAAGGTCAACTTTGGTGGTTCAAAACAATCCGCTACAGACTGAAGGCAATGCTGTAACACGAAAACTGGGAAGGAATACACAACATCCGGGTTGTATTTGAGAACTTTGACCCAGAGTGAAATTAAAGAAGAAAAAAAAAAAACAAACAAATAAACAAACAAGCACATGTTGAACTTCAACTGTAGATCCGCCTTATTTCAAGGTTGTTGTTGCGATCCATGAGATAAGTTGAGGGTTAAACTATCGTCTCTCATATAACGGTTGGAAGGCCAAGTTTGGGGATGCCACCCTCACCTCCACCCCCTCCCAGCATCAAATAGTACAATGTTGTTGTTGTTTTTTTTTTTTTCTTGATAAAGACAACACATATGTCACCACGTACTGGAATGAGTCTTCTTGAGGAGGGGGAAGGTGGTGATGGGGGGAGGGGGGAGAGGGAGACGAGGGAGAGGGGTGAAGGTGGTGTGGGGGAGGGAGAGGGAGACGAGGGAGAGAGGTGAAGGTGGTGATGGGGGAGGGAGAGGGAGACGATGGAGAGGGGTGAAGGTGGGCAGTGGTGTGACAGGAATTATAAAACGTCAAAATTCGTGTTTTAGGGAGGAAACAATACCACAAGTTCAATATCAACCCCGGCCCCACTCCCTTTAAAATGACACCTCTACAGTAACCTACCAATCAGTGATGATGTTACGGTCGCTTCGTCAATTGTTTCTTCGTTCGATGAAATGAAGAACATTAGAGAATACTCGATTGTAACTGCCCGCTCTAGCAGTTTTTGCACCTCATAACGGTTGGTGTTTGAGAGTGGCCAAACATCCGGGTATCCAGTCCTTATCATCCAATCAGAAGCCTGCACGAAAAAGGCCTTGTACTCCGGCCACAGTGTCTTCGCATCGCCTTTGAAAAACAAACGTACCTATTTTTAAAATATTTAAATTGAATGTAATATAATTGTACCAAATAGTTGTTATCAAACCTGCGAAAAGACTAAGTTTACAACTCAGTTATTTCAAGACTGTGCTTTATTCTAATTAATAATCAAATTGAACAGCATACTGTATCAATTATTTCGCATTATTTTTATTTATATCTTGGCATAGTTTAATACATTTTATATTTTAAATCCTTTCAGTTTCTGTTCATCCAATTATAATATTATATGTCATCAAGAACACCAGTCTCTCATTTAATGCCTTATGACAACTTTTAATAGATTTCAGATTTAGCTAAATGGATTCTCGGTATTTAGAATAGATCTGGACAGAAACCCAGAGTTGTATATAAAAAAAACGATTCAAATTTTAATATCATAAAAAGCAGCAAAAAATAAATCAATAAATAAATAAACAAATAAATAATAAGCAAAAGCAAACTAACAAAACAATATAAATAAATAAAAAAAATAAGCAAAACATGTCGGTGATATATTTACTTACCGTAAATTGATTTCATATGGGCAAGAAAATTAGACAACATAACCCCCGTGATTGGGTGGTCCCGACCCAGATCATTCAACACTCGCACTAAACCGTCTAAAGAGGTCACAGCTAAAACAAAAACGGTCACAGCAGTGTTTGACTAAAACAACATTTTTTACCTTTTTTTTGGGAGGGGGGTAGGGTGGGTGGGGGCGGAATTTACAAGATGATTGGGACAAGGGTCATGGTTCCGTTAATATTGTAGTCAATGGGGGACGTCACAAATTGTGTTTACGACCGGGAAGTTTTGGGAGCGAAACAGGGGGTGGGGGAGAGGCGAGGAGGAATGGGAGGGGAGGGGGAGGGGGTAGGTTAGAGGTCTATGGTTCTGCGTCCTCTGAAATTGAATTTTTGTCAACGGACGTGAAGTAGGCAAATTTATCTCCAACTTTTGCGTTTTCACTTTTCAATTACTCCTGCATCTTCTACAAAAACTTTTTCAAATATTTTTTTTATTAAACAATTAAAAACAAGACACACGATTTTGCTTTGTGACGTCATCAATCCTATAACTTTCTTTTCCTGTGTGTTTACACTAATTCTACCTTAAGCCCACACATACCAGCTATGTCACAGGCGAGTCGCTTCCAGTGTCTGTCCGAAGTGAAAGGGAAGTTGACAAACTCTTCAATGGATTCGACGGTTTCGTCAAGCCCTGGCATCCACTGGGAGAGAGACGATACATCATTTCTGGAAGAGTGCCAAGATTGTGTTAGAAAACTGTTCACAGCATTAATACATTAGGCTAAGAAGAAAAATGGATTTGTTTCTCAGTCCAAGTAAAAACAAAAAACAAAAAAAAAAAAAAAAACAAAAAAAAAAAAAAACAAAAACAAAATTGCCTCGTCTGCCGGCCTATGATCTTTTTTTCTCGAAAAAAATTAGACACGGTCGAGCGGCATTTTTTTTTAAATTTCAGTAACCTGGTTGTGGGCCAAAATTCTTGTTTGGCTTTTTTTCCGCAATACATTATTTACTGATTTTATAACGCGTCACAACATAACACTTATAATATGAATTTATAAGTGGCTACTTTGAGGCGATTAAACTAACGTTTTATTTCGTAGAACGAGCTTTCACGAGTAAAACAGTAATTCGTATGGCGGTATATTTGAACAAAAAATCAAAACGTACATGTTGTATATATATTTTTTTCTCGCGTTCATTTGAATAACCTCGCGGCAATTTTCTCAGCCCAGCAACATTTACATTTCGTATGTTATTTGACTATTTATTTCGCGCTCTTTAATTTCGCCATAATTTTATCCCGCGCCATAAACGTCTTGTGTTTTAAAGAACGTTTTTCTGGCCATGCTTTTTATCACGTAATTTAATTTTCTTAATTTTGGAACGCGAAAAGTTCATTATACGGCGCGATAAATTGAATTCATTCTATCATTTATTTTTTCAATAATAAAAAAACCACGTGCAGAAATTAATAGTGACTTGAATAACATAAAAAGTGGTTCGCGAAAGAATTAAATATTCTCTCATCTATTAATTGTACATAAATACCATTGCGATCAAAAGTAAATGTTGGAGCGCGAACGCCATGAAATTTTTATACAAATATACGCCATAAATTCGCGTTCTCCACTTCGCAAAAGTGTCCGTTATATTCAAATATGAACCGCATGTGAACACAAAAAAAATGAACTGTTTCTCCTGTTACAGTCCATTTTCAGTACTTTTTGCTGCCATAGAAATGTTAGAGAGCCACCTTGGCCAATTGTTTTTCTTCCTTTCTTCACGATTTCAGGGATGGGGGGGGGGGGGAAGGTTATTTTTAACCGTTCTCTTCTATGATAAAAAAAATCACCTAAAAAGAGAGAACGAAGAGAGGGATGACGGCTGGCTACACAATTACTAACAAAACGTACTAGTGCTAATTTATCGAATTCTGACAGCAAAAACTCAAACACCCATGTAAAAAAGAGTAACGGTATTTGACTACCAGGAAAATAGCCCAAACCTCGCAGTTAAAACGACGCTCGTAAGGCTGTTACAGTCGTCACTCGGCTCTTGTAGCTGAAGACTTTCAAAATAATTATCCTTTGCATCGTCGAGCGGCAAACTAAACGCTCCTGGTAAATATAGAGAAAACGACAAAATATTAATAAATCGAGCATTTTTTGTTTGTTTGTTTGTTTTAGGTTTTTTTTTCTTGGGGGGGGGGCTGGGGGCTCCGGATATATTTTTTATATAAGGTTTTTGCACTCTTGTTGACTGACCATTTGTTAAAGTAATTAAAGATGTGCTTAAGAAAGGCAATCGTAGAGAAAAGTCATTCTCGGCTTGACAGCTGAGGCCTTTTTTTTTTTTTTTTTATTTATTTAAATTGAATTGTCTTCTAATTTAGCATTTTAAAATGTAAATAGCAAAACTCGAGTCAACGAAAACAAAAGTGGTGAAAAAAGGGCAGGGGTGTTTAGATGGGTGGAGGGGGGCACGAGGCAGAGCAGATGCGGGGGTGGGGGGTGGGGGTGGGGGGGGGGGGAGTCGCCAGACAGTTGTGTCACCTGCTTTGTACCAGACGCTATTTTCATTACTTCATATTTCCAAACATATGATGGAGCTGGTGGTCGGGTGGGGGGATGGGGGAGGGGGGTTGTTTTGGAACCGCAATCCACCACCCCACCCCACCCCCAAAGAATTAATAAAAAGAACGATATGATTTATAAAACAGTTATAAAAAGATTCAAAAAGAAATATTACTGCAATATTTAACGACCAATAATGTATAGAGACTGTACCTTGAAAAACGAACAGCACCAGAAACAAGAGTGATTTCATATTTCCGCAGTAATCCACAGTTTAATACGGTTTTCAAAGCAAACTTAAAACGCGTTGTAGAAGGCACCCGGAGAGAATGACAGGTCTTGCGCACTGGTCGGTTTTTATACAGCTTTTTATAACAGGCGACGCCCACACAAACACATTTAGTCAAAAACACATCCCTGGGAGGGTGATGGGTGGGAGGAGGGAGGGGAGGGAGGGGGAGGGGGAGCGATGGTAATATTCTGTATAGGAACAAAACAGCAATTTGATCTGTAATAAAAATTACAGGACTTCAGGAGCACACTGTTATCTTTGAGCAAAGGCTTTCTTTTTTTTTACGTTTGAAGCCTCAAAACTTTTGTCCAGCAGTTAAATATATATTTTGCCTTGTGAGCAATCCTCGTACATGTAATTAAATTAATTCTACCAAAGTTGGATTTGAACTTCTTTCCTCTTGTCTGTATCTTATACTTGTGACGTCACCCACTGACCTTACCTCATCGTAATCACCGTCATGGGCCCGGCTCTCACCGCTACCCCTCCAACACCCACCAAGGCTGATCCACACACATATGCATTCCCCATACGCGGGTACTTGATGACGTCAGCCACTGACCATAGCATCACGTGAGCGCATTCCTGGGCTCTCTTCCCCGCTACCCCACCTTATTTTATCAGAGGATGTTCAAGCAAATGATGCCCCCAGTACTATTATTTCACTCTTGATTAGATGCATCACGACCCCTACCCCCCCCCCCACCCCAACCCCTGCGTGTCCATGTATCTCAGATCTGAACACACATCCATGTTGGGTTCACTTTGCTGTTGTTGTTGTTTCGTTTTTTTTAATAATTTATTCTAGGCTAAAGGCTCAGCTTACTGAAGAGAAAAAAGGCAAACAACCAAGCAAAAACAGAAAGAGGAAAAAAAACTAGACCAATATTCACTGAAAAAAGTAAATATAAGTCTTAAAAAATGAGAGCGATGATAAAAAAAACACACACACACACACACAAACAGGCATCCAGTTCTGGGATTTCTACAGTCAGATCCGGGAATGCCTCCCTTTCCACGTCAGAAGATCCGGGAATGCCGTGATCGACACATCACCGATGTTCCCATAGCTCTACAAGAAAAAAACAGCTTGTATCTATTATTTTCTCTAACTGTCGAACCAGCTGGACTTCTGCAAACATGTTTGTGACGATCCGAGACTCATTTTTTGAAAATTAATTACTACATACGGAGTATTTTCTCAGTATATGACAAAAAATTCATGTGGGTGACATTGTTTCTCCGCAGTACATGTAATGATGTAATGAAAGCGATTTATTCCGTTTATCGCCTGTGTACGAAGCAACGACTTATTGTCCCACTAAACATTGCGAAGCTGCAAGAACGTTGGATAGACGTCGCTTCTGACGTCAGATTAATGTCGCTTTTTTGTTGATTATGGAAGCAGAAACAACACCTATCTGCCGACGTTGAATAAACGTCGCTTATCCGACTTCAAATACTCGTTGTGAAAAGGTTGTAAGTAGAAATTGAAACAACGTCTCCCTTCCGACGTTTTAAAGACGTTGGAAAATATTAATTTATAACAAAACAACATTTTCGGCATTGTTTCAAAGGCAGAATAGCCGTTGATTGATGTTGTAATTTCGGACGCAACAATAACAAATCGACGTTGGATGGGAGCAGGAGTGTTTAATTTTATATATATATATTTCAGATCCGTAAAATCATTTGGAGATACCTTTAGTTAACTAACTGTATTTAAAGTCCTAAGGAAATGCCCTATCCCCACTCCCCCACCCTCATATAAAAAAGAGAAAAAAAAGAGAGAAACCAGCCGAATAAAAGACAAAGGAAAACACACTTTTATGGTTTATGGACAATTGTAGTCGGACTCTGTATTACTTGCCAGTCATTTTCAAACCACGCTCCAAGTAGTCCACTTTGTTTATACGGAGAAGGGGTGGGCAGGGGCAGGGAGGGATCTGTGGTATGTACGTAGTGAGCAATCTTGTTCTATTGCACAGATAGTGAATGAAGAGGGAGGGGGAGGGGGCTACCGAGTGAAATTCTAGAGAGAGCACGTGAAATCCTATTTCCTTTCCGAAAGAGGAACCCAGTAACCTGCTCCTGCTCATACAAGGCTACCAAAATCGTATTTTCTTTATCAGTAGCAATCAGTGTGTCGGCATCAAGTAATGTAGAGAACAGTCGCACTTTTTTTTGAACAGACAGCATTTAAATGAAAACGATGAACGCATATTTTTTATTGCCAAGCATTACATTTGGTCTACATTTTTTGTGTACATTTTTTTGTTGGCATAGGTCACATGGTGATTCTTCTGTCAGTTTCGTTGTTATTAATGAACAAAGTCATATAATAACTTCATATCCCATATACATCATTATTTAATGTATATTCTACAATAATGGTTGTAAATAGCCAAATGGAAGGTAGGCTGGAGTGTTGGGGGAGGTGAGGGGGAGGGGTGGAATGGGGGGGGGGGGTGGGTGGGGAGTAGTTGAGAAATCGAGGTTCTGGACCAACCCTCCTCCCCCCAGGACATAGTACATCAGACCCCTCTCCCCCCTAGGCCCCCTGGGAAGGAAATATTTGTAAAATTTTGTTTTGGATGACATATTACGTCTTCCTGTATACATATTACGTGATGGTATATGGCACCCTCCCCCCCCCCCCCCCAATTTGTGATTTTTGCATATTTAGACGTTTCAGACAATTCTGAACAACACTGGTTTTTTTACCCCCTTTCCCTTCGGCAGAAGCATTTTAGACGTCTGCACAAATCATCGATTTTTATTCCACTGTAGTGTTTGAGACGACCCCTCACATAGCATCCAGAGCCACGCGCTTCTCACTACACATGCATATTTTGGGTAGAGAAAAATTAGTCTTAGAAGATCATGGACGTGTTTTATTTGCTCTCATTTATTTAAATACATAACAATTGGCAACGAGGAAAATTATGCAAAATTCAAATCAAATTATCATAAAATGAACGTGCGATGAAATTCTACACTAAACGAAGTTTTGAAAAAAAAGTCAAACAAGTGTGATGATTAAAAAACTGTGAAAATTCTGATGAAAGTTTGACTGTGCATATTGGGAACCAGGCTCGGAATACATGACTTGTGGCTTTGCTCATATGAAATAACACTTGGCACTAAGCAACAAGCAATCCTGGCTGAAGAAGGTGCAAATGTGCGATATGCTGGTCAAATAGGACGGATAGATCCCTTTGACGAAATGGTTGATGACTGGGATAGTTACTCTGAGCGGTTAGTACAATTTTTCACCGTTAATGATGTGCCAGGGAAAAAAGGGTCCCCGCCCTTCTTTCGCTAATTGGTGGTAAAACGTACCGGTTGCTAAAACAATTAGTGGCACCCGTTGCGCCACGTGGTAAAACGTATGAAGAACTGATTAATGCCCTAAAAGGACATTTCTCACCGAAACCGCTACAAATCGCGGAACGGTATCGCTTTCATAAGCGTACCCAGCACGACAAAGAAAGCGTTCTTGACTTCGTCGCTGCCTTGAAACAGCTTAGTATCCATTGCGGGTATGAAGGCGAAACTCTGAATGAAAACCTTCGTGACAGAATTATTGTTGGACTTTCAAATAATAATGTTCAAAAGAAACTTTTGTCAAAAGATGAACTGACTTTCCAACGCGCGGTAGAAATCGTTACAAGTTTTGAGCAAGCCAGTAATGAAACAGAAAAGTTAAATGCAAGTCAGACGATAAACGAAATGAAACAAAGCCTTGGTCACCCAAGATCGCAACGCAAAAGCGAGAAATCAGGTACAAAATGTATGAGTCGTGCCGATATATTGACACGGAATGCAATTATTGCCATAAAATAGGACACATTGCAAGAGCGTGTATGTCAAAGAAAAATAATCATGGGAAAACCGACGCTCGACCGAAGGACAAGTCTAAAACTAAACACAAAAAAGTGCACAAAATGGATGAAAAGTCTGAGGAATCCGAGAGCTCCAGCGATGATTTATATCACCTGACCCAGGTCAACAGCATGGATAACGCCAGTAATGACACGATGTATGTTTCACCCCGTGTGAACGGAAAATCTGTACGCATGCAGATTGATACAGGCAGTGCCCGGAGCATTATCACGCTGACTGAGTTCAACGAAAAATTTCCAGACCAGGTGCTGAAAAACACCTTGGTTATGTTCAAGAGGTACACAGGTCAACTTGTGCGACCTGTAGGAAAGTTTAGTGCCACTGTTAAGCTTCATAGTCAAAGGAAAAAGCTGCCATTGTTTGTCGTGCAAAATGGCTCAAATGCACTCCTGGGATGGGACTGGCTTCGTGAAATGCGGCTCAACTGGAGCGAGATCAAGGCTGTGTCCGTCGCAAACTACGTACGCTAGTGCAAACAAACATGTCAATCAATCAAACTTGGATAAACGCGTGCAACAACTTGTTGACACACACAGGTCTCTGTTCTCACCCGGAGTGGGCAATTTAAAACACATAACGGCAAAGTTCACACTCAAGCCTGATGCTGTACCCAAGTTTGTGAAGGCCAGACCGGTGCCATTTGCTCTGCGCGAAAAAGTGAATGATGAGCTTGACAAGCTGGGGAAACAGGGGATCATCTCCAAAATTTCTCACTCCGAATGGGGATCACCTATCGTGGTAGTTCCGAAGAAAAATGGCGATGTTCGCATCTGTGCTGACTTCAAGTCAACTTTAAATCCGGCGTTAATTCCTGAACAGTACCCACTACCTAAGATTCAGGATTTATGTGCCTCCTTCAGAGGGGAAAAGTTTTCCAAGGTAGACTTTACAAAAGCCTATCACTGCATGGAAGTTGATCCACAGCACAGAAAATACTTGTGTATAACCACTCACAAGTCACTTTACGTCTACAATAAGCTTCCCATGGGCATCACGGACGCGAGCGCTAAGTGGCAAAAAAGCACAGAGATCGTCCTGAACGGAATCGAAAACGTTATTGTAAATCAGGATGACATATGCATAACAGGTGCAAATGATGAGGAACATCTGCACACTCAGGTGTTCACGCGCCTTGAAGAATACGGGCTCAAGGTGAATGTAGAAAAATGCACATTCATGCAGCCTTCCGTTGATTTCTGTGGTCACAGAATTACCAAAGACGGAATACAACAGATGGAGAACAAAATACAGGCGATAGCAGAAGCCCCGAGACCACAAGATAAGAAGGAATTGCTGAGCTTTCTTGGTCTCGTTAACTACTATCACCGCTTTGTACCCAATATCTCGCGAATACTGAGTCCGTTGTATGACCTGACAACAGATGAGGCGACATGGGCATGGAAGAGCACACACGAAAATGCTTTCGGCGTGCAAAAAAGGAAATCGCAAGTGACCGCGTTCTGGCACACTACAACCCAGATCTACCTCTGCATGTACAGTGTGATGCTGGGCCTAATGGACTTGGTGTTGTCATGTTACACATTATGCCAGACAACACCGAAAGACCTGTTATTTTTCTTTCAAGAACATTGAAAGCAGCTGAGAAAAACTACAGTCACATTCAGAAAGAAGCTTTAGCCATAATATGGGGAATCAAGAGACTGTATAATTATCTCTACGGGAGACACTTTTATCTAGTGGTAGATAACAAACCGCTAACGAGCATATTCCATCCGGAGAAACCCATCCCGGCGATGACCGCTGCCCGGCTTCAAGGATATGCACTGTTCCTTGCAGGCCTCAATTACACCATCAAGTACCGGTCATCTAAACAACATTCAAACTGCGACGTACTTTCCCGTCTCTCTCTCTCTCTCCCAATCAAGGGAACAACACTAAAAAATGATCGCGCCGACGTTTTTGAGTTGCGACAACTGGATGCAATTCCTTTAAACAGCGAGGATATTCGCAAACAAACACGAAAAGACCCCGTGTTGAGTCGTGTGTATCAAGCAGTCCAGAGCGGAATATGGTCACAGAAAAATGAGGAATTAGAGTCATTTTATACTAGGCGAAATAAAATGAGCACTCAATCAGGTGTTTTGTTGTGGGTGCACCGTATTATCATACCATCTACACTCCGGAACCGTATTCTTAACGAACTCCATGATGACCACCAAGGCATCGTGAAAACAAAAGCCATCGGAAGGTCTTATGTATGGTTTCCAGGCATGGACAAAATGATTGAAGAGAAAATCCAGAATTGTTCAATGTGTATTCACCATCAGAGCACACCTCCTGAATCCACACTTCATTCGCGATTTTGAGCTCATTTTCGACCCTTTGGGAATCAACAACGTTACATAAGAGGTAACTCGGTGACCTTGACCTTCTGGATCACGGTCAAGGTCAAAAACCGGAAGTTGACTATTATCTCGAAAACGGTTAGAGATAGAGCGATTTTGAGCTCATTTTCGACCCTTTGGGAATCAACAACGTTACATAAGAGGTACCTCGGTGTCCTTGACCTTCTGGATCACGATCAAGGTCAAAAACCGGAAGTTGACTATTATCTCGAAAACGGTTAGAGATAGAGCGATTTTGAGCTCATTTTCGACCCTTTGGGAATCAACAACGTTACATAAGAGGTACCTCGGTGTCCTTGACCTTCTGGATCACGATCAAGGTCAAAAACCGGAAGTTGACTATTATCTCGAAAACGGTTAGAGATAGAGCGATTTTGAGCTCATTTTCGACCCTTTGGGCCTAAACAACGTTACATAAGAGGTACCTCGGTGACCTTGACCTTCCGGGTCACGGTCAAAGTCAAAAACCGGAAGTTGACTATTATCTCGATAACGTTTAGAAAACTGAATTTAATTTTTTGTGCCGAAATGAGGTTACATTATATTCATTTCGATGGCCTCGTTCAAGATAATAATCCGGAAGCTGACAATTATGGTGAAACACTGAAAAATGTGTCTTTGACCAAATATGTTGTGTCTCTGCCCTTGCAAGTGGGTACTGTTTCGCTACGTGTAGCGAAATTCGGTCTAGATCAACATGCATTTTATGCATCTAGAAAAATACCGTTCTTATTGAAAAATACAGTTCTTATTGAAAAATACCATTTTTTATATAAGAAGACACTTCTTCATGCGCATTACCCCAGTAAAAGTTTGTGTATGAAAAATGCCAACTTATCTAGCAAATTCAAGCTGCAGTTATTGGAAGTTTGACAATAGAAAGTCATATGACAGAATGCATTCTCTACGAAAAATACAACAAAGTAGTAAGTTTCTGCAAATTATATTAACATGAACTGTTAACAAAATTTCGTTTAATTTAATAAGTTGTGCTGCCTGTCCTCTGATAAGCAGTTTTACAAACAAAAAGTACTTTTAAAAATATAAACTTACCTTTCTTTTTCCCATCAGGGAAATTACAAACACAATAATTTACATGCCTTCAGACTCCTGTGGTTTAAAAACTAACCTCACGAGCACGCTCGCTAAACAAGTGTTTTTTTTTTCTTTCGAATGTTTCTTGTTATTTTGACAGTTCAACGGAAGTAACCTATTTCAACTCAAATCGAGATATAACAACGCAGCAAAACACAAATGACGTTTGTAATTATATGACGTTTGCAATTATATGATGTTTATAAACATTCACACATGTTAGTTACAACGTACTCATTCCTGTAAGTTTGAGCCAGTGTATTTAACTCGTGGAAAAAGTATACTTATCAAGGGGCAGAGCGTGCAATGCGGAAAAAAACTGACCTCAGCTTTTTATCATTATTTTATTCGTGCACGGTCAGGTGTATAATAAAAAATATGCGTATAATATGGTAACTTTTTACCGATGTATTTTCTTTCGTCATTTATGCATCGGAAAATATGCATTTGATAGACGTATAAAAATGCGTATAATAGACGTTGGCAATATTGGCATGTTTTTTCCGTTGTATTTCCAACGTCGTTTATACATAGGAAAATATATGGTTTATAAACGTATAAAAATACACGTCTGAAATATCAGCATCCCTTTTTTCTGACGCATTTTCGATGTATATACGATGTTTCTAAAATGATGCGCATATATTCCGACGTATAAACGATGCTTCAAATCTGTTGTCGACGCTGCCGATGCATTTTAGAAATTGCCTACGTCGCTAATGCTTCGGCAGTTTTGTAGGGTAGAGACTTTTCTGTCAACCAAAAAGTCTTAATTCATTCAACTTTTTACCACATATATGTGTCTTTCTTTGAGATTGAGAGCAAAAAACGATGTGACTACATATATTGAGTTTGCTGTACTTTTTCATACATAAATTATACATTTTCTTCTTTGGTGGTCATATTTAGGTGGTTTTCTTACAGCGTGAGGAGCATTTACTGCAATTCCAAGCCAGAGAGTCTACTAACTCGACTTGTTGTTATGTATGTCTTTCTTCGATAATGAGAGCAAAATCTGAAAATAATCACAGAACGCACTTACTATATACAGTATGCTGCAATGAATGCTTCGTTTTTACAAACTGGTTGTCAAATTTTCGGTGTGTTGAGAAATTCAATTTAAAGTTTATAGAGGCATTAAATGCTTTGCATTGTGAAAATAATGATGCATCGTAAGTACAAACAATTTTGATTGTTTTCCATACAAAGTGAGACTTTTAAATGCTCCTTACGTGTTACTACGAAATTTCATTTTCAAATCATTTTAATGACATAATGTTCCGATTAACTAACAAAACTGTACCAGGATAACCATACCATAATCATATTTGATTTCTTTGTTGTGTGCCAAAAAAAGGCTTTGTCTCTCGCATTTTGGAAATCAAATTAAAATACTTTACGTCAAGCGGCAAGTCCTATTTATTCCTTCTGATGGAATAATGTGATGCTTTATAGCACAATAACTTTTCATACACTTAGTGCTACGGCACCAAACATTGAAAACGATCATGAATTACCATGTAAATATAAGTATTCATCCATGTCTGACGATCCACAGTTATCCAACCATAAGTTCCTAATCAGACATGTGAGGAAGATTATTATTTGCTGATTTACAACAACTCTGAACAATACAAAGTGCACTTTTAAAATGCAAATTTACTGTCACATAAAAGGGTTTGCCTGTTTGTTCAATACAAAGAATAAAACTAGAAGCCAATTGGTACTTTCGGATCTTCCCGATGGAGGTGTTGTTTCGATTCAATTGTTTGTTTTTTTTGGATGAATTATAAAGAAATGATATGAAAAAAGGTCAGAATTCTAATTTGGTTTCAACATGCATACTTTCTTATTTAAAAAGCCATGACATGATCTTTTAAAAACTTTTTTACGTGTTATTCAACCCTTTTTGTAGCCAGCATGTGAATCTGTCTCTGGACATTTTATTGACTTTTGAGCGTTTTTTTCATCATCTGGTTACATCCTTATCCCAACTGAATTTAGTCGAAATGTAAACAAATTTCGGCAAAAGTTTAAGTACAGATACAGACACAGGTAAGTGGTTCTCTATGAGAGGTATTTATCTTGGCAGTTTTGCTCTACATACAATTAGCAGATTTTGTAGACATCGACAAAAGATATTATGATCCAATTTAAGAATCTACGAAGGACCCTTATAATGTAACGTCTAGTTTCTGCTGTTTCTATGATATGACATAAATTTGAATAAATTTTAGATAACTTAAGTTTTCCAGGCATCTCTGATTCTGAATGCTTGTTATTGATCAGGAAATATCAAAACTTTATTTAGGTATATTCCCAATTCAATTAAATATCTTGTTATATTTTCAAAAAATCAAATTGTTATTTCATTTTAGGCATCGAGAGGCGAACAGTGGATATATGGCGGGGTGAATGACCATTCTAAAGGATCTTAAGCACCCTCCCATCCCAAGGTTCTGCTCCCTTAGGGTAATTGTGTGACTGGGATATGCATGGCAAGTACGACAGCCATTGCCATGTACGTCATTCAGGTGCCTTCTTGAATTGCATTCTGCACTGGTTGGTAACTTCATGTCTGATAAATAAAAAACTCTCACGGCTTTCATTCCAAATATTATGATATATCGTAATGTGGTTGTGACCCTAGCTTATCAACAACGCTTATTATATTATTACGTTGAAAAGTAGTTCAAAACATTATCTACTGCTTTTTAAGTAGCCTCGATAACTGTTTTTCTCCTGTTAGAATAGCGTTGGTAATACGAGTGGCCATATTGACGAAGGTTAACTTACAGCTAACTGATTCCGACAACTGCTCCGCTAGCAGCCAGAACGTCCGAAAGTAAAATAAAAAAATGACTTGCTTAACAAAATAAGTTCACCCGAAAATTATATTTGCGGACAGAGCTAGATCAGTTGATGTTCACTTCTACGAGTATAGTCAACTGTACATTTAACTTTGATAAATACGGCGGCAGACGTTCACATTAAACATTACGTGATATGTAGAAAATTATATAATAACCCCATTATCTCTGTTAAAAGTCTCACAGAACATGATTTAGCGTAAAATACAACTAGACCCATTTCGCTAGCGAATAGCAAAATTTACAGCTTGGAGAGCAAAATTGCTATCACGAAGGCTTACAAATTTAGGATAGAACTTAAAAGTAATGCCACAATGACGGTTGATCAAATATACGAAAATAACCAAAAATCACTTTTTAGTCCTTCACGAATTGCTTGGAGGAGACAGCTTTCAGAAACAAAGAGGTTCTTGGACTACCAAATTGGCGAAATTGACGAATTCCTAAAATAAAATAATATCACACTCCCTTTCCAACTGAGTGCACCATCTAAGTTTTAATGCGATTTAATGAAATGCGATCAAAAGAAATACCAAAAAAAAAAAACGAGGGGATAAATCTGGGAATTTTTAACATATCGATAGAGCCAACTCAAACATATTCTGCGTTACCGGATGACCCAAAGGGGGGGGATACATTGACGGAGGGTTGGCCACACTATGATAATGGCTGCTTATATGGCGACTCAAGACTAATACGTTTATAAGATCTGTACAACGCCTGTTTCCTGAGGCCTATACAATGTCTGAATTTAGACGCTGTTTCGAAATAAATTTCAAACATTTACTCAAGATGTCGGATGATCGAGGTCTTTATAGCGTCGAAAGGTCAGACGTTGGTTTGACTTCAATAACAACCACATTCCGACATCGGTGTGCCGTCTATTGAACGTTGATACAACGTAACAATGTTTATTTGGGTGTTTCACTGTATTTTTCATAGTTTTAAAACATGCCGTGAGAAAATCCTCCCCCTTTGTCAACTAGTTATCACTTCAAGAAATATAATTCTGGCGATACGAGATCTAATTCTTGATTATTAAGTATTATACAGGGAATTTTCTGTGACACATATCGATATGGATCCCCTTGGGCTTACTCTCCCTGTAAACAGTGATTTTCAGATTCGCAAACTCAGTTATAACTAGAGCGCCACTTCTAAGTGGAGTGATACACTTGGAAAAGTATACAACTTTTTCACAATTTTGGTATTAACATAAATCACACCTTAACGAATAATGCAAATGATATCGCAGCGCAATAAACTAAGCAAGGGAGATGGACTCTTGGTCTTCCAAGCGATAAAGATGTTTGGCTGAAGCTAATAACATAGGTTCCCCTCCTCCAGAATAAACTGCTTAATTCAGAAATACAGCTCTTAAAAAGCAATTTATTGGATAGAATATTACAGGAAATAAATGGTACTTAAGTTTGATAATTAAAAAAATCGCTGATTTCTATCATAAAAATATCTGTGGGTGAATATATTGAGAAATTCCGAACCGAACGAAAAAGAGGAGGGAGAATAGGAAAATAAATGAATAGACTGAGAGTGCCGTAACGGGATATCGAGTGGATGAAATAAACAAGCAGCTATTTTGCTACGTACTGGTTATTATAGATGGATAAAACAGTGTTTCCTTAATTGCATTTTATATCAATGCTTTCAGGTTCCATATATCTCTAGTCAAATTTACTTCAAATTTTCTCCCAGATTTAGATTTAATTAAGCATATCTAATATCAGATGATTATGATCAGTTTGGAATACCTTAAAGTATGAAGAATTTATAAATAATTAATAAAGCATGATTGTAACCCCACCGCTCAAAAAATGAACAGAGGACTCTACAAAAATGCTTTAGAAGATAATTGCAAGAGGTCTGTATATTATCTCCCAGTTTCTATAACGCATCACGTTATCTGCTTCTTTTGTTCCGGGAATTCGAGCGCGGAGGATTTATGTTCTGAGCTAATTCATTTTGTTGTGCGCAAGTAGCCATTACCCTGTTCTTTTATACGCGTAGTCCTTGGAGTGGGGTAAAGGCACCTGGCAACCAATTGCCCTTCCAACCAATACAGCAAACCTCCTGCTAATCAGGGACCAACGTCAAAGTCACATGTATCTACAACAAGTAAAATAACAGTCTTTTGTTTTGGGGAACAGACAGCAGATAAAAAGCAGGAAAAAGGGAAAGCCTTCTCCATATAGCTCGTCAAAGATATGTGGAAACCGTGTCATAAGTAAAAAACAATTGCTAGTAAGACAGTATTTCCTTGTGATTTTCGGTACAAGTGTAATAAAAAGCCAATCAGACCTAACATGGGTCAAACAAGTATGCTTTATTCCGATTGCATCATATCCAGCTTTGCTATAAAATATTAAAGGGCCCATCTATTCTATTGACAATTTTGGTATATATTAGAATATTACACCATATCCCACACCTTCCCTCTACATCCTCTTCCTCTCTCCCTAGAGACGTGATTAACGGATGTGGCTCTGTAGGCTGTTTAAAAAACGGTCCGTATCCCAATTTTTATGATCTACGACGTCAAGTTGTATTGCCGCCAACGTCTTCTAATTTGCCCTGGAACTGATTTTAACGGATTAACACGTCATCATTAAATTTCTCTATATTATTTGTCGGTAAATTGTTGCATTCAAATTTTGAAATGATTTACAAATATTATAATGTTGTTTATTTAAAATGAGCTTTTGCTAAATACAAACAGGATGACCCAGGTATAGCTGTGTCATTATGAAGAATTAATATTTCCTTTATATCAAATCAACTGTAACGTATCCTGTTTAATCTGGACAGTGTTCACATAAGTACTGCGCTGAGATTACTCCGGTTAAGACACAATGACTTGATTTGTTTCTTAAATGAACCATTGTTTTTGTTAATGCAGACCAATCTGATCTCCCCTTCTAACTGTAACTCTTCCACCTTTTTCTGTCCACATTTTGAACCAAACACTCATTCTTCTAATATTCTGCGATGTTATCGTTTCATCACAAAAAAGAATGTGTTTTTATTTGAAATGAATGGTCAACTCGAACGAGTGAAAAGTGATGGATTGTAGTCAACAATTTTTAAGTTTATCTGAACTGGATATTCAACAAACTCTGTGTTAAAAACAGGAAAAAACTATTACTCCAGTGAAGTGATAGTCTGGAAGGGCCTGTAACTGGAATTTAACACGTAAGGACTTACGGGCTCTACACATAATCGCCTATCAGGTTTTTCGACAAGATATAAATTTTATGTTTCCTTTTTTGTCTCAATTTTCAATTTAAACTAGCAATGATATTTACTTAGTGTCTGTAACAATTTAAATGAGCGCAGTCAGACACTCATTTATACATAAACAATGTTTGGAACCTGACACGCATTACTGGCTTAAGCGGTGTCCAAAACAAAAGCAGCCATATTTGTTACGGTGCAATTGACATTGTCTGAGACAGACACACACACAATACACCAAAACTGGTCATGCTCGAGTTACACGGATTAGCCACACAGTAAAACCTACAGATAGGACTGAAAAATTATGCCCGAAGGTGTCTAACTGATTAAGGTTAGTATATCTAAACTAACGGAAAATCAAAAGGGAATGAAACATGCTGCCCGAATTAGAAAGTTGTCTACATGTTTGTCTGTAGGCAGGGAATGTTTGCTTTGATAACGTTTTCGAAATCGGCTCGATCTGAGAAAGAGGAGAATTAATGTTCGTTCGGATTGCCTTGGCTAAGCGAATATTTAATTGTTTATATCAAATACTCAGCCAACAAGAGTTACCACTGCATGCCCCTCCCCACCCCACTCAGGCCCATGCCCCACCTTACAAAAAATAAAAATTGGTCCCATAGACTGAAATTGCTGACTATTAATTTGTTAATACTTTGATTTGATTTTAATTTTGAGGAGGGTTGTTATTCCTCTTTGTTCTCTCTTCGTACCCTTTAAAGCAAATCTTTAAAACAAGTAATGTATAAACTATTCTATTGTTTACACAATCGCTTAAAATACGTGGTATCTTACGGTCTGTTAGTGGCTTTTTTGTAATTCTGATGTAATGTCGTTATGTAATGTCAAAATGCAGCAATGTGATAATGTTGTAATGCTGCAATGTTATAATGTCGTAATACAGTAACGCAATAATGCGTTAATGTCCCAATGTCGCCATGTTATTATGTCATGATAGAGCAATGTTATAATGCACAACTATACAGTCACGTAAGCATGCAATGCGGTTTTCATACCTGTTCTGTGGGTCGTTGCAGGAATGGTCTGGCAACAGCCGAGTGGATATCATACGTCGACGCAGATGTGGAAGTTCTTGACAGGTCGTTCAATCAATTTCAATCTCACATCGGACAGAAACTCGCCTGTGACTTAGTTGGAATTTCGTTAGGTAGAATAAGTGCAAACTAATAGAAAAACAAATTATTAGGACTGGTGCCCTCACATACAAGCACACATTTCAAGTTCCAGAATTTTTAAGAGCGAGATAAGTTATAAAATTAATTAATAAATAAACCAGACAGAACTTCTTGGAGAACAATAAAACAGCAATTCCAAGAACTGTTGTGCAAAAAAGAATCCCCGCTGCCTGCCTCCTTGCATGCCTGCCTGCCTGTCTGCCTCCCTCCCTTCCTCCCTCCCCCCTCCCTCCCTTGACTATAACACTAGCCTTTTATGCATGACCCTCAAACAGTGTTTGTTTGAATTCATATTTAGTTATGACGTTCTTGTTTCAGCTGTGGACGCCTTGGCGGATGTTGAATGATCCGGATAGTGTCAACCCTTCTCAAGGCCAGGTGTCGCTTCTCTTCTCCATGAAACTAACTCAACGCAAGTCAATGCATGAGAGACTGGGTTGTATGTCAAGAAATTCTAGATATATCATTATTATTATTTTAATTAAAATAGAATTTCAATAAAATTAAAATAGAATTTATGTAGTGATAGAAATAGGTCTAAAGTAAAAGTGTCTGAACTGAACTTGGGTCACAGTATTACCAGATCCTCAAAGTATTATTATTATTAATATTATTATTATTATTATTATTATTATTATTATTATTACTATGGTACATTTGTTTTTCAAAGAAAAAGTGAGCCCAGTTTTGCCGGCGTATCACACCTTTGCCATAAGGGCTTCTGATTGGATGATAAGGAGTGGATACCGGGATTTCGGGCCCCTGTCAAACACAGGCCGTTCTGAGGTTCGGTAGTTGGTAGACAGGACAATTAAGAATGGATTTTCTGAAATCTGCTACTTGAAATCCACTGAGCTGAGCTGGCCGTTGTAGATTCGTCAGTGATGATGGGTATATAAGGAGATACTAACCCAAACAGGAAAGTATGCAGCAACTTTGAGCACTAAAATATCAAAAGCTACGTGTCAGAATGTTTAACACTTCACACGTCGAAAGTTAAGAATACTGTGCAGCTGGTCAACATATGAAAACAATACACCTTGCAATAAACAAGTAAAGTAACTGGAGTATTACATGGATGTCCTTTTTGATTTACATAAACAAGTCATCATGCATCACCGTTTAATATCGTGTATTTCCACCATTAGCCCTAATCATAGCTTTTAACAGTCTTGATACTGATGTAACAAATCTGTTGGTCCTGTACTGGGTGTAATTGTGCAACTCTTCAATGAGCGGTTGACGAAATTCAGCATGATTGCGTGGGTGAGGTTGGTGGGCTCGTACTTGGCGGTCTATGTGATTCCAAATGTTTCCAATTAGATTAAGACTCGATGAGCAGACAGGCCATTGCATAGGCTTAATGTTCTTAGTCCGCGAGCGACGTGAGGGCGCGCATTAACATGCATGAAGATACCGTCAGAATGTTGCTGCATATAGGGGACAACTTGAACACTCAATATGGTATCAATATACTGATAAGCGGTAAGGTTTCCATCGATAACCATTAATTACGAATGCCAGCCAAATTCTATTGCTCCCATATCATTACTAAATCACCATCAACTTACCGAACACAATGTCTAATGTAACCTTCTCCGACGCGGCAATATACGCGCTCACACCCGTCTGCGCGATACAGTTGAAACCGCTTCTGCTCAGTTAAAACCATTAGAGTCCAGTTGCGTTGTCTCCAAGCTATCTGACCATGTGCACGTCCCGAGATTTTGACGCCGATGGGCATCAAACATGAGACCGACAACTGGTCAGCGACCACGAATTCAACGCTGGCGAAGACGATTAATGACCGTTTGACTGGAAATTGGTGGATTGTGAATTCCTTTGGTCTCGTAAGCAGTCATTACAGCAGTTCGAAAAAAATGAATATAAACTGAACTGAGATGAAACTGAGCATCAACGCTATTGTGTTCTGTTGAATTGTTTTCAATGCCGCCTGTGCTACAAAGAATGGATCACCATGATACGGAACTACCCTAGACCGAAAATGCTTTTGCTTGGCACTGAAATTTAAAACAGACATTAGTATTGTCCTCATTCAATTATAGCGTCACGTTTTAGAGCTATAAAGCTTAGCTTATTGGCAAAGATTCACCAGTTTTGTTCTCAATTTGCGGAAGTATCATTTCTGGTGCATATTTGATATTCGTTTTCAGACAGCTGTTTCATATTGCAATTATTCAAAATAGCCACAAAGTTATCGTATATCTCGTTCGTCCGCTGGAATATTACGTCCATTAAGATATATTTATTTTTCTTAAAATCAGTTGCTATCAGATGGTATTAGTCTCCTTGTGCATTATGTCATCGATTATGCCATGCTCAAACAACTTCATTGGAACTCTGTCAGACTTCATCTTCTCACAAAGCCATGTAAAATTGTTTTGAATTGACCATTTTCTGTTCTTTGATAACACGTGGACTGCAGTTTCAAACACAACGTTAAATAATTTAAAATAGACAGTCAATTTTTATAGATTTAAATAGCCTCTTATAAATTAAATATTCTTAATCAGAATAGAAGTTAGAGTAAAATAACATTTTTGACAGTTTCAAAGATATTAAAATATTAAAGATGCTAAAACCTTTGAAAAACATACTTGAAACCATGAATAATAATAAAAACAAAGTATCAGCCAATTTAAAAAATTTTAAAGCTATTATTTTTTTACATTTTTTATCAGGATGTTACTTTTAAATCAAAAGGTTAGCCCTGTTTTAGAATTTAACTATATGATCTAGATCTGGAGTTGGAATCTCTCTATTACTAAATTCGTAAAACAATATCAATTTTGATTAGAAAATTTTACAAGAAGCACTAGATAAAACAGTTCAGTAAACCTCAAATAATGATATGATAATCAATCTACAAAGACCAAAGAGATGATCATAACTTTCAACAAAACTCAACGAGAAAACACTTATGAACATGTAAAAATAGCCAATTTCGCAATTGAAAGTGTTAAGTCTACCAGGTTAGTTGGAGTCACGATACAGGACGACATCAAATGGGACAGTCATATAGAGAACATTATGAACAAAGCATGAACAAAGTTATTCTTTTCTAACACATCTGAAGAGATCAGCAACAGACACTTACGATGTACTTCAGTTCTACAAGGCAGTTGTAAGACCCCAACTCGGATATGCCGTACCAGCGTGGGAAACGAGTATCACACGAGAACAGTCAATCAATCTTGAGCACATACAGAAAAGAGCCCTGCAAATTATCAATCCCAGTGTGACCTACGAGCAGTCATTGCTGTCGCTTAAACTTAAAACACTGGGGGGCAGACGAATAGAAATCTGCAAATTCTTTTTTTCAAAAGAATTAAAGAAGATAACGACAAGATAACTTCTTCCTGAACTACGGCAACCGACCTAATCTTTGAAGACCAATGCCAAATATCCAATGCCAAATGTCAACACAACACGCTACAGAAACTCGTTCATTCCTTTCGCCTTATTCCACTTTCAGCGATTATTATTCAATGAATTTAGCAGCAAGTGTTCGAAACTCAAAATGCAAAAGACATATATGCTGGTAATTTGAAAAAATAAGCCGATTGAAATCGAAACATACTTTAATTAGAAACAATTTTTGAAATAAATATCGTTATGTACTTTTGAACGCAATTCAACCTTTACGGTTGCTAGCTTTGAAATAAAATGAAATTTTGAACCCCCACCTACTTGACCAAAATATCTACCTACACTGAATTCGTGCCTGACACTGTAGATCAGCAAGCGGGCACGAGTGGTATTGTCTTTATATCAAGTGTTCTCATGTCCTTTGAAATGTATGGTACGTTTTTTTAAAGTATACAGCAAAATGCTTTAATAAAAATAATAAAAGCTACATGAACATGACATTCTTAAAGCTCAAATAAAAATATCATGAAAGGTGCAAAGTGTAGAGTGATAAGATAACGCATGACAGTTGTTTTATCTGAGTCATACATAAATGAGATAATTGTTAATAAGGTCAGGGTACTTCACAATGTGGTCTGTCGGGTTTCATGGGAGGTTTTTGCAGCCTAAGGTTAATAGAATATATTTCCTTAATGAACTTAAAAAATAAAGTAACTGTTTGACTGCAAATACATGCGCCAAAGACACATCTCTACTTACATTTGTCACATACACATAAAAATGCTTTATAAGCCTTTCTAATTTTACACAAATATTTTCACCTGTATTGTATATTGGGCCGTAACTGCAGTAACTCGTGCATTCTCTCATTTTCGGTTCTTAAAAAATCAAAAATCCTTACGGCATGCTTTGGACAAAAAGAATCTGGCGCACCATGAACACCCCCACAGACATAATGCTGCCACTACAAATTGTAGCCAATAAGGCCCGGCTTGGGCAAATTGTCGACACGGTGAGCCATATTAATGACCTGCTGAGTAAGCTTCAGAATATCGCCATCCCCGATCTGTACACCTGGAAAGAACTGTACTACAATGTGTGTCATTGTTTTATTGACCTGAACAACATGCAGACAAATGAATATGCAAGTACATTTTGTGAAATTGCAATTTATTTTTGTGACTTGACTATAACTTCCAGGTATGTAAGCCATTATTTTTAATACATGTGAACTAGTTACTAATATTGAGGTGCAAATAATTATTTACTAATATTGGGTTACTTATGAAGGCCATTGAATTATTTTTCATATATACACTTCAATGAAATCAGTAGGTAATCGTTGCTTAATTGTAGTTCCTTTACGTTTGATAGTACATCAATTGTGTTTGTTTTGTCTCATTTTTCAGAATGGCCAGAAATAAATGTCCAGTTTCAGATTTTTGATGAATTTCTTTGTGCAATCAACTGTTAAAAGTGTATTAAAAAGGAATGGTCATTTTGGTGTCTATGCCCCTATGCTGATGGCTATGTAGAAAAAAGCCAGCCAGGATAATGCGTAAAGACGTCATGATTTTACGCTATAACTCGGAAATAAGATTTTACCTCCTCCCCTATAATAAAGAACCGCGGAAGCACGACCAGCACAGAAACGATACTTTGTCAGACACGGCCAATTCAGCCCTCTGTCCGCTATAACAAAGAACTGCGGTAACAAGACCAACTTCGGAATAAAGATCTCTTTAATCTGGCCATCAAGATGATATAATTTCTTTTGAATTATATTCTGTGGAATTGATAGATAATATTCCCTTCAATGTGAAACATCTAGTGGATATAGGGAAATGCGTTCCACAAGCGATTAGCTAGGTTTGAGAGGTGTGAAAATGAAAAAGTGCAGGCACAGTTTCAAGATTTGTTTTGATGTTTGAGACGGGGAGCATTGAAAATCCTGTGTTAAGCAATTTAATTTCGGAGATGCCAAGAATTTCCTAATAGAAATTGGTAGGTCATGGCCCCAGTGCCCGAGTTTCTGACGTTTTCCTGTTTGCACCTTCCCCTGTTTTATCCTGCAGAATTGCTATAATTTGACAATGATTTTTGCAATTTGAGACAGTTTTAGTATTGTTGAACTATCTCATACATCAGGAGGGAATTCCCGAAACTGGGTTTAATTTCCAAAATAAAAAAAACAATGTGTATCACACTTAGCCTTTCCTAAGACAAGGAACACACCCTCTCACCCCACCAAAAAGGAAAGGATTTCGGTCAAAACTCCACACCACTTAAGTCTTAAGAGGCGTAATCACATCAGAATCGCCCATATATTCTAGTTAATTTGATTGTTTTCGTCGGCTTGCCAAGAGCACCGGTACTGACAATCTTTCGTTAATTGAAAAATTCTGTCTAGTTTTGAAGTTTCTACAACAAAGACGTATGCTAGAAGCTCTATGTAACAATATGTTATATTAAATGAAGAATGTCGATGGGAAAGGTCTTTTAGAGATTGAAACCAACAATTAAAGATGACAATAAAATCAGATCAGTAATCAATAAAATCAGTAATTTATTGCTTTACTCTGTATTGAAATCACAATAAAAAACGGCGACATCAAGCATTATTATTTTGTAATTTTGTTGGCAATATAATACATATTTGTAACAATGCCCATAGTCATAATTATTGTAATTATTGCAATACAAAGTTTATTCCATGCATCATAACAGAAAATCATTTGGTTTAAAGCAACCACCTTTCCTTATTTATTTTTGTGACTATTGGCAGTTTTAAAAATTTGAACAACTGCATGAAGATGTCATTGGTTTAATTTATGCTGTCCGATATTTTCTATTTCTTCTCTATTTTTGTGGTTTGTCTTTTCGAAGAAAAGATAAAGCTAAATCATAACGTCACTTTAAAGAGTTATATTACGGCGTCTATTGAGATCTAATGCAAATTTATGTAGCTGATAATGGCGTGCATCAGCAATTGAACTTGTAAGAGAGTGTATATACATATCTTGCTTTCTCGATACTTCTGGAGCAGAAAACTTATGTCCATAGCACTGAGAAAACACAATTTGTAATGTATCGGGTATATTAAAGGGTCCTTTCCGTCTTCTGTTTGCATTAATACATTGCGCAAGGGTCTTAATGTAATCGTCAATAGAAATCGGTAGGCCTTCTTCGAAATACATATCGCCTCCAGCACTTCCATGGCCACAAAAAAAGACCCAGAGAATGTAAAAATTGAAATCGTTTCCCTGGAGAATTTGTTCAAACTCATATTTGAGTTGTGTGTGAGATCTAATTTCAATAATTTTAGTTTGTGCCCCTTCCTGTGTTAAAGCAAATGTATCAATAAAATCTTTTATATGTTTTTTACGTTCTTCAGCCGATTGTTTATATGGCTTAAAACGCCCATCATCGTATATTTTGCTGGTGGTGCATAAAAGAAAACAAACAGACGGTTTCGTAATCCGTGACAATGCAGCACTTCTTTCTTAACTTCGTCAGATAAGCATTTGTCACCTACAACATCATCTTCAATTTCCACATGCGGATCCCGCATTAGATCCTCGGCTATATCAGAAACGATAACTGGATCAAAAATCTTCTCCTTTAGTTTCCCTAAAATAGTAAATCAATAACATGATGAATCCACAAATCTACAAAAATATTCGATTGTATAGGACAAAAATATCATATGTCATTCTGCAGACATTTCATATTTGTTTGTTATGAACACACCAGAGTTTCTTTATTAAGTTAATAGCGTGACAGGACATAAATAGAGCTGTGAGAAACACGCCTAAGTCACCCTCATGCATATATCTGGCACAATATTTTAAAGAGACAGCTATCTTAAAGGCTGGTGCTAACTAATGTCATTCTCATACATTATTATGGCAAAAAACTTGAACACAAGCATTATGAATTTGCAGAAAGCTACTTATATTCAACTTTTGATCAATATTCACCTTGAATCCACAACTTTAGCTGTGACTCAGCGCGACGAGAAATATCAAACAATAGTTTGTTTTCCCAGTCCTGAAAGGCATCAAAAGTGATAGATCTCTGCTCTTCTTTTCCTGAAATAATTATTAATGGTCTTATGTTACTACAGGTTACCAAATATTAAAGTTGGACAACAAATTTGATCAAAACCAAAGCATCTTTTAACTAGCATGATGTACTCTGAACCGCACGACTGAAATGATTTGGTTTGGTTTGGTTTAACTGAAGTTAAATGAGATTGTTTATATTTGAATTTTTCCGATCTTGATGGAAATTTTAAATTTATGTCTACCACGCCAGGCCGAGGAAACCAATGCGTTTTTAATGCAATCATGTTTGTGAAGAAGATTTGTGTTTGTCGATCTATGTTGTGTTTGGTATCGGCTACTTATTTTGCATAGAATAAAATTAATTATCACTGTACAAAAATGTCTAAATCACAGTTAATACATCGGTACTGGTAAACTTATCACTATTGTAATCTATGGTTTTATAATTTTGCTAGCTCAAAGTTTTGCCCATTGCCTTTTACTAATTTGAAACTGACATATAATTTTTCAATAGCAGAACGCATTACCACTTTCTGTGTCGCTTTCTGATTGTGACGCATTAGCTTTATTGTATTCTCTGTTTTGGTTTCCAGCAGGTACCTGTACATGCTGGTTTGTCAGAGGACCTACAAAATCCATCATTTATTTTGATATAACATTTCGGTTTCTACTGCACAAGTTGGAGTAAATATTAAAAAAATATTTTAGCAAAGATAGATATCAACAAACGCTTATTTCCTCCACCACTCAAACAAAGAAATATGAACTGGTGAGTTCAATAGTGGAAAAAACATTTAACATGATAAGAAATAACAACTGTTATTTATGGCTTTCTTCAGATATCACTTTCTTGAAAATTAAGTCGCATACAAATGACGACGCATCACAACGGCCATTGCTTGTCATTCAATGAACGAAAATTTTGGTAATTGACTAATTGTTAATTGCTGCACCAATTCACCACATGTCTCTTAGCCATTTTGTGCATGATTTTGATAAAGATTGTATATTACTAAATTTTAGAAACAAACCTTCGTCACAGCCTTCACTTTCAATTTCAGAATCATTGTTAGCCTTGCTTACAGATACAGCGGCGATTGTTATTGCTACATTGCCACTTGGTTCTGTAATATATTAAATTAGTGATAATTAGTATCGAAGACTGATCCATACAATGCCATTTGCTATACAGAGGCATTTAAGTAATTTCTAATTGTGTTGCGAGAAGCGTTGTTGAAGTGCGAGAGACTAGACTGGTCCAAGTTTATAGGACTTTTTCGAGACGTTTTACGAAAATTCGTGCATGACTACACAACTTTCAATCAGCTTACTTCATGACAAGATTTCTTAAGGGATGCGTTTTTTCTATGGTTTCAAAGGTTTCCAATTCGTCATATCAGAGACACATAAACGCATACAAAACACTGTGCAAGTGGCTCCTAATCAACACCATCTGCTAGGTGTTTCGCATCACACAATGAAAAACTAAAATAATCAGTAACATAACTCACACCTCATATTCTGTTTGCGTCTCTGAGGCTTCAACTTTTACTCGTTTCAAAGTACGTGCTGCTCAGCCACAAGAGCAACAAAATCCCTCACTAAGTTTGATAAAATATCATAATTAATATTTCACTGAAGTAAAGAGAATGCAACACAAACAAAATGCTACTAGACCAAATATTATGTGTTAAATTAAATCATAACACAGCTTTTAAAATCTAGGTTGTATGTGACAAGAAACTTAAGGTGCCGGCATAGAACAATTACTCTATTCTTCACACCTTTTCAGGGCTACCCATTTCTTCTAAAATGGTGACCTTTCGGTTTTCATCCTTGATCCTAACTGAGAAAGTCAAATCACCAGGATATCTGTTATTTTGCATCGATTAAGTCGATTAAGTCCAAAAGGTCCTAAATGAGCTTAAAGTTACTTTATCAGTAACCGCTTTCCAGGCCTAAACTGTCGAAAGTGAGCCAATGCGAGCTGTCTAATCGTTTTCAAGATAATGATCAACTTTCGGTTTTCAATTTTCTCCTTGACTAAGAAGGGTTAGGCCCTATGGGAGACTACATGTGCACCGAATTTGAAGCTCTAGCGACTAATAATCTATGAGAAATTTTCTGAAAGCTATTGTGAAAAACTCGATAGCTTTGGCGGTCAAAATTTTGTGTGTACAGAGTTTTTCTTTCAAAAGACATCCAAAAGAAAAAAGAGGTAAAAATTAAAAACTGCAATTAGCAAAAAAAATTCAAGTTTCAAATATAGCGGAATCTTAAGAAAATATTTCTATCTGAAACAATCAACGACAGAGATATGAACATTTCAATGTTGTGACAAAAATAAAGTGATGAAAATAATCGCCTTATTTATGATACTTTACGAAGTTATTTTCTATACAATTCAACCACTTCTTTCAAGTCAATCATTGCGTCGTATTGTCAGTTGAACCAATGACAGAACTTAGAAGGGCGAGCAAGTATTTCTGCTGAAAACAGCAAAGTTGCGTGTTAAAATAAAAACACCCTCTGTATCAGTTATAATAGATATGTTTTCAACATATATCCTCTATAGGTAGACTTAATCTACAAATGACGCATGTATCTGGTCTAACGACAATATTTACTTACGGTTATCAGTTGCTAGGTCATCTGGATCATCTAGAAGTTCTCTACTTGGATTATTTTTGTTCTCCGTCAGATTTATTCTGGCCATATCAGAACACAGATCCTCTGATTGACTTGCTCCAGATGGCGCACCAACGTTTGATTTTGAATCCATGATTTGCGTGTTTCTATCTAAATAAAATGATTTAAATTCGATTGAGGGTGCTTTACAGCTTGTCTAAACGCTTACGAGGGAGGGAGGGAGGGAGGGAGGGAGGGAGGGAGGGAGGGAGGGAGGGAGGGAGGGAGGGAGGGAGGGAGGGAGGGAGGGAGGGAGGGAGGGAGGGAGGGAGGGAGGGAGGGAGGAGCGGACGGTCGGACGGACGCACGGAGGGACGGAGGGAGGGACGGAGAGACGGAGGGAGATCACCGACCTACGTATTACGAAGGCTAAAAGATGAGCCCAGTGTTGCTCTTTCATGCTTATCCAGGAAAGTCTTGTCGTATAAGCCCAAAGGATAGGAAACATTTATTTGTTTTCCAGATAATGATCAGTTTCCTGTTTTTGACCTTGTTCGAGATCGCGAACGCCACGGTCACAATATCAAAAATAATCTTATAGTAGCTGTGTCTTTAACAGGTTTTGAGATTATGGTCAACAGACAGGGAGGGAGTTTTAACCTTGACCGTGACGGATTAAGATCACTGAGATTCTACATGCAATGTTGATAAAGCTCAAAGGTTCGAAAATAAGCTAAAGGTCGTTCTTCGAGTTTTCGAGATAAGGGTCAAATTCTGTGTTTTGCCTTGACCGATCACAAAAAAGCTCAAAGTCTCTAATCGGTGCCGAGATAATGATCAATTTCGTGTTCTTTACCGATATCGTGACAGAGAAGGTCAAGATGACCGAGATATACCCTATGCTACGTCGAGGGCGTGCGCGACTTGGGCATATTCGCGAATCCGCATTCCCAATACTTTACCTCAGGTGTTGAATCGAAAGCAGATACGACTTGAAACTGAATGCACATCCATATACCATGACTCAGAACTCATGGAATCGAAATTGCATTGCTAATTCTTGACCACACGCATTAAATGGACTAAAAAACTATGTTCTATTAAACATTAAATTCTACAAAATATTATTTTGTTGGCAAAATGGTGGGTGGGTGGCAAAATGGAAATTGGCAAAGTGGTCGCTGGCAAGTTGAATTGCAAATAACTGGGTCTGAAAAAAGACAAAGAAGAACTTTTGAAAAGAAAAACTTAACAAGTTCAAAATTTAAAAGATGCACAATTAAAAATGCCATTTTGACAATCTTAGGTGCGTCCCAAAGAAATCCACTTTTCTACAGAGACCCTTACAGGAAAACGGTGATATTTAATTAGAAACAATTCAATCATAAACGTAAGAGAATAAGTATTGTGAATACATATTTATGCAAGTGCAATGCTGACACTGAAGATAGGTGCACCCCTCCCTCCCCCTCCCTCTCCACACTCTCCTACTGATGTGACTATTCCGGTGTTGGGTGCGCATAATCATCCCCGTGCTAACAACGTCCCACGCTCATAGTGAATGCAGTAAAACCCCACAGTGCTGGAAGTTCCCACAAGGGCTGGAATTGAATTTGCAAAAATCTTGAAAAATGTTGAAAAGTTTTTTAAAAACTTAGGTGTGGATTCATCAAGATTAACTAGAAAGTTCTCAGGTTTAAAAATTACGTGTTGCTGTTGATTAATGCTTCATTGAGGATTAAAGAAGATCTGCGAATTGAAGGCATTAAGTTTACAAAATTCTCTTCTGGTGATAAGCCCTTTAATTAGTGCCTGTAGTTAAAAAGTGAAGTCTAAGCTTTATATCAAATGCTCATCTTGATAACAAAACGCACAGGCAGATCTGGAACCTATGATGACCTCTGATATCATACTATAGAATGGTTTGTTATTATCGCAAAGACGATGGTAAACGCTGGTAAATATACTCTCGAATTCGTTCGCCTTTCACCCGTGCTAAAAATATCCTGCAGTTGCATCAGGGAATTAAGTCTCAGCACAAGACTTAAATAGTGTAACTAGGGGGAGGGGTTTGTTTGCACAGTAAATTTCACCGGCCAGAGAACCAATGGAACGAAGTTGTAAATAAAATTTAAATTATCAACAAAAGAAGTAAACATTAACAATAAACAAAAAATAAAAAGCAATTTCACCAGTTCATACTCAATCACAATTCAAGGAGAGCGCATTAAATTCTAAAATTGCAGAGTAATTCATCCTCCCAAAAATGTCAAATGTGTTGTGATGTGGTGGCTTGAATTAATAGCGGTTGAACCCACAAATCAGGTTGGTATGGCTTAATCAATTTGCGCAGCAAGTATTTACAATTTACATATATTTGTATAGATGTTTTACAATTGTTGATCATCATTTAATTACTATCATATTTCCTTCACAGTTTACGCTATATTCCCAGCATTTGTCAAAAAATTTGATTGGCACAGAACTTATTAATGATTTGCATGATCATGATTAAGGTAACCTGGTAAAAGGACTACGCTTCAAAAGGACTAAACGTCATAATGCCTACACGGTTAAAATTAGACCTGCAAGAGGGCAAAGCTTAAGAATGTCTAGGCGAAGAAAATTAGACCTGCAAAAGGACTAATTTTCAGACTGTCTACGCGGTATAAACTTAAATTACGAAAGGACAAAACTTCAAAAGGACTATGAAAGCGATTTAGATTTTACCATTATTATTATATTACCTAAAATTAGCATTAAACGTCAAAGAATTACAAGACTCAAAACCAAAAACAAAATCTACGCTACTCTGCTGAATTAAAGTTCTGGAACATCAAATCCCGAGTTTAAAGACCGGAGGCCGCAATATTAAGTAATTCACGTAGTGTGTAATTAAAACATCCGTCGCTTAATTAGGAAACCGAAGATTGCAATTTAATTTGGGGTGTCCTAATTGAAACATCAAATCCCAAGTTCAATAGCCAGAGAGGACAATTGCAAGAAATCTCTTTTTAGTTTTGCTGCCGCGTAGATTTTTTTGCAGTTTAGCCCTTTTGCAGGTGTCATTTTTCTCGTAGACAATTTGAAGTTTAGTCCATTTGACGCGTAGCAACCAAAAACTCAAAACCAACAATGGGGTGCTGCGTCATCTGGGAATAGAATGTTTCCTCACCATCCCGGTTTTAATTGTTTGAAAACCAATAGAAATTTTTAAAATACTTGAATCTTTTTCCCAATTAGAGAGTCGCCACATTATACAGGTTTGACTGAAACCTGGAGCTTTACTGTGCGTTATATTGAGGGAATTGAAGAAAATGAAAATAAATTTCAAACCAATATATAAGATAGGATCAACATGCATGTTTTTTCTAAATTTGGTCAAGTAGAAATGTTAAAGCATGTTTTACCTAAATTTGGTTTTCATAGCAATTTCACTCAACAGACGACAGAGGGCGATATATGATACCCATTTATGTCGAAATGGGACACTTTTCAAATGGATGTTTTGCATCTTAAACCCTTCTGTTCAAAGTTGAAACTTTAGCAGCTTATTTTAATGCAGATATTATATTTTAATGACTGAACTATATAAATATATTTTTTCAAAGTTATAAAGGTTTAGATTTGTTCTTTCTCTATATCACTGTTCCATTTCGTATCGTTTTAATCGTAGACAGAAGCTGGAGGGAAAGGAAAACGAATCAGATATGACACATCGCACAAATTTAATAGCTAAGGCGATTCGCCAGTTCCAAAGTGAATATATATTGTCTTTGAAAAGTAGCTTTCCAGGCAAGGAGAATTTGAATGGATTGCAGACATGTCGTACTGTTCGTGGAACTTATCAACGTGTACTTCACCTTTGACCTCCTTTAACTGTTCAAGATATCCCTAATTCTATTTTATAAGAAAACTCATTTAAATAAAGCATTTGATACCTATGCATGTTCCCGGTAAATCTTTTGTTGTACTGCAATTAGTAAGGCAATAGAAAATTGAAATTTCGTCGCTCTACAATTTCGTCATCAATTTACATTCTTAAGTTATGAGTTATTAATAAATAAATATAAAACAAGTGTTAGCATGATAAGTTAAGAACGTATGTGAGTGCCCTCTATCCACGAAAGGAGTTGTTGATATAAGAAAAAGTGTTCTAGAATTCGGCAGAAGATATGCTGGTTACTTATACAACACTCCTTAAATATTGATCCAGTAGCGCAGTAGTACACGCAATAGACCTGCATTATCTTTTGATTTTGTTCCACATCATGTTACTAAATAATTTGTGAAGGGACTTATAAGATACTTTATCCATATTTTAATATGCATATCAATATAACTGAATATGCCTACCTTTCTGCTACCCATATAGAAATATAAACAAAGAGCATAGAGATGAGAGGGGAGATTTAAAAACAGTGCATTGAACCATTTCGAATTTCAAATCCAATGTGAAATACAACCAGACGTAACTGTGGGAACAAATTGATTGGACAAAATTGCTGTGCAGTGAATTAAGGACACTGTTTCAAATTGACTTATATCAAGAGTGTTGAATTTAGCATCACGTGACCCCAATTAATTTCACATGTTACAGGTAAAGCTATTTCGTGCAAAATAATTATTTTTGCAAACGCCAATAGATAAATGTGAACCTTTAAATCCTTGATCGCGTCTTTGATTTCCTTTACAAGTAATTCCACTTCATTAAGCTATGGTATTTGTTTTAATTTTTAATAGATGCGAACGTGCAAATCTTACTTCACATGTAGGGGGGAGGTGTTATTTAAAAATATTTAATGCCGTCAGTTCAACCGAAACTGTTTGTGGAGCTCATCCAATTGTGCGTACTTCACCTTTGGTGTTTGCTTATCTTTTAAGTGTTTGAGGATAGAGGCTGTGTATCTGCGTTTACAAGTAATGACGTAGAAGGAGTTATTAAAATATGGGTATGAAATAAGCATATTTTTAGCTTTATATCAGATACCCCAAACATTTTATTTTTATCATATCTCTTTGTCTTTTGGATGAACAGAAATAACTGAAAAATAAGGGCCTTTTGATTGGATATTTTGCTATGCAAATTAAAGAATAGCAACTTTTGGATTCACCAGCTTTGTTCAATTTCTTCTTGAATTTTACCCATTTTTAAAAACAAGTTACCGAAAACCAATACACATTTAACAGTATATGTTGTTATATTTAACGGTATATTTTAAGCCCCGGGGACCTTGAACGTCTAGGCTAGTTCAAGGCAGAAAATCTGGAACTTGACTATGATACGGGATTAAAGATTGAGCTAATCATCTACCTTTTGGCCCAAACGAAGTTACGTAAGACGTAACTCAGTTGAAGTCAAGGTCTAAATAAGAAGTTGACCATTTTCTCGAAAAAGGTTATCTCGAAACGTATGCCAGCTCATTTTCGACTTAGTTTTCCAGTTGATCTTGACCTTTGCGGATAGGTTCAATGTCAAAAACCGGAAGTTGAGCATTATCTTGGTAAAGTCTGTGACCACGTTGTCATTTGTTAGATTGCATTATCTCTAATACTGCCCAAATCGCTGCTTCTTGGTTTCACAACATTACTATTTAATTAACTCTTACACGCGTATTCTTTCACCTCTAAATAATTTATAACATGGCCATTTTTTTATTTTTTAATAGTTAAGGAATAATACCAACATGTATTGTGGCTGAGCGTTGTGTTAATGACAATTTCAGAAGTACTTGATATAAATATCTTAATAGGAGCAATCTAACAGAAACTGTTATTAGGCACAACCGGTAATTAATACCAGAAAAGACAACATTACTCACCTTTCTAAAAAATGTTGTGTATATTTTTTTCGTACCTTTTTCAAACCATCTTTTGGGATCCTCGTTACCGGAGAAAAATATCTTTTAAAGTGACGGGGCAGATGAGTTGTAAATTGAAGAGCATTAGTCATATCTATGTGCACAAACTTGAACGAATTGCCAGTAGTTGGAAAACGACAGTTCCAGCACAGGAAGTGACGTCATCAAACCCCCCTCCCTCCTCTAGTAGGCATAACCCTAAGTCACCGGTCAAACATCGCGACGTCATTAGTCACATGACCTGACAATCATCATTAGTCACGTGACCTGCCAATCATGTGTCATGTGACCCCAACCCTATATGAGGAATGTTTTCCCGAATATTAGCCTTACGGCTTGAGTGGCTCACTTGGTAGATCACTAGACTCGTAAGCGAACCCATTATCTGAAGGTCGGTGGATCGATCCCGCCCTCGGGCATCACTTTCACCTTCTGTCTATCATACCGTTATATCATGGGGACCCCCCTCCCCGGGTCCTCCATGTGAGGACTTCCACCATCTGTCTATCATACCATGGGAACCCCCCAGGACATGATATGTACTGACACCCCCTCCCCGGGTCCTCCATGTGAGGACTTCCACCATCTGTCTATCATACCATGTGGGGACCCCCTAGAATGTGTTTTAGTAGTCCTATAAGAGCACATTGTGTGCGGTCATGTGTTTCATTCATGCTGTGGCTGCTGTTGGATACACCAACAAGCGAAAACAGTTGTTCTTGGAACAAGTGATAGATTGGCTGGGATACACATAGGAGACAAAGTGAAACATTGGTTATTCTTTGGAAAAGGAAGTGAAAGATTGAGTGGAATACAAATGGAGACGAATTGGCAAAAGAGTCGTGGTAAGTGACCTTTTTTAACTTTTATTTTTACTCTGTGACATAATGTAACATTATGTGACATCATATGGCGCTATGTAATTATGTAACATCATATGGCTACATTACTATGTGAGGACCGTGTAAGCCTAATTAGTCAAACTATGTATGTCATTATCAGATCGTTCACGGCACCTGCCCCTGTAGCTCAGTGCATAGCACGTGAGACTCGTAAGCTGAAGGTTGGTGGTTCGATCCCACCTCGAGACTTTTGTAACCATGTAACATCATGTAACATTATGTAACTCATGTGACATTATGTGGCATTATGTGGCATTGTGTAACTCTGTGATATTATGCGACTCTTTGACAGCATGTAGCATTATGTAACATTATGTAACATTATGTGACTCTGTAACATTATGTAACATCATGTAACATTATGTGACATTATGTAATATTATGTAACTCTGTAACATTATGTGACTTTATGTGACTCTGTGACTTGATGTAACTCTGTAACATTATGTGTCATTTTGTGACTCTGTAACATTATGTGACTCTGTGACATCATGTGACACTATGTGACATCATGTGACACTATGTGACATCATGTGACACTATGTGACTATGTAACATCATATGGCTATATTACTATGTGAGGACTGTGTAAGGGCTATGTGAGCCTAATTAGTCTAACTAGGTATGTCATTGTCAGATCGTTCATCACACCTGCCCCTGTTAGCTCACTTGGTAGAGCAGAGGACTCGTAAGCAGAAGACTGGTGGTTCGATCCCACCTAGAGACAGTTTTTTTGTTTACTTTTATGACTCTGTGACATTATGTAACATTATGTGACATCATGTGACTCTGTGACATTATGTGACTCTGTGACATCATTTTTTTAAAACATAGCAGCCATATTTCTGTCTTTTTTCACTGATAATATTTAATTAGTCATATTTCAATGGTTCTACTAAAGTAACCACTCACACACAACGTAGGAATAAGTACTTGAAAGACCGTGAGAACGATCAATAAATTTCAGAGTGCACGAGTTCAGAGCGTGGGAACCGATCAATAAATTTCAGAGTGCACGACTTCAGAGCGTGGGAACGATCGATAAATTTCAGAGTGAACTAGTTCAGAGTGAACGACTTCAGAGCGTGGGAAACGATCGATAAATTTCAGAGTGGACTAGTTCAGAGCGCGGGAACGATCAATAAATTTGAGAAGGAATGGGATTTTCCCCACGCTAAGTCTAATCTTATGTTTTATGTTATAGTAGTGGGAAAATTTTAGTTCTAGACCAACTTTAACAAATGTAGGAAAAATATGATATATGAAATATTATTATTATTATTATTATTATTATTATTATTGTTGTTATTATTATTATTATTATTAATGTTATTTTTATTATCATTATTATTATTATTATTACTATTATTATTATTATTATTATTATTATTATTATTATTATTATTATTATTATTATTATTATTATTATTATTATTATTATTATTATTATTATTATTATTATTATTATTATTATTATTATTATTATTATTATTATTATTATGGTACATTTGTTTTTCAAAGAAAAAAGTGAGCCCAGTTTTGCCGGCGTATCAGACCTTTGCCATTAGGGCTTCTGAATGGATGATAAGGAGTTGATACCAGGATTTCTGGCCGATGTCAAACACAGGCCGTTCTGAGGTTCGGCAGTTGGTAGACAGGACAATTAAGAATGGATTTTCTGAAATCTGCTACTTGAAATGCACGCAACCCCTGAGCTGGTCGTTGTAGATTCGACAATGATGGGTATATAAGGATATACTAACCGAAACAGGAAAGTATACAGCAACTTTGAGCACTAAAATATCAAAAGCTACGTGTCAGAGTGTTTAACACTTCATACGTCGAAAGTTAAGAATGCTGTGCAGTTAGTCAACATATGAAAACGATACACCTTGCAATAAACAAGTAAAGTAACTGGAGTATTACATGGATGTCATTTTTGATTTACATAAACAAGTCATCATGCATCACCGACTAATATCGTGTATTTCCACCATTAGCCCTAATCATAGCTTAGAACAGTCTTGATACTGACGTAACAAATCTGTTGGTCATATACTGAGTGTACGTATGCAACTCCTCAATGAGCGGTTGACGAAATTCAGCATGATTGCGTGAGTGAGGTTGTTGAGCTGGTACTTGGCGGTCTATGTGATTCCAAATGTGTCCAATTAGATTAAGACTCGATGAGTAGACAGGCCATTGCATAGGCTTAATGTTCTTAGTCTGTGAGCGACGTGAGGGCGCGCAATAACATGCATGAAGATACCGTCAGAATGTTGCTGCATATAGGGGACAAGTTGAACACTCAATATGGTATCAATATACTGATAAGCGGTAAGGTTTCCATCGATAACCATCAATTACGAACGCCAGCCAAATTCTATTGCTCCCATATCATTACTAAATCACCATCAACTCACCGAACACAATGTCTAATGTAACCTTCTCCGACGCGGCTATATACGCGCTCACGACCGTCTGTACGATACAGTTGAAACCGCTTCTCCTCAATTAAAACCATTAGAGTCCAGTTGCGTTGTCTTCAGGTTCCCTGACCATGTGCACGTCCCGAGATTTTGACGCCGATGGGCATCAAACATGAGACCGACAACTGGTCAGCGACCACGAATTCAACGCTGGCGAAGGCGATTAATGACCGCTTGACTGGAAATTGGTGGATTGTGAATTCCTTTGGTCTCGTAAGCAGTCATTACAGCAGTTCGAAAAAAATGAATATAAACTGAACTGAGATGAAACTGAGCATGGAGTTAACTTAATCAACGCTATTGTGTTCTGTTGAATTGTTTTCAATGCCGCCTGTGCTACAAAGAATGGATCACCATGATACGGAACTACCCTAGACCGAAAATGCTTTTGCTTGGCACTGAAATTTAAAACAGACATTAGTATTGTCCTCATTCAATTATAGCGTCACGTTTTAGGGCTATAAAGCTTAGCTTATTGGCAAAGATTCACCAGTTTTGTTCTCGATTAGCGGAAGTATCATTTCTGGTGCATATTTGATATTCCTTTTCAGACAGCTGTTTCATATTGCAATTATTCAAAATAGCCACAAAGTTATCGTATATCTCGTTCGTCCGCTGGAATATTACGTCTGTTGAGATATATTTATTTTTCTTAAAATCAGTTGCTATCAGATGGTATCAGTCTCCTTGTGCATTATGTCATCGATTATGCCATGCTCAAACAACTTCATAAGAACTCTGTCAGACTTCATCATTCCCACAAAACCATTTAAAATTGTTTTGAATTGACCATTTTCTGTTCTTTGATAACACGTGGACTGCAGTTTCAAACACAACGTTACATAATTTAAAATAGACAGTCAATTTTTATAGATTTAAATAGCCTCTGATAAATTAAATATTCTTAATCAGAAGTTAGAGTAAAATATTATTTTTGACAGTTTCAAAGATATTAAAATATTAAAGATGCTAAAACCTTTGAAAAACATACTTGAATTCATGAATAATAATAAAAACAAAGTATCAGCCAATTTTAAAAATTTCAAAGCTATTATTTTCTTACATTTTTTATCAACATGTTTTTCAGGATGTTACTTTTAAATCAAAAGGTTAGCCCTGTTTTAGAATTTAACTATATGATCTAGATCTGGAGTTGGAATCCCTCTATTACTAAATTCGTAAAAAAATATCAATTTTGATTAGAAAATTTTACAAGAAGCACTAGATAAAATAGTTCAGTAAACCTCAAATAACGATATGATAATCAATCTACAAAGACCAAAGAGATGATCATAACTTTCAACAAAACTAAACGAGAAAACACTTATGAACATGTAAAAATAGCCAATTTCGCAATTGAAAGTGTTAAGTCTACGAGGTTAGTTGGAGTCACGATACAGGACGACATCAAATGGGACAGTCATATAGAGAACATTATGAACAAAGCATGAACAAAGTTATTCTTTTCTAACACATCTGAAGAGATCAGCAACAGGCACTTACAATGTACTTCAGTTCTACAAGGCAGTTGTAAGACCCCAACTCGGATATGCCGTACCAGCGTGGGAAACGAGTATCACACGAGAACAGTCAATCAATCTTGAGCACATACAGAAAAGCCATTATTTTTAATACATGTGAACTAGTTACTAATATTGAGGTGCAAATAATTATTTACTAATATTGGGTTACTTATGAAGGCCATTGAATTATTTTTCATATATACACTTCAATGAAATCAGTAGGTAATCGTTGCTTAATTGTAGTTCCTTTACGTTTGATAATACATCAATTGTGTTTGTTTTGTCTCATTTTTCAGAATGGCCAGAAATAAATGTCCAGTTTCAGATTTTTGATGAATTTCTTTGTGCAATCAACTGTTAAAAGTGTATTAAAAAGGAATGGTCATTTTGGTGTCTATGCCCCTATGCTGATGGCTATGTAGAAAAAAGCCAGCCAGGATAATGCGTAAAGACGTCATGATTTTACGCTATAACTCGGAAATAAGATTTTACCTCCTCCCCTATAATAAAGAACCGCGGAAGCACGACCAGCACAGAAACGATACTTTGTCAGACACGGCCAATTCAGCCCTCTCTCCGCTATAACAAAGAACTGCGGTAACAAGACCAATTTCGGAATAAAGATCTCTTTAATCTGGCCATCAAGATGATATAATTTCTTTTGAATTATATTCTGTGGAATTGATAGATAATATTCCCTTCAATGTGAAACATCTAGTGGACATATGGAAATGCGTTCCACAAGCGATTAGCTAGGTTTGAGAGGTGTGAAAATGAAAAAGTGCAGGCACAGTTTCAAGATTTGTTTTGATGTTTGAGACGGGGAGCATTGAAAATCCTGTGTTAAGCAATTTAATTTCGGAGATGCCAAGAATTTCCTAATAGAAATTGGTAGGTCATGGCCCCAGTGCCCGAGTTTCTGACGTTTTCCTGTTTGCACCTTCCCCTGTTTTATCCTGCAGAATTGCTATAATTTGACAATGATTTTTGCAATTTGAGACAGTTTTAGTATTGTTGAACTATCTCATACATCAGGAGGGAATTCCCGAAACTGGGTTTAATTTCCAAAATAAAAAAAACAATGTGTATCACACTTAGCCTTTCCTAAGACAAGGAACACACCCTCTCACCCCACCAAAAAGGAAAGGATTTCGGTCAAAACTCCACTTAAGTCTTAAGAGGCGTAATCACATCAGAATCGCCCATATATTCTAGTTAATTTGATTGTTTTCGTCGGCTTGCCAAGAGCACCGGTACTGACAATCTTTCGTTGATTGAAAAATTCTGTCTAGTTTTGAAGTTTCTACAACAAAGACGTATGCTAGAAGCTCTATGTAACAATATGTTATATTAAATGAAGAATGTCGATGGGAAAGGTCTTTTAGAGATTGAAACCAACAATTAAAGATGACAATAAAATCAGATCAGTAATCAATAAAATCAGTAATTTATTGCTTTACTCTGTATTGAAATCACAATAAAAAACGGCGACATCAAGCATTATTATTTTGTAATTTTGTTGGCAATATAATACATATTTGTAACAATGCCCATAGTCATAATTATTGTAATTATTGCAATACAAAGTTTATTCCATGCATCATAACAGAAAATCATTTGGTTTAAAGCAACCACCTTTCCTTATTTATTTTTGTGACTATTGGCAGTCAACTGCCAAAAATTTGAACAACTGCATGAAGATGTCATTGGTTTAATTTATGCTGTCCGATATTTTCTATTTCTTCTCTATTTTTGTGGTTTGTCTTTTCGAAGAAAAGATAAAGCTAAATCATAACGTCACTTTAAAGAGTTATATTACGGCGTCTATTGAGATCTAATGCAAATTTATGTAGCTGATAATGGCGTGCATCAGTTATTTTAGTGACCACTCTTTTTCCAGTAGTGGGGTTTGGAGTATACTGGGATTTATACTTCCTCTGCGTTGTTTCATATCCAGCAATTGAACTTGTAAGAGAGTGTATATACATATCTTGCTTTCTCGATACTTCTGGAGCAGAAAACTTATGTCCATAGCACTGAGAAAACACAATTTGTAATGTATCGGGTATATTAAAGGGTCCTTTCCGTCTTCTGTTTGCATTAATACATTGCGCAAGGGTCTTAATGTTATCGTCAATAGAAATCGGTAGGCCTTCTTCGAAATACATATCGTCTCCAGCACTTCCATGGCCACAAAAAAAGACCAGAGAATGTAAAAATTGAAATCGTTTCCCTGGAGAATTTGTTCAAACTCATATTTGAGTTGTGTGTGAGATCTAATTTCAATAATTTTTGTTTGTGCCCCTTCCTGTGTTAAAGCAAATGTATCAATAAAATCTTTTATATGTTTTACGTTCTTCAGCCGATTGTTTATATGGCTTAAAACGCCCATCATCGTATATTTTGCTGGTGGTGCATAAAAGAAAACAAACAGACGGTTTCGTAATCCGTGACAATTCAGCACTTCTTTCTTAACTTCGTCAGATAAGCATTTGTCACCTACAACATCATCTTCAATTTCCACATGCGGATCCCGCATTAGATCCTCGGCTATATCAGAAACGATAACTGGATCAAAAATCTTCTCCTTTAGTTTCCCTAAAATAGTAAATCAATAACATGATGAATCTACAAATCTACAAAAATATTCGATTGTATAGGACAAAAATATCATATGTCATTCTGCAGACATTTCATATTTGTTTGTTATGAACACACCAGAGTTTCTTTATTAAGTTAATAGCGTGACAGGACATAAATAGAGCTGTGAGAAACACGCCTAAGTCACCCTCATGCATATATCTGGCACAATATTTTAAAGAGACGGCTATCTTAAAGGCTGGTGCTAACTAATGTCATTCTCATACATTATTATGGCAAAAAACTTGAACACAAGCATTATGAATTTGCAGAAAGCTATTTATATTCAACTTTTGATCAATATTCACCTTGAATCCACAACTTTAGCTGTGACTCAGCGCGACGAGAAATATCAAACAACAGTTTGTTTTCCCGGTCCTGAAAGGCATCAAAAGTGATAGATCTCTGCTCTTCTTTTCCTGAAATAATTATTAATGGTCTTATGTTACTACAGGTTACCAAATATTAAAGTTGGACAACAAATTTGATCAAAACCAAAGCATCTTTTAACTAGCATGATGTACTCTGAACCGCACGACTGAAATGATTTGGTTTGGTTTAACTGAAGTTAAATGAGATTGTTTATATTTGAATTTTTCCGATCTTGATGGAAATTTTAAATTTATGTCTACCACGCCAGGCCGAGGAAACCAATGCTTTTTTAATGCAATCATGTTTGTGAAGAAGATTTGTGTTTGTCGATCTATGTTGTGTTTGGTATCGGCTACTTATTTTGCATAGAATAAAATTAATTATCACTGTACAAAAATGTCTAAATCAAAGTTAATACATCGGTACTGGTAAACTTATCACTATTGTAATCTATGATTTTATAATTTTGCTAGCTCAAAGTTTTGCCCATTGCCTTTTACTAATTTGAAACTGACATATAATTTTTCAATAGCAGAACGCATTACCACTTTCTGTGTCGCTTTCTGATTGTGACGCATTAGCTTTATTGTATTCTCTGTTTTGGTTTCCAGCAGGTACCTGTACATGCTGGTTTGTCAGAGGACCTACAAAATCCATCATTTATTTTGATATAACATTTCGGTTTCTACTGCACAAGTTGGAGTAAATATTTAAAAAATATTTTAGCAAAGATAGATATCAACAAACGCTTATTTCCTCCACCACTCAAACAAAGAAATATGAACTGGTGAGTTCAATAGTGGAAAAAACATTTAACATGATAAGAAATAACAACTGTTATTTATGGCTTTCTTCAGATATCACTTTCTTGAAAATCAAGTCGCATACAAATGACGACGCATCACAACGGCCATTGCTTGTCATTCAATGAACGAAAATTTTGGTAATTGACTAATTGTTAATTGCTGCACCAATTCACCACATGTCTCTTAGCCATTTTGTGCATGATTTTGATAAAGATTGTATATTACTAAATTTTAGAAACAAACCTTCGTCACAGCCTTCACTTTCAATTTCAGAATCATTGTTAGCCTTGCTTACAGATACAGCGGCGATTGTTATTGCTACATTGCCACTTGGTTCTGTAATATATTAAATTAGTGATGCAACATTTAGATAATTAGTATCGAAGACTGATCCATACAATGCCATTTGCTATACAGAGGCATTTAAGTAATTTCTAATTGTGTTGCGAGAAGCGTTGTTGAAGTGCGAGAGACTAGACTGGTCCAAGTTTATAGGACTTTTTCGAGAATTTTTACGAAAATCCGTGCATGACTACACAACTTGCAATCTGTTTAATTCATGACAAGATTTCTTAAGGGGTGGGTTTTATCTATTGCTTACAGATACAGCGCCGACTGTTATTGCTACATTGACACTTGGTTCTGTAATTTATTTAATTAGTGATGCAACATTTAGATAATTAGTATCGAAGACAAATCCATACAATGCCCTGTACTATATAGCGGCATTTAAGTAATTTCCGAGAAGCGTGGTTGAAGTGAGGTAGATGAGACTGGTCCAAATGTATGGAACTTCTTTCGAGACGTTTTTCGAAAATTCGTGCATGACTACACAACTTTCAATCAGCTTACTTCATGACAAGATTTCTTACGGGATGCGTTTTTTCTATAGTTTCAAAGGTTTCCAATTCGTCATATCAGAGACACATAAACGCATACAAAACACTGTGCAAGTGGCTCCTAATCAACACCATCTGCTAGGTGTTTCGCATCACACAATGAAAAACTAAAATAATCAGTAACACAACTCACACCTCATATTCTGTTTGCGTCTCTGAGGCTTCAACTTTTACTCGTTTCAAAGTACGTGCTGCTCAGCCACAAGAGCAACAAAATCCCTCACTATGTTTGATAAAATATCATAATTAATATTTCACTGAAGTAAAGAGAATGCAACACAAACAAAATGCTACTAGACCAAATATTATGTGTTAAATTAAATCATAACACAGCTTTTAAAATCTAGGTTGTATGTGACAAGAAACTTAAGGTGCCGGCATAGAACAATTACTCTATTCTTCACACCTTTTCAGGGCTACCCATTTCTTCTAAAATGGTGACCTTTCGGTTTTCATCCTTGATCCTAACTGAGAAAGTCAAATCACCAGGATATCTGTTATTTTGCATCGATTAAGTCGATTAAGTCCAAAAGGCCCTAAATGAGCTTAAAGTTACTTTGTCAGTAACCGCTTTCCAGGCCTAAACTGTCGAAAGTGAGCCAATGCGAGCTGTCTAATCGTTTTCAAGATAATGATCAACTTTCGGTTTTCAATTTTCTCCTTGACTAAGAAGGGTTAGGCCCTATGGGAGACTACATGTGCACCAAATTTGAAGCTCTAGCGACTAATAATCTATGAGAAATTTTCTGAAAGCTATAATGAAAAACTCGATGGCTTTGGCGGTCAAAATTTTGTGTGTACAGAGTTTTTCTTTCAAAAGACATCCAAAACAAAAAAGAGGTAAAAATTAAAAACTGCAATTAGCAAAAAAAATTCAAGTTTCAAATATAGCGGAATTTTAAGAAAATATTTCTATCTGAAACAATCAACGACAGAGATATGAACATACAATTTCAATGTTGTGACAAAAATAAAGTGATGAAAATAATCGCCTTATTTATGATACTTTACGAAGTTATTTTCTATACAATTCAACCACTTCTTTCAAGGCAATCATTGCGTCGTATTGTCAGTTGAACCAATGACAGAACTTAGAAGGGCGAGCAAGTATTTCTGCTGAAAACAGCAAAGTTGCGTGTTAAAATAAAAACACCCTCTGTATCAGTTATAATAGATATGTTTTCAACATATATCCTCTATAGGTAGACTTAATCTACAAATGACGCATGTATCTGGTCCAACGACAATATTTACTTACGGTTATCAGTTGCTAGGTCATCTGGATCATCTAGAAGTTCCCTACTTGGATTATTTTTGTTCTCCGTCAGATTTATTCTGGCCATATCAGAACACAGATCCTCTGATTGACTTGCTCCAGATGGCGCACCAACGTTTGATTTTGAATCCATGATTTGCGTGTTTCTATCTAAATAAAATGATTTAAATTCGATTGAGGGTGCTTTACAGCTTGTCTAAACGCTTACGAGGGAGGGAGGGAGGGAGGGAGGGAGGGAGGGAGGGAGGGAGGGAGGGAGGGAGGGAGGGAGGGAGGGAGGGAGGGAGGGAGGGAGGGAGGGGCGGACGGTCGGACGGACGCACGGAGGGACGGAGGGAGGGACGGAGAGACGGAGGGAGATCACCGACCTACGTATTACGAAGGCTAAAAGATGAGCCCAGTGTTGCTCTTTCATGCTTATCCAGGAAAGTCTTGTCGTATAAGCCCAAAGGATAGGAAACATTTATTTGTTTTCCAGATAAAGATCAGTTTCCTGTTTTTGACCTTGTTCGAGATCGCGAACGCCACGGTCACAATATCAAAAATAATCTTATAGTAGCTGTGTCTTTAACAGGTTTTGAGATTATGGTCAACAGACAGGGAGGGAGTTTTAACCTTGACCGTAACGGATTAAGATCACTGAGATTCTACATGCAATGTTGATAAAGCTCAAAGGTTCAAAAATAAGCTAAAGGTCGTTCTTCGAGTTTTCGAGATAAGGGTCAAATTCTGTGTTTTGCCTTGACCGATCACAAAAAAGCTCAAAGTCTCTAATCGGTGCCGAGATAATGATCAATTTCGTGTTCTTTACCGTTATCGTGACAGAAAAGGTCAAGATGACCGAGATATACCCTATGCTACGTCGAGGGCGTGCGCGACTTGGGCATATTCGCGAATCCGCATTCCCAACACTTTACCTCAGGTGTTGAATCGAAAGCAGATACGACTTGAAACTGAATGCACATCCATATACCATGACTCAGAACTCATGGAATCGAAATTGCATTGCTAATTCTTGACCACACGCATTAAATGGACTAAAAAACTATATTCTATTAAACATTAAATTCTACAAAATATTATTTTGTTGGCAAAATGGTGGGTGGGTGGCAAAATGGAAATTTGCAAAGTGGTCGCTGGCAAGTTGAATTGCAAATAACTGGGTCTGAAAAAAGACAAAGAAGAACTTTTGAAAACAAAAACTTAACAAGTTCAAAATTTAAAAGATGCACAATTAAAAATGCCATTTTGACAATCTTAGGTGCGTCCCAAAGAAATCCACTTTTCTACAGAGACCCTTACAGGAAAACGGTGATATTTAATTAGAAACAATTCAATCATAAACGTAAGAGAATAAGTATTGTGAATACATATTTATGCAAGTGCAATGCTCACACTGAAGATAGGTGCACCCCCTCCCTCCCCCTCCCTCTCCACACTCTCCTACTGATGTGACTATTCCGGTGTTGGGTGCGCATAATCATCCCCGTTCTAACAACGTCCCACGCTCATAGTGAATGCAGTAAAACCCCACAGTGCTGGAAGTTCCCACAAGGGCTGGAATTGAATTTGCAAAAATCTTGAAAAATGTTGAAAAGTTTTTTAAAAACTTAGGTGTGGATTCATCAAGATTAACTAGAAAGTTCTCAGGTTTAAAAATTACGTGTTGCTGTTGATTAATGCTTCATTGAGGATTAAAGAAGATCTGCGAATTGAAGGCATTAAGTTTACAAAATTCTCTTCTGGTGATAAGCCCTTTAATTAGTGCCTGTAGTTAAAAAGTGAAGTCTAAGCTTTATATCAAATGCTCATCTTGATAACAAAACGCACAGGCAGATCTGGAACCTATGATGACCTCTGATATCATACTATAGAATGGTTTGTTATTATCGCAAAGACGATGGTAAACGCTGGTAAATATACTCTCGAATTCGTTCGCCTTTCACCCGTGCTAAAAATATCCTGCAGTTGCATCAGGGAATTAAGTCTCAGCACAAGACTTAAATAGTGTAACTAGGGGGAGGGGTTTGTTTGCACAGTAAATTTCACCGGCCAGAGAACCAATGGAACGAAGTTATAAATAAAATTTAAATTATCAACAAAAGAAGTAAACATTAACAATAAACAAAAAATAAAAAGCAATTTCACCAGTTCATACTCAATCACAATTCAAAGAGAGCGCATTAAATTCTAAAATTGCAGAGTAATTCATCCTCCCAAAAATGTCAAATGTGTTGTGATGTGGTGGCTTGAATTAATAGCCGGTTGAACCCACAAATCAGGTTGGTATGGCTTAATCAATTTGCGCAGCAAGTATTTACAATTTACATATATTTGTATAGATGTTTTACAATTGTTGATCATCATTTAATTACTATCATATTTCCTTCACAGTTTACGCTATATTCCCAGCATTTGTCAAAAAATTTGATTGGCACAGAACTTATTAATGATTTGCATGATCATGATTAAGGTAACCTGGTAAAAGGACTACGCTTCAAAAGGACTAAACGTCATAATGCCTACACGGTTAAAATTAGACCTGCAAGAGGGCAAAGCTTAAGAATGTCTAGGCGAAGAAAATTAGACCTGCAAAAGGACTAATTTTCAGACTGTCTACGCGGTATAAACTTAAATTACGAAAGGACAAAACTTCAAAAGGACTATGAAAGCGATTTAGATTTTACCATTATTATTATATTACCTAAAATTAGCATTAAACATCAAAGAATTACAAGACTCAAAACCAAAAACAAAATCTACGCTACTCTGCTGAATTAAAGTTCTGGAACATCAAATCCCGAGTTTAAAGACCGGAGGCCGCAATATTAAGTAATTCACGTAGTGTGTAATTAAAACATCCGTCGCTTAATTAGGAAACCGAAGATTGCAATTTAATTTGGGGTGTCCTAATTGAAACATCAAATCCCAAGTTCAATAGCCAGAGAGGACAATTGCAAGAAATCTCTTTTTAGTTTTGCTGCCGCGTAGATTTTTTTGCAGTTTAGCCCTTTTGCAGGTGTCATTTTTCTCGTAGACAATTTGAAGTTTAGTCCATTTGACGCGTAGCAACCAAAAACTCAAAACCAACAATGGGGTGCTGCGTCATCTGGGAATAGAATGTTTCCTCACCATCCCGGTTTTAATTGTTTGAAAACCAATAGAAATTTTTAAAATACTTGAATCTTTTTCCCAATTAGAGAGTCGCCACATTATACAGGTTTGACTGAAACCTGGAGCTTTACTGTGCGTTATATTGAGGGAATTGAAGAAAATGAAAATAAATTTCAAACCAATATATAAGATAGGATCAACATGCATGTTTTTTCTAAATTTGGTCAAGTAGAAATGTTAAAGCATGTTTGACCTAAATTTGGTTTTCATAGCAATTTCACTCAACAGACGACAGAGGGCGATATATGATACCCATTTATGTCGAAATGGGACACTTTTCAAATGGATGTTTTGCATCTTAAACCCTTCTGTTCAAAGTTGAAACTTTAGCAGCTTATTTTAATGCAGATATTATATTTTAATGACTGAACTATATAAATATATTTTTTCAAAGTTATAAAGGTTTAGATTTGTTCTTTCTCTATATCACTGTTCCATTTCGTATCGTTTTAATCGTAGACAGAAGCTGGGGGGAAAGGAAAACGAATCAGATATGCACATCGCACAAATTTAATAGCTAAGGCGATTCGCCAGTTCCAAAGTGAATATATATTACCTTTTAAAAGTAGCTTTCCAGGCAAGGAGAATTTAAATGGATTGCAGACATGTCGTACTGTTCGTGGAACTTATCAACGTGTACTTCACCTTTGACCTCCTTTAACTGTTCAAGATATCCCAAATTCTATTTTATAAGAAAACTCATTTAAATAAAGCATTTGATACCTATGCATGTTCCCGGTAAATCTTTTGTTGTACTGCAATTAGTAAGACAATATAAAATTGAAATTTCGTCGCTCTTCAATTTCGTCATCAATTTACATTCTTAAGTTATGAGTTATTAATAAATAAATATAAAACAAGTGTTAGCATGGTAAGTTAAGAACGTATGTGAGTGCCCTCTATCCACGAAAAGAGTTGTTGATATAAGAAAAAGTGTTCTAGAATTCGGCAGAAGATATGCTGGTTACTTATACAACACTCCTTAAATATTGATCCAGTAGCGCAGTAGTACACGCAATAGACCTGCATTATCTTTTGATTTTGTTCCACATCATGTTACTAAATAATTTGTGAAGGGACTTATAAGTTACTTTATCCATATTTTAATATGCATATCAATATAACTGAATATGCCTACCTTTCTGCTACCCATATAGAAATATAAACAAAGAGCATAGAGATGAGAGGGGAGATTTAAAAACAGTGCATTGAACCATTTCGAATTTCAAATCCAATGTGAAATACAACCAGACGTAACTGTGGGAACAAATTGATTGGACAAAATTGCTGTGCAGTGAATTAAGGACACTGTTTCAAATTGACTTATATAAAGAGTGTTGAATTTAGCATCACGTGACCCCAATTAATTTCACATGTTACAGGTAAAGCTATTTCGTGCAAAATAATTATTTTTGCAAACGCCAATAGATAAATGTGAACCTTTAAATCCTTGATCGCGTCTTTGATTTCCTTTACAAGTAATTCCACTTCATTAAGCTATGGTATTTGTTTTAATTTTTAATAGATGCGAACGTGCAAATCTTACTTCACATGTAGGGGGGAGGTGTTATTTAAAAATATTTAATGCCGTCAGTTCAACCGAAACTGTTTGTGGAGCTCATCCAATTGTGCGTACTTCACCTTTGGTGTTTGCTTATCTTTTAAGTGTTTGAGGATAGAGGCTGTGTATCTGCGTTTACAAGTAATGACGTAGAAGGAGTTATTAAAATATGGGTATGAAATAAGCATATTTCTAGCTTTATATCAGATACCCCAAACATTTTATTTTTATCATATCTCTTTGTCTTTTGGATGAAAAGAAATAACTGAAAAATAAGGGCCTTTTGATTGGATATTTTGCTATGCAAATTAAAGAATAGCAACTTTTGGATTCACCAGCTTTGTTCAATTTCTTCTTGAATTTTTCCCATTTTTAAAAACAAGTTACCGAAAACCAATACACATTTAACAGTATATGTTGTTATATTTAACGGTATATTTTAAGCCCCGGGGACCTTGAACGTCTAGGCTAGTTCAAGGTAAAAAATCTGGAACTTGACTATGATACGGGATTAAAGATTGAGCTAATCATCTACCTTTTGGCCCAAACGAAGTTACGTAAGACGTAACTCAGTTGAAGTCAAGGTCTAAATAAGAAGTTGACCATTTTCTCGAAAAAGGTTATCTCGAAACGTATGCCAGCTCATTTTCGACTTAGTTTTCCAGTTGATCTTGACCTTTGCGGATAGGTTCAATGTCAAAAACCGGAAGTTGAGCATTATCTTGGTAAAGTCTGTGACCACGTTGTCATTTGTTAGATTGCATTATCTCTAATACTGCCCAAATCGCTGCTTCTTGGTTTCACAACATTACTATTTAATTAACTCTTACACGCGTATTCTTTCACCTCTAAATAATTTATAACATGGCCATTTTTTTTATTTTTTAATAGTTAAGGAATAATACCAACATGTATTGTGGCTGAGCGTTGTGTTAATGACAATTTCAGAAGTACTTGATATAAATATCTTAATAGGAGCAATCTAACAGAAACTGTTATTAGGCACAACCGGTAATTAATACCAGAATAGACAACATTACTCACCTTTCTAAAAAATGTTGTGTATATTTTTTTCGTACCTTTTTCAAACCATCTTTTGGGATCCTCGTTACCGGAGAAAAATATCTTTTAAAGTGACGGGGCAGATGAGTTGTAAATTGAAGAGCATTAATCATATCTATGTGCACAAACTTGAACGAATTGCCAGTAGTTGGAAAACGACAGTTCCAGCACAGGAAGTGACGTCATCAAACCCCCCTCCCTCCTCTAGTAGGCATAACCCTAAGTCACCGGTCAAACATCGCGACGTCATTAGTCACATGACCTGACAATCATCATTAGTCACGTGACCTGTCAATCATGTCTCATGTGACCCCAACCCTATATGAGGAATGTTTTCCCGAATATTAGCCTTACGGCTTGAGTGGCTCATTTGGTAGATCACTAGACGCGTAAGCGAACCCATTATCTGAAGGTCGGTGGATCGATCCCGCCCTCGGGCATCACTTTCACCTTCTGTCTATCATACCGTTATATCATGGGGACCCCCCTCCCTGGGTCCTCCATGTGAGGACTTCCACCATCTGTCTATCATACCATGGGAACCCCCCAGGACATGATATGTACTGACACCCCCTCCCCGGGTCCTCCATGTGAGGACTTCCACCATCTGTCTATCATACCATGTGGGGACCCCCCCAGAATGTGTTTTAGTAGTCCTATAAGAGCACATTGTGTGCGGTCATGTGTTTCATTCATGCTGTGGCTGCTGTTGGATACACCAACAAGCGAAAACAGTTGGTCTTGGAACAAGTGATAGATTGGCTGGGATACACATAGGAGACAAAGTGAAACATTGGTTATTCTTTGGAAAAGGAAGTGAAAGATTGAGTGGAATACAAATGGAGACGAATTGGCAAAAGAGTCGTGGTAAGTGACCTTTTTTTAACTTTTATTTTTACTCTGTGACATAATGTAACATTATGTGACATCATATGGCGCTATGTAATTATGTAACATCATATGGCTACATTACTATGTGAGGACCGTGTAAGCCTAATTAGTCAAACTATGTATGTCATTATCAGATCGTTCACGGCACCTGCCCCTGTAGCTCAGTGCATAGCACGTGAGACTCGTAAGCTGAAGGTTGGTGGTTCGATCCCACCTCGAGACTTTTGTAACCATGTAACATCATGTAACATTATGTAACTCATGTGACATTATGTGGCATTATGTGGCATTGTGTAACTCTGTGATATTATGCGACTCTGTGACAGCATGTAGCATTATGTAACATTATGTAACATTATGTGACTCTGTAACATTATGTAACATCATGTAACATTATGTGACATTATGTGACATTATGTAACTCTGTAACATTATGTGACTTTATGTGACTCTGTGACTTGATGTAACTCTGCAACATTATGTGTCATTTTGTGACTCTGTAACATTATGTGACTCTGTGACATCATGTGACACTATGTGACATCATGTGACACTATGTGACATCATGTGACACTATGTGACTATGTAACATCATATGGCTATATTACTATGTGAGGACTGTGTAAGGGCTATGTGAGCCTAATTAGTCTAACTAGGTATGTCATTATCAGATCGTTCACCACACCTGCCCCTGTTAGCTCACTTGGTAGAGCAGAGGACTCGTGAGCAGAAGACTGGTGGTTCGATCCCACCTAGAGACAGTTTTTTGTTTACTTTTATGACTCTGTGACATTATGTAACATTATGTGACATCATGTGACTCTGTGACATTATGTGACTCTGTGACATCAATTTTTTAAAACATAGCAGCCATATTTCTGTCTTTTTTCACTGATAATATTTAATTAGTCATATTTCAGTGGTTCTACTAAAGTAACCACTCACACACAACGTAGGAATAAGTACTTGAAAGACCGTGAGAACGATCAATAAATTTCAGAGTGCACGAGTTCAGAGCGTGGGAACCGATCAATAAATTTCAGAGTGCACGACTTCAGAGCGTGGGAACGATCGATAAATTTCAGAGTGAACTAGTTCAGAGTGAACGACTTCAGAGCGTGGGAAACGATCGATAAATTTCAGAGTGGACTAGTTCAGAGCGTGGGAACGATCAATAAATTTGAGAAGGAATGGGATTTTCCCCACGCTAAGTCTAATCTTATGTTTTATGTTATAGTAGTGGGAAAATTTTAGTTCTAGACCAACTTTAACAAATGTAGGAAAAATATGATATATGAAATATTATTATTATTATTATTATTATTATTATTATTATTATTATTATTATTATTATTATTATTAATTTTATTATTATTATCATTATTATTATTATTATTATTATTATTATTATTATTATTATTATTATTATTATTATTATTATTATTATTATTATTATTATTATTATTATTATTATTATTATTATTATTATTATTATTATTATTATTATTATTATTATGGTACATTTGTTTTTCAAAGAAAAAAGTGAGCCCAGTTTTGCCGGCGTATCAGACCTTTGCCATAAGGGCTTCTGAATGGATGATAAGGAGTGGATACCAGGATTTCTGGCCGATGTCAAACACAGGCCGTTCTGAGGTTCGGCAGTTGGTAGACAGGACAATTAAGAATGGATTTTCTGAAATCTGCTACTTGAAATACACGGAACCCCTGAGCTGGTCGTTGTAGATTCGACAATGATGGGTATATAAGGATATACTAACCCAAACAGGAAAGAATACAGCAACTTTGAGCACTAAAATATCAAAAGCTACGTGTCAGAGTGTTTAACACTTCATACGTCGAAAGTTAAGAATGCTGTGCAGTTAGTCAACATATGAAAACGATACACCTTGCAATAAACAAGTAAAGTAACTGGAGTATTACATGGATGTCATTTTTGATTTACATAAACAAGTCATCATGCATCACCGACTAATATCGTGTATTTCCACCATTAGCCCTAATCATAGCTTAGAACAGTCTTGATACTGACGTAACAAATCTGTTGGTCATATACTGAGTGTACGTATGCAACTCCTCAATGAGCGGTTGACGAAATTCAGCATGATTGCGTGAGTGAGGTTGTTGAGCTGGTACTTGGCGGTCTATGTGATTCCAAATGTGTCCAATTAGATTAAGACTCGATGAGTAGACAGGCCATTGCATAGGCTTAATGTTCTTAGTCTGTGAGCGACGTGAGGGCGCGCAATAACATGCATGAAGATACCGTCAGAATGTTGCTGCATATAGGGGACAAGTTGAACACTCAATATGGTATCAATATACTGATAAGCGGTAAGGTTTCCATCGATAACCATCAATTACGAACGCCAGCCAAATTCTATTGCTCCCATATCATTACTAAATCACCATCAACTTACCGAACACAATGTCTAATGTAACCTTCTCCGACGCGGCTATATACGCGCTCACGACCGTCTGTACGATACTGTTGAAACCGCTTCTCCTCAATTAAAACCATTAGAGTCCAGTTGCGTTGTCTTCAGGTTCCCTGACCATGTGCACGTCCCGAGATTTTGACGCCGATGGGCATCAAACATGAGACCGACAACTGGTCAGCGACCACGAATTCAACGCTGGCGAAGGCGATTAATGACCGTTTGACTGGAAATTCGTGGATTGTGAATTCCTTTGGTCTCGTAAGCAGTCATTACAGCAGTTCGAAAAAAATGAATATAAACTGAACTGAGATGAAACTGTGCATGGAGTTAACGCCATGACATGGAGTCAACGCTATAGTGTTCTGTTGAATTGTTTTCAATGCCGCCTGTGCTACAAAGAGTGGATCACCATGATACGGAACTACCCTAGACCGAAAATGCTTTTGCTTGGCACTGAAATTTAAAACAGACATCAGTGTAATCCTCATTCAATAGCGTCACGTTTTAGAGTTATAAAGCTTAGCTTATTGGCAAAGATTCACCAGTTTTTTTAGTTTTGTTTTCGATATGCGGAAGTATCATTTCTGGTGCATATTTGATATTCCTTTTCAGACAGCTGTTTCATATTACAATTATTCAAAATATTCAAAAGTTATCGTATATATCGTTCGTCCCGTTGAATATTAGGTCTATTAAGATATATTTATTTTTCTTAAAATCAGTTGCTATCAGATGGTATCAGTCTCCTTGTGCATTATGTCATCGATTATGCCATGCTCAAACAACTTCATAAGAACCCTGTCAGACTTCAACTTCTCACAAAGCCATGTAAAATTGTTTTTAATTGACTATTTTCTATACTTTGATAACACGTTGACTGCAGTTTCAAACAAAACGTTACATAATTTATAATACAGAGTCAATTTTTATAGATTTAAATAGCGTCTGATAAATTAATTATTTTTAATCAGAAGTTAGAGTAAAATAAAGTTTTTGACAGTTTCAAAGATATAAAAATATTAAAGATGCTAAAACCTTTGAAAAACATACTTGAATTCGTGGATAATAATAAAAACAAAGTATCATCCAATTTTGAAACTTTCAAAGCTATGAAATTTTTTACAATTTTTTTATCAACATGCTTTTCAGGATGTTGCTTTTACCTGAGAAGGTTAGCCCTGTTTTAGAATTTAACTTTATTATCTCGATCTGGAGTTGGAATCCCTCTATTACTAAATTCGTAAAACAATATGAATTTTGATTGGAAAATTTTACGAGGCACTAGATAAAATAGTTCAGTAGACCTCAAATAATGATATGATAACCAACCTACAAAGACCAAAGAGATGATCATAACCTTCAACAAAACTCAACGAGAAAACACTTATGAACATGTAAAAATAGCCAATTTCGCAATTGAAAGTGCTAAGTCTACGAAGTTAGTTGGAGTCACGATACAGGACGACATCAAATGGGACAGTCATAAAGAGAACATTATGAACAAAGCATGAACAAAGTTATTCTTTTCTAACGCATCTGAAGAGATCAGCAACAGACACTTACGATGTACTTCAGTTCTACAAGGCAGTTGTAAGACCCCAACTCGGATATGCCGTACCAGCGTGGGAAACGAGTATTACACGAGAACAGTCAATCAGTCTTGAGCACATACAGAAAAGAGCCCTGCAAATTATCAATCCCAGTGTGACCTACGAGCAGTCATTGCTGTCGCTTAAACTTAAAACACTGGGGGGCAGACGAATAGAAATCTGCAAATTCTTTTTTTCAAAAGAATTAAAGAAGATAACGACAAGATAACTTCTTCCTGAACTACGGCAACCGACCTAATCTTTGAAGACCAATGCCAAATATCCAATGCCAAATGTCAACACAACACGCTACAGAAACTCGTTCATTCCTTTCGCCTTATTCCACTTTCAGCGATTATTATTCAATGAATTTAGCAGCAAGTGTTCGAAACTCAAAATGCAAAAGACATATATGCTGGTAATTTGAAAAAAATAAGCCGATTGAAATCGAAACATACTTTAATTAGAAACAATTTTTGAAATAAATATCGTTATGTCCTTTTGAACGCAATTCAACCTTAACGGTTGCTAGCTTTGAAATAAAATGAAATTTTGACCCCCACCTACTTGACCAAAATATCTACCTACACTGAATTCGTGCCTGAGACTGTAGATCAGCAAGCGGGTACGAGTGGTATTGTCTTTATATCAAGTGTTCTCATGTCCTTTGAAATGTATGGTAAGTTTTTTAAAGAATACAGCAAATACTTTAATAAAAATAATAATAGCTACATGAACATGACATTCTTAAAGCTCAAATAAAAATGTCATATGAAAGGTGCAAAGTGCAGAGATAAGATAACGTATGACAATTGTTTTATTTCAGGCATACATAAATGAGATAATTGTTAATAAGAGCAGGGTACTTCACAATGTGGTCTGTCGGATTTCATGGGAGGTTTTTGCAGATTTTGTAGATTTTGCAGGTTAATAGAATATATTTCCTTATTGAACTTAAAAAATAAAGTAACTGTTGACTGCAAATACATGCGCCAAAGACACATCTCTACTTACATGTGTCACATAGACATAAAAATGCTTTATAAGCCTTTCTAATTTTACACAAATATTTTCACCTGTATTGCATATTGAGCCGTAACTGCAGTAACTCGTGCATTCTCTCATTTTCGGTTCTTAAAGAATCCAAAATCCTTACGGTATACTTTGGACAATAAGAATCTGGCGCACCATGAACACCGCACAGACATGATGCTGCCACTACATATTGTAGCCAATAAGGCCCGACTTGGACAAATCGTCGACACATTGAGCCATATTAATGACCTGCTGAGTAAGTTTCAGGATATCGCCATCCCCGATCTGTACACCTGGAAAGAACTGTACTACAATTACTCATTAAAGCACAATTCATCATGTGTGTGCCATTGTTTTATTGACCTGAACAACATGCAGGCAAATTAATATGCAAGTACATTTTGTGAAATTGCAATTTATATTTGTGACTTGATTATAACTTCCAGGTATGTAAGCCATTATTTTAATACGGACGGAATGCCGAAAGTAGGGTTTAATTTCCAAATAAAAAACACAATGTGTATCACACTTAGCTTTTCCTAAGAAAAGGAACACACCCTCTCACCCCACCAAAAAGGAAAGGATGTCGGTCAAAACTCCACACCACTTAAGTCTTAAGAGGCGTAATCACATCAAAATCGCCCATATATTCTAGTTTGATTATTTTCGTCGGCTTGCCAAGAGCACCGGTACTGACAATCTTTCGTTAATTGAAAAATTCTGTCTAGTTTTGAAGTTTCTTCAAGAAAGACATATGCTTGAAGCTCTGTGCAACAATATGTTATATTAAATTCCGAAATGTAAGCAAAACATTGTATGTCGATGGGAAAGGTCTTTTAGAGATTGAATCCAACAATTAGAGATGACAATAAAATCAGATGTAATTTATTGCTTTACTCTATATTGAAATCAAAATAAAAAACGGCGACATCAAGCATTATTATTTTGTAATGTTGTTGGCAATATAATACATATTTGTAGCAATACCCATAGTCAGAATTATTGCAATTATTGCAATACAAAGTTTATCCCATACATCATAACAGAAAATCATTTGGTTTAAAGCAACCACCTTTCCTTTTATTCATTTTTGTGAATATTGGCATACATCATAATAGAAAATCATTTGGTTTAAAGCAACTACCTTTCCTTTTTCATTTTTGTGAATATTGACATACATCATAACAGAAAATCATTTGGCTTAAAGCAACCACCTTTCCTTTTTTTTATTTTTGTGAATATTGGCAGTTTTAAAAATTGCACAACTGCATGAAGATGTCATTGGTTTAATTTATGCTGTCCGATATATTCTATTTCATTCTCTATTTTTGTGGTTTGTCTTTTCGAAGAAAAGATAAAGTTAAATCATAACGTCACTTTAAAGAGTTATATTAACCCGTTTATTGAGATCTAATGCAAAATTATGTAGCTGATAATGGTGTGCATCAGTTATCTTAGTGACCACTCTTTCTTTAGTAGTGGGGTTTGGAGTAAAGTGGGGTTTATACTTCCTCTTCGTTACTTCATATGTAGCATTTGTAAGACAGTGTATATACATATCTTGCTCACTCGATACTTCTGGAGCAGAAAACTTATGTCCATAGCACTGAGAAAACACAATTTGCAATGTATCGGGTATACTAAAGGGTCCTTTCAGTCTTCTGTTTGTATCAACACATAGCGCAAGGGTCGTAATGTAATCGTCAATAGGAATCGGTTGGCCTTCTTCGAAATAGATATCGCCTGTAGGACTTCCATGACCACAAAAAAAAAGACCCAGAGAATGTAAAAATTGAAATCGTTTCCCTGGAGAATTTGTTCAAACTTATATTTGAGTTGTGTGTGAGATCTTGTTTCAACAATTTTAGTTTGTGCCCCTTCCTGTGTTAAAACAAATGTATCAATGAAATCTTTTATATGTTTTTTACGTTCTTCAGCCGATTGATTATATGGCTTAAAACGCCCATCATCGTATCTTTTGCTGGTGGGTGCATAGAAGAAAACAAACAGACGCTTTCGTAATCCGTGAAAATTCAGCACTTCTTTCTTAAGTTCGTCAGATAAGCATTTGTCTCCTACAGTATCATCTTCAATTTCCACATGTGGATCCCGAACTAGATCCTCGGCTATATCAGAAGCGCAAGTAGGATCACATTTCTTCTCCTTTAGTTTCCCTAAAATAGTAAATCAATAACATGATGAATGCACAAATCTACAAAAATATTCGATTGTATAGCACAAAAATATCATATGTCATTCTCCAGACATTTCATATTTGTTTGTTATGAACACACCAGAGTTTCTTTATTAAGTTAATAGCGTGACAGGACATAAATAGAGCTGTGAGAAACATGCATAAGTCACCCTCTTGCATATATCTTAAAGGCTGGTGCTAACTAATGTCATTCTCATACATTATTATGGCAAAAAACTTGAACACAAGCATTATGAATTTGCAGAAAGCTATTTATATTCAACTTTTGATCAATATTCACCTTGAATCCATAACTTTAGCTGTGATTCAGCGCGACGAGAAATATCAAACAATAGTTTGTTTTCCCAGTCCTGAAAGGCATCAAAAGTCATAGATCTCTGCTCTTCTTTTCCTGAAATAATTATTAATGGTCTTATGTTACTACAGGTTACCAAATATTAAAGTTGGACAACAAATTTGATCAAAACCAAAGCATCTTTTAACTAGCATGATGCACTGTGAACCGCACGACTGAAATGATTTGGTTTGATTTGGTTTAACTGAAGTTAAATGAGATTGTTTATATTTGAATTTTTCCGATCTTGATGGTAATTTTAAATTTATGTCTACCACGCCAGGCCAAGGAAACCAATGCGTTTTTAATGCAATCATGTTTGTGAAGAAGATTTGTGTTTGTCGATCTATGTTGTGTTTGGTATCGACTACTTATTTTGCATAGAATAAAATTAATTATCACTGTACAAAAATGTCTTAATCAAAGTTAATACATCAGTACTGGTAAACTTATCACTATTGTAATCTATGACTTTGTAATTTTGCTAGCCCAAAGTTTTGCCCATTGCCTTATACTAATTTGAAACTGACATATAATTTTTCAATAGCAGAACGCATTACCACTTTCTGTGTCGCTTTCTGATTGTGACGCATTAGCTTTATTGTATTCTCTGTTTTGGTTTCCAGCAGGTACCTGTACATGCTGGTTTGTCAGAGGAGCTACAAAATCCATCATTTATTTTGATATAACATTTCGGTTTCTACTGCACAAGTTGGAGTAAATATTAAAAAAATATTTTAGCAAAGACAGATATCAACAAACGCTTATTTCCTCCACCACTCAAACAAAGAAATATGAACTGGTGAGTTCAATAGTGGAAAAACATTTAACATGATAAGAAATAACAACTGTTATTTATGGCTTTCTTCAGATATCACTTTCTTGAAAATCAAGTCGCATACAAATGACGACGCATCACAACGGCCATTGCGTGTCATTCAATGAACGAAACTTTTGGTAATTGATTAATTGTCAATTGTTGCACCAATTCACCTCATGTCTCTTAGCCATTTTGTGCATGATGTTTGATAAAGATGGTATATAAATAAACTTTAGAAACAAACCTTCGTCACAGCCTTCACTTTCAATTTCAGAATCATTGTTAGTCTTGCTTACAGATACAGCGCCGACTGTTATTGCTACATTTACACTTGGTTCTGTAATTTATTTAATTAGTGATGCAACATTTAGATAACTAGTATCGAAGACAGATCCATACAATGCCCTGTACTATATAGCGGCATTTAAGTAATTTCCAAGAAGCGTGGTTGAAGTGAGGTAGATGAGACTGGTCCAAATGTATGGAACTTCTTTCGAGACGTTTTACGAAAATTAGTGCATGACTACACAACTTTCAATCAGCTTACTTCATGACAAGATTTCTTAAGGGATGCGTTTTTTCTATGGTTTCAAAGGTTTCCAATTCGTCATATCAGAGACACATAAACGCATACAAAACACTGTGCAAGTGGCTCCTAATCAACATCATCTGCTAGGTGTTTCACATCACACAGTGAAAAACTAAAATAATCAGTAACACAACTCACATCTCATATTCTGTTTGCGTCTCCGAGGCCTCAACTTTTACTCGTTTCAAAGTACGTGCTGCTCAGCCACAAGAGCAACAAAATCCCTCACTAAGTTTGATAAAATATCATAATTAATATTTCACTGAAGTAAAGAGAATGCAACACAAACAAAATGCTACTAGACCAAATATTATGTGTTAAATTAAATCATAACACAGCTAAAATGCTACTAGACCAAATATTATGTGTTAAATTAAATCATAACACAGCTTTTAAGATCTAGGTTGTATGTGACAAGAAACTTAAGGTGCCGGCATAGAACAATTACTCTATTCTTCACACCTTTTCAGGGCTACCCATTTCTCCTAAAATGGTGACCTTTCGGTTTTCATCCTTGATCCTAACTGAGAAAGTCAAGTCACCAGGATATCTGTTATTTTGCATCGATTAAGTCGATTAAGTCCAAAAGGTCCTAAATGAGCTTAAAGTTACTTTGTCAGTAACCGCTTTCCAGGCCTAAACTGTCGAAAGTGAGGCAATGCGAGCTGTCTAATCGTTTTCAAGATAATGATCAACTTTCGGTTTTCAATTTTCTCCTTGATTAAGAAGGGTTAGGCCCTATGGAAGACTACATGTGTACCAAATTTGAAGCTCCAGCGACTAATAATCTATGAGAAATTTTCTGAAAGCTACTGTGAAAAAGTCGATGGCTTTGGCGGTCAAAATTTTGTGTGTACAGAGTTTTTCTTTCAAAAGACATCCAAAAGAAAAAAGAGCTAAAAATTAAAAACTGCAATAAGCAAAAAAATTCAAGTTTCAAATATAGCGGAATTTTAACAAAATATTTCTATCTGAAACAATCAACGACAGAGATATGAGCATACAATTTCAATGTTGTGACAAAAATAAAGTGATGAAAATAATTGCCTTATTTATGATACTTTACGAAGCCATTTTCTATACAATTCAACCACTTCTTTCAAGGCAATCATTTCGTCGTATTGTCAGTTGAACCAATGACAGAACTTAGAAGGGCGAGCAAGTATTTCTGCTGTAAACAGCAAAGTTGCATGTTAAAATAAAAACACCCTCTGTATCAGTTATAATAGATATGTTTTCAACACATATCCTCTATAGGTAGACTTAATCTACAAATGACGCATGTATCTGGTCTAACGACAATATTTACTTACGGTTATCAGTTGCTAGGTCATCTGGATCATCTAGAAGTTCCATACTTGGATTATTTTTGTTCTCCGTCAGATTTATTCTGGCCATATCAGAACACAGATCCTCTGATTGACTTGCTCCAGATGGCGCACCAACGTTTGATTTTGAATCCATGATTTGCGTGCTTCTATCTAAATAAAATGATTTAAATTCGATTGAGGGTGCTTTACAGCTTGTCTAAACGCTTACGAGGGAGGGAGGGAGGGGCGGACGGTCGGACGGACGCAAGGACGGACGAAGGGAGATACGGAGAGACGGAGGGAGATCACCGACCTACGTCTTACGAAGGCTAAAAGATGAGCCCAGTGTTGCTCTTTCATGCTTATCCAGGAAAGTCTTGTCGTATAAGCCCAAAGGATAGGAAACATTTATTTGTTTTCCAGATAATGATCAGTTTCCTGTTTTTGACCTTGTTCGAGTTCGAGAACGCCACGGTCACAATATCAAAAATAATCTTAGAGTAGCTGTGTCTTTAGCAGGTTTTGAGATTATGGTCAACAGACAGGGAGGGAGTTTAACCTTGACCGTGACGGATTAAGATCACTGAGATTCTACATGCAATGTTGATAAGGCTCAAAGGCTCGAAAATAAGCTAAAGGTCGCTCTTCGAGTTTTCGAGATAAGGGTCAAATTCTGTGTTTTGCCTTGACCGATCACAAAAAGCTCAAAGTCTCTAATCGGTGCCGAGATAATGATCAATTTCGTGTTCTTTACCGTTATCGTGACAGAGAAGGTCAAGATGACCGAGATATACCCTATGCTACGTCGAAGGCGTGCGCGACTTGGGCATATTCGCAAATCCGCATTCCCAATCCTTTACCTCAGGTGTTGAATCGAAAGCAGATACGACTTGAAACTGAATGCACATCCATATACCATGACTCAGAACTCATGGAATCGAAATTGCATTGCTAATTCTTGACCACAGGCATTAAATGGACTCAAAAACTATATTCCAATAAACATTAAATTCCACAAAATATTATTTTGTTGGCAAAATGGTGGGTGGGTGGGTGGCAAAATGGAAATTGGCAAAGTGGTCGCTGGCAAGTTGAATTGCAAATAACTGGGTCTGAAAAAAGACAAAGAAGAACTTTTGAAAAGAAAAACTTAACAAGTTCAAAATTTAAAAGATGCACAATTAAAAATGCCATTTTGACAATCTTAGGTGCGTCCCAAAGAAATCCATTTATGAATACATATTTATGCAAGTGCAATGCTCACACTGAAGATAGGTGTACCCCCTCCCTCCCCCTCCCGCTCCACACTCTCCTACTGATGTGACTATTCCGGTGTTGGGTGCGCATAATCATCCCCGTGCTAAGAACGTCCCACGCTCATAGTGAATGCAGCGCAGTGTTGGAAGTTCCCACAAGGGCTGGAATTGAATTTGCAAAAATCTTGAAAAATGTTGAAAAGTTTTTTAAAAACTTAGGTGTGGATTCATCAAGATTAACTAGAAAGTTCTCAGGTTTAAAAATTACGTGTTGCTGTTGATTAATGCTTCACTGAGGACTAAAGAAGATGTGCGAATTGAAGGCATTAAGTGGGTGATAAGCCCTTCTGGTGATAAGCCCTTTAATTAGTGCCTGTAGTTAAAAAGTGAAGTCTAAGCTTTATATCAAATGCTCATCTTGATAACAAAACGCACAGACAGATCTGGAACCTATGATGACCTCTGATATCATACTATAGAATGGGTTGTTATTATCGCAAAGACGATGGTAAATGCTGGTAAATATACTCTCGAATTCGTTCGCTTTTCACCCGTGCTAAAAATATCCTGCAGTTGCATCAGGGAATTAAGTCTCAGCACAAGACTTAAATAGTGTAACTAGGGGGAGGGGTTTGTTTGCACAGTAAATTTCACCGGCCAGAGAACCAATGGAACGAAGTTGTAAATAAAATTTAAATTATCAACAAAAGAAGTAAACATTAACAATAAACAAAAAATAAAAAGCAATTTCACCAGTTCATACTCAATCACAATTCAAAAAGAGCGCATTAAATTCTAAAATTGCAGAGTAATTCATCCTCCCAAAAATGTCAAATGTGTTGTGATGTGGTGGCTTGAATTAATAGCCGGTTGAACCCACAAATCAGGTTGGTATGGCTTAAACAATTTGCGCAGCAAGTATTTACAATTTACATATATTTGTATAGATGTTTTACAATTGTTGATCATCATTTAATTACTATCATATTTCCTTCACAGTTTACGCTATATTCCCAGCATTTGTCAAAAAATTTGAATGGTACAGAACTTATTAATGATTTGCATGATCATGATTAAGGTAACCTGGTAAAAGGACTACGCTTCAAAAGGACTAAACGTCATAATGCCTACACTGTTAAAATTAGACCTGCAAGAGGGCAAAGCTTAAGAATGTCTAGCCGAAGAAAATTAGACCTGCAAAAGGACTAATTTTCAGACTGTCTACGCGGTATAAACTTAAATTACGAAAGGACAAAACTTCAAAAGGACTATGAAAGCGATATAGATTTTACCATTATTATTATATTACCTAAAATTAGCATTAAACGTCAAAGAATTACAAGACTCAAAAACAAAAACAAAATCTACGCTACTCTGTTGAATTAAAGTTCTAGAACATCAAATCCCAAGTTTAAAGACCGGAGGCCGCAATATTAAGTAATTCACGTAGTGTGTAATTAAAACATCCGTCGCTTAATTAGGAAACCGAAGATTGCAATTAAATTTGGGGTGTCCTAATTGAAACATCAAATCCCAAGTTCAATAGCCAGAGAGGACAATTGCACGAAATCTCTTTTTAGTTTTGCTGCCGCGTAGATTTTTTTGCAGTTTAGCCCTTTTGCAGGTGTCATTTTTCTCGTAGACAATTTGAAGTTTAGTCCATTTGACGCGTAGCAGCCACAAAAACTCAAAACCGACAATGGGGTGCTGCGTCACCTGGGAATAGAATGTTTCCTCACCATCCCGGTTTTAATTGTTTGAAAACCAATAGAAATTTTTAAAATACTTGAATCTTTTTTCCCAATTAGAGAGTTGCCACATTATACAGGTTTGACTGAAGGGAGCTTTACTGTGCGTTATATTGAGGGAATTTCAATTATTGATCAAAATTTTGCACTGCATATGACCGAATTCAATACCGTGAGCATATTTGAACTTAGGGATTGGATATACATAATACTAAAACTATAATGTATCAAACATAAAATTCCAAGAATATTGGTGTTTGTGTCATATTTGAGCTCTTAGTTACTTTCTTGTTGCCTTCATCCTCAACACTTTTTCTGTATCTTGGGTAAATGGGCATCCATGTGTTTACAGCTAAATCAAATAAGCGATTTGCGCATTCATAGATGCCGATATTTAACCAATATAAAAACCATATTCGCATTAAATTTTGATAAATTTCGTGGAAAAGCTCGACAATGTAAGAAATGTTAAAAACTCAAAGTAGATTAACATTTAAAGCAATAAATCGAGGTGTAAGTTGAAATACAATGTATTTAAAGAGCACTACTGTGAGGTGATTATGTCGGATGTTACGGACCAACAAGCATGAAACACACACAAACACATACACACACTGTAATCACATGAATACACGACACACTATGGATGCCAGTCAATTAACTGATATTGATTGATTGAGTGAACTTGATGACTCGAAATTATATAACTTAAATTGTGTTTTGAAAACCAATAGCTGCAAAATGTGTGATCTGGTCAACTATAAAAATTTATTGAACCGAGACTTTGCCAGTCAGATTACAGAATTTACAGATTCCAATCATGCAACAATATTATGCTAAAGCTAAGGTAAACACATGGGCTGAAATAGCTGATTTCAGTATCTTTTTCACAGAAAATGAAAATAAATTTCAATCCAATATATAAGATAGGATCAACATGCATGTTTCTTCTAAAATTGATCAAGTAGAAATGCTAAAGCATGTTTTACCTAAATTTGGTTTTCCTAGCAATTTCACTCAACAGACGACAGAGGGCGATATGATGCCCATTTATGTAGAAATGAAACACTTTTCAAACGGACGTTTTGCATGTTTTTGAAACTTTAGCAGCTTATTTTAATGCAGTTATTATATTTTAATGACAGAACTATATAAATATATTTTTTCAAAGTTATAAAGGTTTAGATTTGTTCTTTCTCTATATCACTGTTCAATCGTAGACAGAAGCTGGCGGGAAGGGAAAACGAATCAGATATGACACATTGTACAAATTTAATAGCTAAGGCGATTCGCCAGTTTCAAAGTGTATATATATTACCTTTGAAAAATAGCTTTCTAGGCAAGGAGAATTTGAATGGATTGCAGACATGTCGTACTGTTAGTGGAACTTATCAACGTGTACTTCACCTATGACCTTTTGGTTATCTCCTTTAACTGTTTGATGATAGACGCTTTGGTGTCAAAGATTATAAGAAATCACACAGGAGTTATTAAAATATGGGTACGAAATACGAATGTTTATAACTGGATTCAAGATATCCCAAATTCTATTTTATAAGAAAACCCATTTAAATAAAGCATTTGCTACCTATGCATGTTCCCGGTAAATCTGTTGCTGTACTGCAAATTAGGAAGATAACAGAAAATTGAAATTTCATCGCTCTTCAATTTCGTCATCAATTTACATTCTTAAATTATGAGTTATTAGAAAATAAATATAAAAGAAGTGTTAGCATGGTAAGTTAAGAACGTATGTGAGTGCCCTCTATCCACGAAAAGGGTTGTTGATATAAGAAAAAGTCTTTTAGAATCCGGCAGAAGATATGCTGGTTACTTATACAACACTCCTTAAATATTGATCCAGTAGCGCAGTAGTACACGCAATAGACCTGCATTGTCTTTTGATTTTGTTCCACATCATGTTACTAAATAATTTGTGAAGGGACTTATAAGTTACTTTATCCATATTTCAATATGCATATCAATATAACTGAATATGCCTACCTTTCTGCTACCCATATAGAAATATAAACAAAGAGCACAGAGATGAGAGGGGAGATTTAAAAATAGTGCATTGAACCATTTCAAATTTCAAATCCAATGTGAAATACAACCAGACGTAACTATGGGAACAAATTGATTGGACAAAATTGCTGTGCAGTGAATTAAGGACACTGTTTCAAATTGACAGTTTTGACCGACTGTATATTTTACATGAAAATCGAAAGATTTATATAAAGAGTGTTGAATTTAGCATCACGTGACCCCAATTAATTTCACATGTTACAGGTAAAGCTATTTCGTGCAAAATAATTATTTTTGCAAACGCCAATAGATAAATGTGAACCTCTAAATCCTTGATGGCGTCTTTGATTTCCTTTACAAGTAATTCCACTTCATTAAGCTATGGTATTTGTTTTAATTTTTAATAGATGCGAACGTGCAAATCTTACTTCACATGTAGGGGGGAGGTATTTGATATAAATATTTTAATGCCGTCAGTTCAACAGAAACTGTTTGTGGAGCTCATCCAATTGTGCGTACTTCACGTTTGGTGTTTGCTTATCTTTTAAGTGTTTGAGGATACAGGCTGTGTATCTGCGTTTACAAGTAATGACGTAGAAGGAGTTATTAAAATATGGGTATGAAATAAGCATATTTCTAGCTTTATATCAGATACCCCAAACTTTATTTTTATCATATCTCTTTGTCTTTTGGATGGACAGAAATAACTGAAAAAATAAGGGCCTTTTGATTGGATATTTTGCTATGCAAATTAAAGAATAGCAACTTCTGGATTCACCAGTTTTGTTCAATTTCTTCTTGAATTTTACCCATTTTTAAAAATAAGTTATCGAAAACCAATACACATTTAACAGTCTAAAAAAGAAGTTGACCATTTTCTCGAAAAAGGTTATCTCGAAACGTATGGTAGCTCATTTTCGACTTAGTTTTCCAGTTGATCTTGACCTTTGCGGATAGGTTCAATGTCAAAAACCGGAAGTTGAGCATTATCTTGGTAAAGTCTGTGACCAAGTTGTCATTTGTTAGATTGCATTATCTCTAATACTGCCCAAATCGCTGCTTCTTGGTTTCACAACATTACTATTTAATTAACTCTTACACGCGTATTCTTTCACCTCTAAATAATTTATAACATGGCCATTTTTTATTTTTTAATAGTTAAGGAATAATACCAACATGTATTGTGGCTGAGCGTTGTGTTAATGACAATTTCAGAAGTGCTTGATATAAATATCTTAATAGGAGCAATCTAACAGAAACTGTTATTAGGGACAACCAGTAATTAATACCAGAAAAGACAACATTACTCACCTTTCTAAAAAATGTTGTGTATATTTTTTTCGTACCTTTTTCAAACCATCTTTTTGGATCCTCGTTACCGAGGAATCCCTTTAAATATCCTTTAAAGTGACGGGGCAGATGAGTTGTAAATTGAAGAGCATTAATCTTATCTATGTGCACAAACTTGAACGAATTGCCAGTAGTTGGAAAACGACAGTTCCGGCACAGGAAGTGACGTCATCAGACCCCCCTCCCCCCTCTAGTAGGCATAACCCTAAGTCACCGGTCAAACATCGCGACGTCATTAGTCACATGACCTGTCAATCATCATTAGTCACGTGACCTGTCAATCATGTGTCATGTGACCCCAACCCTATATGAGGAATGTTTTCCCGAACATTAGCCTTACGGCTTGAGTGGCTCACTTGGTAGAGCACTGGACTCGTAAGCGGACCCATTATCTGAAGGTCGGTGGATCGATCCCGCCCTCGGGCATCACTTTCACCTTCTGTCTGTCATACCGTTATATCATGGGGACCCCCCTCCCCGGGTCCCCCATGTGAGGACTTCCACCATCTGTCTATCATACCATGGGAACCCCCCCAGGACATGATATGTACTGACACCCCCCCCCGGGTCCTCCATGTGAGGACTTCCACCATCTGTCTATCATACCATGTGGGGACCCCCCTAGGATGTGATTTAGTAGTCCTATAAGAGCACATTGTGTGAGGTCATGTGTTTCATTCATGCTGTGGTTGCTGTTGGACACACCATCAAGTGAAAACAGTTGGTCTGTGAACAAGTGATAGATTGGCTGGGATACACATAGGAGACAAAGTGAAACATTGGTTATTCTTTGGAAAAGGAAGTGAAAGATTGAGTGGAATACAAATGGAGACGAATTGGCAAAAGAGACGTGGTAAGTGACCTTTTTTAACTTTTATTTTTACTCTGTGACATAATGTAACATTATGTGACATCATATGGCACTATGTAATTATGTAACATCATATGGCTACATTACTATGTGAGGACCGTGTAAGCCTAATTAGTCAAACTATGTATGTCATTATCAGATCGTTCACGGCATTTGCCCCTGTAGCTCAGTGCATAGCACGTGAGACTCGTAAGCTGAAGGTTGGTGGTTCGATCCCACCTCGAGACTTTTGTAACCATGTAACATCATGTAACATTGTGTAACTCTGTGATATTATGCAACTCTGTGACATCATGTAGCATTATGTAACATTATGTAACATTATGTGACTCTGTAACATTATGTAACATCATGACATTATGTGACATTATGTAACATTATGTAACTCTGTAACATTATGTGACTTTATGTGACTCTGTGACTTTATGTAACTCTGCAACATTATGTGTCATTATGTGACTCTGTAACATTATGTGACTCTGTGACATCATGTGACACTATGTGGCATCATGTGACACTATGTGACATCATGTGACACTATGTGACTATGTAACATCATATGGCTATATTACTATGTGAGAACTGTGTAAGGGCTATGTGAGCCTAATTAGTCTAACTATGTATGTCATTATCATATCGTTCACCACACCTGCCCCTGTTAGCTCACTTGGTAGAGCAGAGGACTCGTAAGCAGAAGATTGGTGGTTCGATCCCACCTAGAGACAGTTTTTTTGTTTACTTTTATGACTCTGTGACATTATGTAACATTATGTGACAGCATGTAACTCTGTGACATTATGTGACTCTGTGACATCATTTTTTTTTAAACATAGCAGCCATATTTCTGTCCTTTTTCACTGATAATATTTAATTAGTCATATTTCAGTGGTTCTATTACAGTAACCACTCACACACAACGTAGGAATAAGTACATGAAAGACCGTGAGAACGATCAATAAATTTCAGAGTGCACGAGTTCAGAGCGTGGGAACTGATCAATAAATTTCAGAGTGCACGACTTCAGAGCGTGGGAACGATCGATAAATTTCAGAGTGAACTAGTTCAGAGTGAACGACTTCAGAGCGTGGGAAACGATCGATAAATTTCAGAGTGGACTAGATCAGAGCGTGGGAACGATCAATAAATTTGAGAAGGAAGTGGATTTTCCCCACGCTAAGTCTAATCTTATGTTTTATGTTATAGTAGTGGGAAAATGGTAGTTCTAGACCAACTTTAACAAATGTAGGAAAAATATGATATATGAAATATTATTATTATTATTATTGTTATTATTAATGTTATTTTTATTACTATTATTACTAGTATTACTATTATTATTATTATTATTATTATTATTATTATTATTATTATTATTATTATTATTATTATTATTATTATTATTATTATTATTATTATTATTATTATTATTTTTATGGTACATTTGTTTTTCAAAGAAAAAAGGGAGCCCAGTTTTGCAGGCGTATCAGACCTTTGCCATAAGGGCTTCTGAATGGATGATTAGGAGTGGATACCAGGATTTCTGGCCGCTGTCAAACACAGGCCGTTCTGAGATTCGGCAGTTGGTAGACAGGACAATTAAGAATGGATTTTCTGGCGAAGGCGATTAATGACCGTTTGGCTGTAAATTCGTGGATTGTGAATTCCTTTGGTCTCGTAAGCAGTCATTAAAGCAGTTCCATAAAATGAATATAAACTGAACTGAGATGAAACTGAGCATGGAGTTAACGCTATCAACGCTATTGTGTTCTGTTGAATTGTTTTCAATGCCGCCTGTGCTACAAAGAATGGATCACCATGATACGGAACTACCCTAGACCGAAAATGCTTTTGCTTGGCACTGAATTTTAAAACAGACATCAGTATTGTCCTCATTCAATTATAGCGTCACGTTTTAGAGCTATAAAACTTAGCTTATTGGCAAAGATTCACCAGTTTTGTTCTCGATTTGCGGAAGTATCATTTCTGGTGCATATTTGATATTCCTTTTCAGACAGCTGTTTCATATTGCAATTATTCTAAATAGCCACAAAGTTATCGTATATCTCGTTCGTCCTCTGGAATATTACGTCTATTGAGATATATTTATTTTTCTTAAAATCAGTTGCTATCAGATGGTATTAGTCTCCTTGTGCATTATGTCATCGATTATGCCATGCTCAAACAACTTCATAAGAACTCTGTCAGACTTCATCTTCTCACAAAACCATGTAAAATTGTTTTGAATTGACCATTTTCTGTTCTTTGATAACACGTGGACTGCAGTTTCAAACACAATGTTACATAATTTAAAATAGACAGTCAATTTTTGTAGATTTAAATAGCCTCTGATAAATTAAATATTCTTAATCAGAAGTTAGAGTAAAATAACATTTTTGACAGTTTCAAAGATATCAAAATATTAAAGATACTAAAACCTTTGAAAAACATACTTGAATTCATGAATAATAATAAAAACAAAGTATCAGCCAATTTTAAAAATTTCAAAGCTATTATTTTTTTACATTTTTTATCAAGATGTTTTTCAGGATGTTACTTTTACCTCAAAAGGTTAGCCCTGTTTTAGAATTTAACTATATGATCTAGATCTGGAGTTGGAATCCCTCTGTTACTAAATTCGTAAACAATATCAATTTTGATTAGAAAATTTTACAAGAAGCACTAGATAAAATAGTTCAGTAAACCTCAAATAATGATATGATAATCAATCTACAAAGACCGAAGAGATGATCATAACTTTCAACAAAACTCAACGAGAAAACACTTATGAACATGTAAAAATAGCCAATTGAAAGTGTGAAGTCTACGAAGTTAGTTGGAGTCACGATACAGGACGACATCAAATGGGACAGTCATATAGAGAACATTATGAACAAAGCATGAACAAAGTTATTCTTTTCTAACGCATCTGAAGAGATCAGCAGCAGACACTTACGATGAACTTCAGTTCTACAAGGCAGTTGTAAGACCCCAACTCGGTTATGCCGTACCAGCGTGGGAAACGAGTATTACACGAGAACAGTCAATCAATCTCGAGCACATACAGAAAAGAGCCCTGCAAATTATCAATCCCAGTGTGACCTACGAGCAGTCATTGCTGTCGCTTAAACCTAAAACCTAGTGGACAGACGAATAGAAATCTGCAAATTCTTTTTTTCAAAAGAATTCAAGAAGATAACAACAAGATAAATAAACTTTTCCCTGAACCACGGCAACAGACCTACTCTTTGAGGACGAATACCAAATACCCAATACCAAATGTCAACACAACACGGTAAAGAAACTCATTCATTCCTTTTGCCTTATTCCACTATCAGTGATTATTATCCAATGACTTTAGCAGCAAGTGTTCGAAACTCGAAACGTAAAAGACATATATGCTGGTAATTTGAAAAAATAAGCCGATTGAAATCTACTTTAATTAGAAACAATTTTTGAAATAAATATCGTTATGTCCTTTTGAACGCAATTCAACCTTAACGGTTGCTAGCTTTGAAATAAAATGAAATTATGAACCCCCACCTACTTGACCAAAATATCTACCTACACTGAATTCGTGCCTGACACTGTAGATCAGCATGAGGGCACGAGTGGTATTGTCTTTATATCAAGTGTTCTCATGTCCTTTGAAATGTATGGTACGTTTTTTAAAGAATACAGCAAAATGCTTTAATAAAAATAATAAAAGCTACATGAACATGACATTCTTAAAGCTCAAATAAAAATATCATGAAAGGTGCAAAGTGTAGAGATAAGATAACGTATGACAGTTGTTTTAGCTGAGTCATACATAAATGAGATAATTGTTAATAAGATCAGGGTACTTCACAATGTGGTCTGTCGGGTTTCATGGGAGGTTTTTGCAGCCTAAGGCTAATAGAATATGTTTCCTTAATGAACTTAAAAAATAAAGTAACTGTTTGACTGCAAATACATGCGCCAAAGACACATCTCTACTTACATGTGTCATATACACATAAAAATGCTTTATAAGCCTTTCTAATTTTACACAAATATTTTCACCTGTATTGTATATTGGGCCGTAACTGCAGTAACTCGTGCATTCTCTTATTTTCGGTTCTTAAAGAATCCAAAATCCTTACGGTATACTTTGGACAAAAAGAATCTGGCGCACCATGAACACCGCACAGACATGATGCTGCCACTACGAATTGTAGCCAATAAGGCCCGGCTTGGGCAAATTGTCGACACGGTGAGCCATATTAATGACCTGCTGAGTAAGTTTCAGAATATCGCCATCCCCGATCTGTACACCTGGAAAGAACTGTACTACAATTACTCATTAAAGAACAATTCATCATGTGTTTGCCATTGTTTTATTGACCTGAACAACATGCAGACAAATGAATATGCAAGTACATTTTGTGAAATTGCAATTTATTTTTGTGACTTGACTATAACTTCCAGGTATGTAAGCCATTATTTTTAATACATGTGAACTAGGTACTAATATTGAGGTGCAAATAATTATTTACTAATATTGGGTTACTTATGAAGGCCATTGAATTATTTTTCATATGTACACTTCAATGAAATCAGTAGGTAATCGTTGCTTAATTGTAGTTCCTTTACGTTTGATAATACATCAATTGTGTTTGTTTTGTCTCATTTTTCAGAATGGCAAGAAATAAATGTCCAGTTTCAGATTTTTGATGAATTTCTTTGTGCAATCAACTGTTAAAAGTGTATTAAAAAGGAATGGTCATTTTGGTGTCTATGCCCCTATGCTGATGGCTATGTAGAAAAAAGCCAGCCAGGATAATGCGTAAAGACGTCATGATTTTACGCTATAACTCGGAAATAAGATTTTACCTCCTCCCCTATAATAAAGAACCGCGGAGGCACGACCAGCACAGAAACGATACTTTGTCAGACACGGCCAATTCAGCCCTCTCTCCGCTATAACAAAGAACTGCGGTAACAAGACCAACTTCGGAATAAAGATCTCTTTAATCTGGCCATAAAGGTGATATAATTTCTTTTGAATTATATTCTGCGGAATTGATAGATAATATTCCCTTCAATGTGAAACATCTAGTGGACATATGGAAATGCGTTCCACAAGCGATTAGCTAGGTTTGAGAGGTGTGAAAATGAAAAAGTGCAGGCACAGTTTCAAGATTTGTTTTGATGTTTGAGACGGGGAGCATTGAAAATCCTGTGTTAAGCAATTTAATTTCGGAGATGCCAAGAATTTCCTAATAGAAATTGGTAGGTCATGGCCCCAGTGCCCGAGTTTCTGACGTTTTCCTGTTTGCACCTTCCCCTGCTTTATCCTGCAGAATTGCTATAATTTGACAATGATTTTTGCAATTTGAGACAGTTTTAGTATTGTTGAACTATCTCATACATCAGGAGGGAATTCCCGAAACAGGGTTTAATTTCCAAAATAAAAAAAACAATGTGTATCACACTTAGCCTTTCCTAAGACAAGGAACACACCCTCTCACCCCACCAAAAAGGAAAGGATTTCGGTCAAAACTCCACACCACTTAAGTCTTAAGAGGCGTAATCACATCAGAATCGCCCATATATTCTAGTTAATTTGATTGTTTTCGTCGGCTTGCCAAGAGCACCGGTACTGACAATCTTTCGTTAATTGAAAAATTCTGTCTAATTTTGAAGTTTCTACAACAAAGACGTATGCTAGAAGCTCTATGTAACAATATGTTATATTAAATTAAGAATGTCGATGGGAAAGGTCTTTTAGAGATTGAAACCAACAATTAAAGATGACAATAAAATCAGATCAGTAATCAATAAAATCAGTAATTTATTGCTTTACTCTATATTGAAATCACAATAAAAAACGGCGACATCAAGCATTATTATTTTGTAATTTTGTTGGCAATATAATACATATTTGTAACAATCTCCATAGTCATAATTATTGTAATTATTGCAATACAAAGTTTATTCCATGCATCATAACAGAAAATCATTTGGTTTAAAGCAACCACCTTTCCTTATTTATTTTTGTGACTATTGGCAGTTTTAAAAATTTGAACAACTGCATGAAGATGTCATTGGTTTAATTTATGCTGTCCGATATTTTATATTTCTTCTCTATTTTTGTGGTTTGTCTTTTCGAAGAAAAGATAAAGCTAAATCATAACGTCACTTTAAAGAGTTATATTACGGCGTCTATTGAGATCTAATGCAAATTTATGTAGCTGATAATGGTGTGCATCAGTTATTTTAGTGACCACTCTTTTTCCAGTAGCGGGGTTTGAAGTATATTGGGGTTTATACTTCCTCTGAGTTGTTTCATATCCAGTCATTGCACTTGTTAGAGAGTGTATATACATATCTTGCTTTCTCGATACTTCTGGAACAGAAAACTTATGTCCATAGCACTGAGAAAACACAATTTGCAATGTATCGGGTATATCAAAGGGTCCTTTCCGTCTTCTGTTTGCATTAATACATTGCGCAAGGGTCTTAATGTAATCGTCATTAGAAATCGGTAGGCCTTCTTCGAAATACATATCGCCTCTAGCACTTCCATGGCCACAAAAAAAGACCCAGAGAATGTAAAAATTGAAATCGTTTCCCTGGAGAATTTGTTCAAACTCATATTTGAGTTGTGTGTGAGATCTAATTTCAATAATTTTAGTTTGTGCCCCTTCCTGTGTTAAAACAAATGTATCAATAAAGTCTTTTATATGTTTTTTACGTTCTTCAGCCGATTGTTTATATGGCTTAAAACGCCCATCATCGTATATTTTGCTGGTGGGTGCATAAAAGAAAACAAACAGACGGTTTCGTAATCCGTGAAAATTCAGCACTTCTTTCTTAACTTCGTCAGATAAGCATTTGTCACCTACAACATCATCTTCAATTTTCACATGCGGATCCCGCATTAGATCCTCGGCTATATCAGAAAAGATAACTGGATCAGAAATCGTCTCCTTTAGTTTCCCTAAAATAGTAAATCAATAACATGATGAATGCACAAATCTACAAAAATATTCGATCGTATAGGACAAAAATATCATATGTCATTCTCCAGACATTTCATATTTGTTTGTTATAAACACACCAGAGTTTCTTTATTAAGTTAATAGCGTGACAGGACATAAATAGAGCTGTGAGAAACATGCATAAGTCACCCTCATGCATATATCTTAAAGGCAGGTGCTAACTAATGTCATTCTCATACATTATTATGGCAAAAAAACTTGAACACAAGCATTATGAATTTGCAGAAAGCTATTTATATTCAACTTTTGATCAATATTCACCTTGAATCCATAACTTTAGCTGTGATTCAGTGCGACGAGAAATATCAAACAATAGTTTGTTTTCCCAGTCCTGAAAGGCATCAAAAGTGATAGATCTCTGCTCTTCTTTTCCTGAAATAATTATTAATGGTCTTATGTTACTACAGGTTACCAAATATTAAAGTTGGACAACAAATTTGATCAAAACCAAAGCATCTTTTAACTAGCATGATGTACTCTGAACCGCACGACTGAAATGATTTGGTTTGGTTTGGTTTAACTGAAGTTAAATGAGATTGTTTATATTTGAATTTTTCCGATCTTGATGGAAATTTTAAATTTATGTCTATCACGCCAGGCCGGGGAAACCAATGCGTTTTTAATGCAATCATGTTTGTGAAGAAGATTTGTGTTTGTCGATCTATGTTGTGTTTGGTATCGACTACTTATTTTGCATAGAATAAAATTAATTATCACTGTACAAAAATGTCTAAATCAAAGTTAATACATCGGTACTGGTAAACTATTGTAATCTATGACTTTATAATTTTGCTAGCTCAAAGTTTTGCCCATTGCCTTATACTAATTTGAAACTGACATATAATTTTTCAATAGCAGAACGCATTACCACTTTCTGTGTCGCTTTCTGATTGTGACGCATTAGCTTCATTGTATTCTCTGTTTTGGTTTCCAGCAGGTACCTGTACATACTGGTTTGTCAGAGGAGCTACAAAATCCATCATTTATTTTGATGTAACATTTCGGTTTCTACTGCACAAGTTGGAGTAAATATTAAAAAAATATTTTAGCAAAGATAGATATCAACAAACGCTTATTTCCTCCACCACTCAAACAAAGAAATATGAACTGGTGAGTTCAATAGTGGAAAAAACATTTAACATGATAAGAAATAACAACTGTTATTTATGGCTTTCTTCAGATATCACTTTCTTGAAAATCAAGTCGCATACAAATGACGACGCATCACAACGGCCATTGCGTGTCATTCAATGAACGAAACTTTTGGTATTTGATTAATTGTCAATTGTTGCACCAATTCACCTCATGTCTCTTAGCCATTTTGTGCATGATGTTTGATAAAGATGGTATATAAATAAATTTTAGAAACAAACCTTCGTCACAGCCTTCACTTTCAATTTCAGAATCATTGTTAGCCTTGCTTACAGATACAGCGCCGACTGTTATTGCTACATTGACACTTGGTTCTGTAATTTATTTAATTAGTGATGCAACATTTAGATAACTAGTATCGAAGACAGATCCATACAATGCCCTGTACTATATAGCGGCATTTAAGTAATTTGGGAGAAGCGTGGTTGAAGTGAGGTAGATGAGACTGGTCCAAATGTATGGAACTTCTTTCGAGACGTTTTACGAAAATTCGTGCATGACTACACAACTTTCAATCAGCTTACTTCATGACAAGATTTCTTAAGGGATGCGTTTTTTCTATGGTTTCAAAGGTTTCCAATTTGTCATATCAGAGACACATAAACGCATACAAAACACTGTGCAAGTGGCTCCTAACCAACACCATCTGCTAGTTGCTTCGCATCACACAATGAAAAACTAAAATAATCAGTAACACAACTCACACCTCATATTCTGTTTGCGTCTCTGAGGCTTCAACTTTTACTCGTTTCAAAGTACGTGCTGCTCAGCCACAAGAGCAACAAAATCCCTCACTAAGTTTGATAAAATATCATGATTAATATTTCACTGAAGTAAAGAGAATGCAACACAAACAACATGCTACTAGACCAAACATTATGTGTTAAATTAAATCATAACACAGCTTTTAAAATCTAGGTTGTATGTGACAAGAAACTTAAGGTGCCGGCATAGAACAATTACTCTATTCTTCACACCTTTTCAAGGCTACCCATTTCTCCTAAAATGGTGACCTTTCGGTTTTCATTCTTGATCCTAACTGAGAAAGTCAAATCACCAGGATATCTGTTATTTTGCATCGATTAAGTCGATTAAGTCCAAAAGGTCCTAAATGAGCTTAAAGTTACTTTGTCAGTAACCGCTTTCCAGGCCTAAACTGTCGAAAGTGAGGCAATGCGAGCTGTCTAATCGTTTTCAAGATAATGATCAACTTTCGGTTTTCAATTTTCTCCTTGACTAAGAAGGGTTAGGCCCTATGGGAGACTACATGTGTACCAAATTTGAAGCCCCAACGACTAATAATCTATGAGAAATTTTCTGAAAGCTACTGTGAAAAAGTCGATGGCTTTGGCGGTCAAAATTTTGTGTGTACAGAGTTTTTCTTTCAAAAGACATCCAAAAGAAAAAAGAGGTAAAAATTAAAAACTGCAATAAGCAAAAAAATTCAAGTTTCAAATATAGCGGAATTTTAAGAAAATATTTCTATCTGAAACAATCAACGACAGAGATATGAACATACAATTTCAATGTTGTGACAAAAATAAAGTGATGAAAATAATCGCCTTATTTATGATACTTTACGAAGCCATTTTCTATACAATTCAACCACTTCTTTCAAGGCAATCATTGCGTCGTATTGTCAGTTGAACCAATGACAGAACTTAGAAGGGCGAGCAAGTATTTCTGCTGAAAACAGCAAAGTTGCGTGTTAAAATAAAAACACCCTCTGTATCAGTTATAATAGATATATTTTCAACATATATCCTCTATAGGTAGACTTAATCTACAAATGACGCATGTATCTGGTCTAACGACAATATTTACTTACGGTTATCAGTTGCTAGGTCCTCTGGATCATCTAGAAGTTCCATACTTGGATTATTTTTGTTCTCCGTCAGATTTATTCTGGCCATATCAGAACACAGATCCTCTGATTGACTTGCTCCAGATGGCGCACCAACGTTTGATTTTGAATCCATGATTTGCGTGCTTCTATCTAAATAAAATGATTTAAATTCGATTGAGGGTGCTTGTCTAAACGCTAACGAAGGAGGGAGGGGCGGGCGGTCGGACGGACGCAAGGACGGACGAAGGGAGGGACGGAGAGACGGAGGGAGATCACCGACCTACGTCTTACGAAGGCTAAAAGATGAGCCCATGTTGCTCTTTCATGCTTATCCAGGAAAGTCTTGTCGTATAAGCCCAAAGGATAGGAAACATTTATTTGTTTTCCAGATAATGATCAGTTTCCTGTTTTTGACCTTGTTCGAGATCGCGAACGCCACGGTCACAATATCAAAAATAATCTTATAGTAGCTGTGTCTTTAACAGGTTTTGAGATTATGGTCAACAGACAGGGAGGGAGTTTAACCTTGACCGTGACGGATTAAGATCACTGAGATTCTACATGCAATGTTGATAAAGCTCAAAGGTTCGAAAATAAGCTAAAGGTCGCTCTTCGAGTTTTCGAGATAAGGGTCAAATTCTGTGTTTTGCCTTGACCGATCACAAAAAAGCTCAAAGTCTCTAGTCGGTGCCGAGATAATGATCAATTTCGTGTTCTTTACCGTTATCGTGACAGAGAAGGTCAAGATGACCGAGATATACCCTATGCTACGTCGAAGGCGTGCGCGACTTGGGCATATTCGCAAATCCGCATTCCCAATCCTTTACCTCAGGTGTTGAATCGAAAGCAGATACGACTGGAAACTGAATGCACATCCATATACCATGACTCAGAACTCATGGAATCGAAATTGCATTGCTAATTCTTGACCACAGGCATTAAATGGACTCAAAAACTATATTCCAATAAACATTAAATTCTACAAAATATTATTTTGTTGGCAAAATGGTGGGTGGGTGGCAAAATGGAAATTGGCAAAGTGGTCGCTGGCAAGTTGAATTGCAAATAACCGGGTCTGAAAAAAGACAAAGAAGAACTTTTGAAAAGAAAAACTTAACAAGTTCAAAATTTAAAAGATGCACAATTAAAAATGCCATTTTGACAATCTTAGGTACGTCCCAAAGAAATCCACTTTTCTACAGAGACCCTTACAGGAAAACGGTGATATTTAATTAGAAACAATTCAATCATAAACGTAAGAGAATAAGTATTGTGAATACATATTTATGCAAGTGCAATGCTCACACTGAAGATAGGTGCACCCCCTCCCTCCCCCTCCCGCTCCACACTCTCCTACTGATGTGACTATTCCGGTGCTGGGTGCGCATAATCATCCCCGTGCTAACAACGTCCCACGCTCATAGTGAATGCAGTAAAACCCCACAGTGCTGGAAGTTCCCACAAGGGCTGTAATTGAATTTGCAAAAATCTTGAAAATGTTGAAAAGTTTTTTTTAAAACTTAGGTGTGGATTCATCAAGATTAATTAGAAAGTTCTCAGGTTTAAAAATTACGTGTTGCTGTTGATTAATGCTTCATTGAGGATTAAAGAAGATGTGCGAATTGAAGGCATTAAGTTTACAAAATTCTCTTCTGGTGATAAGCCCTTTAATTAGTGCCTGTAGTTAAAAAGTGAAGTCTAAGCTTTATATCAAATGCTCATCTTGATAACAAAACGCACAGACAGATCTGGAACCTATGATGACCTCTGATATCATACTATAGAATGATTTGTTATTATCGCAAAGACGATGGTAAACGCTGGTAAATATACTCTCGAATTCTTTCGCTTTTCACCCGTGCTAAAAATATCCTGCAGTTGCATCAGGGAATTAAGTCTCAGCACAAGACTTAAATAGTGTAACTAGGGGGAGGGGTTTGTTTGCACAGTAAATTTCACCGGCCAGAGAACCAATGGAACGAAGTTGTAAATAAAATTTAAATTATCAACAAAAGAAGTAAACATTAACAATAAACAAAAAATATAAAGCAATTTCACCAGTTCATACTCAATCACAATTCAAAAAGAGCGCATTAAATTCTAAAATTGCAGAGTAATTCATCCTCCCAAAAATGTCAAATGTGTTGTGATGTGGTGGCTTTAATAGCCGGTTGAACCCACAAATCAGGTTGGTATGGCTTAATCAATTTGCGCAGCAAGTATTTACAATTTATATATATTTGTATAGATGTTTTACAATTGTTGATCATCATTTAATTACTATCATATTTCCTTCACAGTTTACGCTATATTCCCAGCATTTGTCAAAAAAATTGATTGGTACAGAACTTATTAATGATTTGCATGATCATGATTAAGGTAACCTGGTAAAAGGACTACGCTTCAAAAGGACTAAACGTCATAATGCCTACACGGTTAAAATTAGACCTGCAAGAGGGCAAAGCTTAAGAATGTCTAGGCGAAGAAAATTAGACCTGCAAAAGGACTAATTTTCAGACTGTCTACGCGGTATAAACTTAAATTACGAAAGGACAAAACTTCAAAAGGACTATGAAAGCGATATAGATTTTACCATTATTATTATATTACCTAAAATTAGCATTAAACGTCAAAGAATTACAAGACTCAAAAACAAAAACAAAATCTACGCTACTCTGTTGAATTAAAGTTCTAGAACATCAAATCCCGAGTTTAAAGACCGGAGGCCGCAATATTAAGTAATTCACGTAGTGTGCAATTAAAACATCCGTCGCTTAATTAGGAAACCGAAGATTTCAATTAAATTTGGGGTGTCCTAATTGAAACATCAAATCCCAAGTTCAATAGCCAGAGAGGACAATTGCACGAAATCTCTTTTTAGTTTTGCTGCCGCGTAGATTTTTTTGCAGTTTAGCCCTTTTGCAGGTGTCATTTTTCTCGTAGACAATTTGAAGTTTAGTCCATTTGACGCGTAGCAGCCACAAAAACTCAAAACCGACAATGGGGTGCTGCGTCACCTGGGAATAGAATGTTTCCTCACCATCCCGGTTTTAATTGTTTGAAAACCAATAGAAATTTTTAAAATACTTGAATCTTTTTTCCCAATTAGAGAGTTATACATTATACAGGTTTGACTAAAGGGAGCTTTACTGTGCCTTATATTGAGGGAATTTCAATTATTGATCAAAATTTTGCACTGCATATGACCGAATTCAATACCGTGAGCAAATTTGAACTTAGGGATTGGATATACATAATACTAAAAAACTATAATGTATCAAACATAAAATTCCAAGAATATTGGTGTTTGTGTCATATTTGAGCTCTTAGTTACTTTCTTGTTGCCTTCATCCTCAACACTTTATCTGTATCTTGGGTAAATGGGCATCCATGTGTTTACAGCTAAATCAAATAAGCGATTTGCGCATTCATAGATGCCGATATTTAACCAATATAAAAACCATATTCGCATTAAATTTTGATAAATTTCGTGGAAAAGCTCGACAATGTAAGAAATGTTAAAAATTCAAAGTAGATTAACATTTAAAGCAATAAATCGAGGTGTAAGTTGAAATACAATGTATTTAAAGAGCACTACTGTGAGGTGATTACGGACCAACAAGCATGAAACACACACAAACACATACACACACTGTAATCACATGAATACACGACACACTATGGATGCCAGTCAATTAACTGATATTGATTGATTGAGTGAACTTGATGACTCGAAATTATATAACTTAAATTGTGTTTTGAAAACCAATAGCTGCAAAATGTGTGATCTGGTCAACTATAAAAATTTATTGAACCGAGACTTTGCCAGTCAGATTACAGAATTTACAGATTCCAATCATGCAACAATATTATGCTAAAGCTAAGGTAAACACATGGGCCGAAATAGCTGATTTCAGTATCAGTTTTTCACAGAAAATGAAAATAAATTTCAAACCAATATATAAGATAGGATCAACATGCATGTTTCTTCTAAATTTGGTCAAGTAGAAATGCTAAAGCATGTTTTACCTAAATTTGGTTTTCCTAGCAATTTCACTCAACAGACGTAGAGGGCGATATATGATGTCCATTTATGTGGAAATGAGACACTTTTCAAACGGACGTTTTGCATGTTAAACCCTTCTGTTCAAAGTTGAAACTTTAGCAGCTTATTTTAATGCAGCTATTATATTTTAATGACAGAACTATATAAATATATTTTTTCAAAGTTATAAAGGTTTAGATTTGTTCTTTCTCTATATCACTGTTCAATCGTAGACAGAAGCTGGCGGGAAGGGAAAGCGAATCAGATATGACACATTGTACAAATTTAATAGCTAAGGCGATTCGCCAGTTTCAAAGTGTATATATATTACCTTTGAAAAATAGCTTTCTAGGCAAGGGGAATTTGAATGGATTGCAGACATGTCGTACTGTTAGTGGAACTTATCAACGTGTACTTCACCTATGACCTTTTGGTTATCTCCTTTAACTGTTTGATGATAGACGCTTTGGTGTCAAAGATTATAAGAAATCACACAGGAGTTATTAAAATATGGGTACGAAATACGAATGTTTATAACTGGATTCAAGATATCCCAAATTCTATTTTATAAGAAAACCCATTTAAATAAAGCATTTGCTACCTATGCATGTTCCCGGTAAATCTGTTGCTGTACTGCAATTAGGAAGATAACAGAAAATTGAAATTTCATCGCTCTTCAATTTCGTCATCAATTTACATTCTTAAATTATGAGTTATTAGAAAATAAATATAAAAGAAGTGTTAGCATGGTAAGTTAAGAACGTATGTGAGTGCCCTCTATCCACGAAAAGGGTTGTTGATATAAGAAAAAGTCTTTTAGAATCCGGCAGAAGATATGCTGGTTACTTATACAACACTCCTTAAATATTGATCCAGTAGCGCAGTAGTACACGCAATAGACCTGCATTGTCTTTTAATTTTGTTCCACATCATGTTACTAAATAATTTGTGAAGCGACTTATAAGTTACTTTATCCATATTTCAATATGCATATCAATATAACTGAATATGCCTACCTTTCTGCTACCCATATAGAAATATAAACAAAGAGCACAGAGATGAGAGGGGAGATTTAAAAATAGTGCATTGAACCATTTCAAATTTCAAATCCAATGTGAAATACAACCAGACGTAACTGTGGGAACAAATTGATTGGACAAAATGGCTGTGCAGTGAATTAAGGACACTGTTTCAAATTGACAGTTTTGATCTTGGATCGACCGTACATTTTACATCAAAATCGAAAGACATATAAAGAGTGTTGAATTTAGCATCACGTGACCCCAATTAATTTCACATGTTACAGGTAAAGCTATTTCGTGCAAAATAATTACATTTGCAAACGCCAATAGATAAATGTGAACCTTTAAATCCTTGATCGCGTCTTTGATTTCCTTTACAAGTAATTCCACTTCATTAAGCTATGGTATTTATTTTAATTTTTAATAGATGCGAACGTGCAAATCTTACTTCACATGTAGGGGGGAGGTGTTTGATATAAATATTTTAATGCCGTCAGTTCAATGGAAACTGTTTGTGGAGCTCATCCAATTGTGCGTACTTCACCTTTGGTGTTTGCTTATCTTTTAAGTGTTTGAGGATAGAGGCTGTGTATCTGCGTTTACAAGTAATGACGTAGAAGGAGTTATTAAAATATGGGTATGAAATAAGCATATATCTAGCTTTATATCAGATACCCCAAACTTTATTTTTTATCATATCTCTTTGTCTTTTGGATGAACCGAAATAATTGAAAATAAGGGCCTTTTGATTGGATATTTTGCTATGCAAATTAAAGAATAGCAACTTCTGGATTCACCAGCTTTGTTCAATTTCTCCTTGAATTTTACCCATTTTTAAAAACAAGTTACCGAAAACCAATACACATTTAACACTATATGTTGTTATATATAACGGTATATTTTAAGCCCCGGGGACCTTGAACGTTTAGGCTAGTTCAAGGCAAAAAATCTGGAACTTGACTATGATACAGGATGAAAGATTGAGCTTATCATCTACCTTTTGGCCCAAACGAAGTTACGTAAGACGTAACTCAGTTGAAGTCAAGGTCTAAAAGAAGAAGTTGACCATTTTCTCGAAAAAGGTTATCTCGAAAAAGTATGCCAGCTTATTTTCGACTTACTTTTCCAGTTGACCTTGACCTTTGCGGATAGGTTCAATGTCAAAAACCGGAAGTTGAGCATTATCTTGGTACAGTCTGTGACCAAGTTGTCATTTGTTGGATTGCATTATCTCTAATACTACCCAATTCGCTGCTTCTTGATTTCACAACATTACTATTTAATTAACTCCTACACGCGTATTCTTTCACCTCTAATTAATGGATAACATGGCCATTTTTCAAATTTATTAATAGTTAAGGAATAATACCAACATGTATTGTGGATGAGGGGTGTGTTATTGACAATTTCAGAAATGCTTCAGATAATTATTTTAATAGGAGCAGTCTAACAGAAACTGTTATTAGGGACAATCGGTAATTAATACTAGAAAACACAACATTACTCACCTTTCTAAAAAAATATTGTTTATATTTTTTCGTACTTTTTTCAAAAAATCTTTTGGGATCCTCGTTACCGGACAAAAATATCCTTTAAAGTGACGGGGCAGATGCGTTTGTAAATTGAAGAGCATTAATCATACCTATGTGCACAAACTTGAACCAATTGCCAAACGACTAAATGTAAGACAGAAATGTCGAACTGTTGGTTATCCACTTGTAATACTTCACACTTTGCTTATTTTTATTTCCTTTTATCGGCTTATCTCGGCTGTGTTGTATCAGAGTTTACAATTATCACTTAGAATTGGTTATTAAAATATGGTTACTAAATTAATATGTTAAGCTTAATTGAAGATATTCAAACTCTGTTTCTTGAGAAGAATCATTTGAATAAAGTATGTGCTAACCATGCAGGCATGGTCAGTTGAAAACATATTAGAGTGCATTTTAACTCTGTCACGAAAATTGTTGTCAATATACATAAAACCCTCCAGAAATCTGCAGAAGATACTTCTACAAGATTCCAGAAACATTGATTCAGTGGCACCAATAATACACGCAATAGACCTGAATTCTCTTGTGATCTTACGTTTTGTTCCACATCATATAAATAAGTAATTTGCTACGAGACTTTTTCCATATTTTAATATTTATATCAGTTTAATTAAATATGCCTACCTTTCTGCTACCCTTATAGAAAAAAAACAAAGATGAGAGGACGAATTTTAAAACATTTGAAATCTCTTTATGAGTACCATTTTTGCGTAATCCCTAGTGGATCTCCTGAGTAACAAGGTGTTACACAAAGCAGACCGAACAAAGTCTTATTAACTCAACTTGTTGTTATGTATGTCTTTCTTCGATAATGAGAGCAAAAAAATGATACTAGATACAACTATATAAATACATATATTTGTTTCACCATATAGTAAAATAAACACAACTGATAACCAATTTATGGGTGCGATTAATGATGTGATAGTTGTTGATCTGTCGATCCTGGGATGAGTTCCAAATCACAAGATTGCGCCATATTACCAAGTCAAAAACACAACTCAAACAAGATGAGTAGAGATTCAGGATATACAGATCTGTAATATTAGTTGTTATAAATAAATATTAGAAATGATAGGTCTTCTGCTATGGTTTGTCATCCAAATGGAAGCCTTGGTCAAACATGATTTATGTGCAGATATCTTTCCCTTTTAAAAAGTATGTCTGAGATTTGCCCTGCGTATGATTTTTCTAAAGAAGTTATGTTTAAGTTTTGCAGAATTATAAAACATTGTTGAATTGCGTATTGGTATATTGCTTCGTCTCTTGTAGCACTCCAGCCTCGTGTAACACTCCATCACGTGCAGGATCAAAAGCTCGCGTTACCCTGAAAATATATAACAATTACTTTGTTACATTGATAAATGCCACAATGCATGAACTGTTCTACATCTTCCAAGTACATCGACAGAAGCAGGTGATATTATTGAATGTACTGAGGATAATCACAGAACGTACTTCCTATATACAGTGTGCTGCAATTAATGCTTCTTTTTCACAAACTGGTTGTCAAATTTTCGGTGTGTTGAGAAGTTCAATTTAAACTTTAAACAGGCATTAAATGCTCTACATTGTGAAAATAATGATGCATTTTTGTCAGCATCATAAGTACAAGTACTTTTGATTATTTTCCATACAAAGTGAGACATTTAAATGCTCCATGTGGGTTACGCGAATTTTCGGTGTGTTGAGAAATTCAATTTAAAGTTTAAAGAGGCATTAAATACTTTGCATTGTGAAAATAATGATGCATTTTTGTCAGCATCATAATTTTGATTATTTTCCATGCAAAGTGAGACATTTAAATGCTCCTTGTGGGTTACGTGTTACTACGAAATTTCATTTTCAAATCATTTTAATGATGTAATGTTCCGAGGTAACAAACAAAACTGTACCTGGAAAACCATACCATAATCATATTTGCTTTTTTTGGTGTGTGCCATAAAAAGTTCTGTCTCTCACATTCTGGAAATCAAATTAAAATACTCTACGCCAAGCGGCAAGTCCTATTTATTTCTTCTGGTGAAATAATGTGATGCTTTATATTCACTTTTCATGCACTTAGTGTTCTGGTATCAAACCTTATAAATGGTGGTGAATTACCCTATGACTATCAGCATTCATCCATGTCTGACGGTCCACAGTTATCCAACCATAAGTATTCATCCATGTCTGACGGTTCACAGTTACCCAGCTATAAGTTCTTAATCAGACATGAGTGGAAGATTGTTATTCGTTGATTTACAGCAACTCTAAATAATACAAGGTGCACTTTTAAAATGCAAATTCTCTGTCACATCAAAGGGTTTGCCTTTTTGTTCACTATAGAGAATAAAACCAAGAGCTAATTCGTACTTTCGGATTTTTTCGATGGAGGTGTCGTTTTGATTGAAAATTTTGGGAATAAATTATAAAGATATGACAAGGAAAAATCATCAATATGCACACTTTCTTCTTTAAAAAGCCATCACACAAAAACTATTTTACGTATTAATCAGAACCCCCAACAACAGCCAGCCTGTGAATATGCATCAGGCAAAATGGAATTTTGTTGATTTTTGATAGTTTTTTCTATAATATCGTTACATCCTTATCCCAACTGAATTTAATAGAAACGCAAACACTTTTCGGCAAAAGTTTAAGTACGAATAAGTTTCTATCCTTTCCTTCTTGTTTGGAATATAGATAGAGGGTAATGGTCCTGTCTGAGAGGTATTCCAGTTGGCGCTTATGCTCTAGCATCAAAGTTCCAGGATATAATACTGTGTGGTGATATAAATATTCACCTTGATGATAACAGTAATTCATACGTTTCGCAGTTCAATGCTGTCCTAGACTCTTGTGGTCTCCAACAAATAGTGAAATCTCCCACACACATCAGTGGCCACATTTTAGACCTGGTCATTGTTTCCCAAAGCGATGTGTTGCCAGATAAAGTCTCCACGGTTGATCTCAATATTTCTGATCACTTTTTATTGGAATTTGGACTAAAAACGTTAAAGCCAAACCCCATTGTAAAGGAAATAACATATCGCAAAATAAACTCAGTCAGCCCTGAACTGTTCTGTAGAGACATTGAAAACTTGAAGTCCTCCCAAACTGATGACCTTGAACAATTAGTGAACGACTACAACCAGTCTCAGAGGGGCGTTAGATACACACGCTCCTGAGACCTCCAAGACGATTATTATACGCCCGAACACCAGGTGGTATAACTCAAACCTAAGACAGGCAAAAACCGTCCGGCGTCGAATTGAACGTCGATTTCTGAAATCGAATTTAGAAAGCGATCGCCAGGCGTATAAGAAACAATGTGGCATAGTGAACCGTCTTCGAGACGATGCAAAGGCTGAATTTCTCTCTAACCGTGTCTTAGAATGCGGCCAAGATCAAAAACGCTTGTTCAACGTCACCAAGGAGATCCTAGGCTGGAATAAATCAAAGCACACCCCATCAAATATACCGCAGGAAGCACTTCCAACCGTATTCTGCGAGTTTTTTATTGATAAAATTGTGCGTATTCGAAACGATATTAGTCTCGAAGATGAACTACGCTCAAATATTTTGCCTGATCACTCTCCAACCGGTGGACAGTCTTTAACTGAGTTTCAACCTGCAACTATTAGTGAAGCTGAATCTTTAATATGTAAATCTCCATCGTCTAGCTGCGGCCTCGACCCAGTACCAACGGACCTACTCAAAGCCTGTCTGCCGGAGCTCTCGGCAATACTTACCCGGATTATCAACCTCTCACTTAAGAAAGCAGAGGTCCCCAGCACACTCAAACGTGCAATAGTCACACCTCTTCTAAAAAAAAGCCTCGCTTGATCCTGATATACTAAAAAATTATCGACCCATATCCAATCTAAGTTTTGTGTCAAAACTCGTCGAGCGTCTAGTGGCCAAAAGGATAAATGACTACCTTCGAACGCACTCCCTTCTCAACAAATACCAGTCTGTTCCACTCTACTGAACGTGCCCTCCTTTGCGTGCAAAATGATATACTATCTGCTCTCCATGAGAAGAAAATGGTTGCCCTCGCAATGTTAGATCTCAGCGCAGCATTTGACACCATTGACCACTCGATTCTGTTTCACCGTCTTGAGACTCGTTTTGGTATCAAAGGCCACGCCCTTAATTGGATAAAATCGTATCTAGATCAACGTTCTCAATGTGTCTTGATCAATCGCCAACTATCGCCCGATGTCACAGTTGGCTTCGGCGTGCCGCAGGGGTCAGTCCTGGGCCCGCTGCTATTTACCATGTACGTAACACCTCTCGCAGATATCGCTAGCCGCTTTGGTTTACTTCACCATTTTTATGCCGATGATAGCCAATTATACGTGTCCTTTGATCCTCGCACCATTCCCGACAAAGCTGTAAACTGTCTTCAGAAATGCATAGCTGCTGTAAAAAACTGGATGAGAATCAATATGCTCAAATTAAACGAAGATAAGACAGAACTTGTTCTTTTCGGCTCCTCCTACAGTTTTCGCAAAACACCATCCCTATCCCTTAACATGGGCAATATAACGATTACCTCAAGTGACTGCGTGAAGAACCTGGGTGCATTTTTCGACACTCATATGTCTATGGAAAAATTTATCTCAGAAAAAATTAAAAGCAGTATGTATTTCATAAAAAATATCAACCGGATACGTAGATACCTCACGCCATTTGCTACCAAAACACTCGTTCACGCATACGTTATTTCGAGACTGGACTTTTCAAATAGCTTGTTATTTGGTATAAATCGTTCCTTATTGAAGCGACTTCAATCTGTCCAAAACGCTGCAGCCAGACTTATCTACCGTGTGTCCAAGTAAGAAGACGCTTTTCCCTTGTTACAATCCCTACATTGGCTTCCTATCGAGCAGCGGATAGAATTTAAAATTCTTGTATTCACACATAACTGTCTCCACGGCAGAGCACCAGAATACCTTACCGAACTCATCTCCTGGCGTTCAGCTCATAGGACTACACGATCGGACTACCAGTTTCAACTCATCGAGTTCCGAACTTGCAGTAAATTTGGAGATCGTGCGTTTAGGAACTGTGCTCCACGTTTGTGGAACTCTTTACCTACAGCCTTGCGCAGTATTAACTCAATAGCTTCTTTAAAAAAGCACTCAAAACATATCTTTTTAGAAAAGCGTATACTTGACTGCTTAATTCAGTATATCTATTATTACAAGGTTTGTCTATTGATTATGGGTTTTAAGTCCAGTTTTAACTGTTTTATCATATTTAATTTTACATGTATTTTCATTTGTATTATCATAATATTCTCTTCTTAGTATTGTAAAGCGCTTAGAGATTATATATATTAAGCGCTATATAAATATGTTAAATAATAATAATAATAATAATAATACAAACAGTTAGCAGCTTTTGTAGACATCGACAGAAGATATTATTATCCAATTTAAGAATCTACTAAGTGCTCTTATAATGTAATGTCTAGTTTCTGCTATTTCTAATATGATATGACATACGTTTGAATAAATTTTAGGTATCTTAAGTTTTCGAGGCATCTCTGATTCTAAATACCTGTTATTGGTCAGAAAATATCAAAACTTAACTTAGATATATTCCCAATTCAATTAAATATCTTGTTACATTTTCAAAAAGTTGTGACATTTATTACCGCTCACCGGAAATGGAAATCTTTTTGAAAAATCGTAAGAAAAGAGTTTTGATGGCGCGTTCGTATTTTTCTTTTACATGGAAAATACGTTCGTAGCAACAGTTGAATGATTAATTATCTATTAATTATACAACTCTAGACTCTATTTTGTAAGACTTGTCTAAGACTGGTCATTTCATGGTGGTAAATTCGACATCAGTTTCAGGTCGGAATACGACGTCGGTTCCAGTTACATATACAACCTTAAACCGACTTAATTCCGACGTCGGATTTAGGTCGAAATCCGACGTCGGTTTTCAGTTAAAATCCCGATCGGTCCTAATTTCATATACAACCTAAACCCGACGTCAGAAACGTCGGATTCCGACGTCATTCTGACGTCTCCCTGACGTCGGATTGTTTGCTGAAACAATTCAAAAGGATCATGAGCACCCTCCAAACCCCCAAGGTTCTGTTACCTTGGAGTCATAGTGTGATTGGGATATGCATGACAAGTACGAGAGCCATTGCCATGTGCAGTTGCCAAAAAGTAGGACGTCGTTAAGGCGCTTCCTGAATTGCATTCTGCATTGATTGATGGCTTCATGTTTCATAAAGAAAAACTCTAACGGATTCTATTTCAAATCTTATGACATATCGTAGTTTGGTTGTGACCTTGGCGTATCGGCAACATTTATTATATTACAGTAAAATGTTTCCTGGGTGGCATATGAAAAGTAGTAAAAAACATGATACATTGTTTTTTTCCTGTTAGAATAGTGCTGGTAATACAAGTGGCTTTATTGACGAAGGTTAACTTACAGTTAGCTGATTCCGACAACTGCTCCGTTAGATGCCAAAACGTCCAAAAGTTAAATAAAAAAATTTGACATGTTTAACAAAATAAGTCCACCCGAAAATTATATTTGGGGATAGAGCTAGATCATTTGATTTTCACTTCTAGGAGTATAGTCAACTGTACATTTAACTTTGATAGATATGGCGGCAGACGTTCACATTACGTGATATGTAGAAAATTATGTGAAATTGGGCAATGTGGGGGAAGGGGGAAGCGTATTATATATTTGAAACACTTAATAATTCGCAGCTCCGCTCATGTTGTAGTGAACGTCATATATTTAATTTTTGCCCCTCGCGCACGGGAAAGGTTGCAGATTAGATTAGAGAATTTTTTATGGATATCAGCCTATTAAATTTTAAGTAAGTTGTTTTTGGCAAACTTGATTCAAGAAGTAAAATTTATTATCAATGAAAACAAGGGAATTTAAAAATATCTAAATTAAATTATATTGCTTTCTTATTTCAAACGTGATATAATTTGAATTATCTACCCAAACCACAAATATCAATCGCAGCTGTGTTTTGCTCAGTCAAAAAAGAAAAGAGAAGTTTATGCATAAACATTTATGAAGGATTTTATTTTGTTATTTGCATTTTAATTTTCTATTTCAAATTCAGTCTCATAAGAAATAATATCCTTCGAGGTTCATTAACAGAGAACAATAGCAGCCCAGTATTCGACTAGGAATTTTACCTCTGATTGGCTGACCTACTTATGACGTTACATGTGATGTTGCAATAGAATTCTTCACGATTCATTAAACAAGAGCAACAGCAGGCCAAACGCTCCTGGTTGAAAAGAAAAAACGACAATATATTACCATAGCGATCATTTATGTCTAGGAAAGGTGATCATTTCGGAAGATTATATAGTTTGCAGTCTTGTTGGCTAAATATTTGCTCAAAATTATTATGAATTATCAAATGTAATCGAACAGAAAATCTCCGTTTGAAAAGCAAACACCCAAAAAAAAACTTTAAAAGGAAAGAAAAACAAAGCTTTAATTGCCTTTAAAGTTCAAACGAGTTTCCAGTAAAATTGAAATTTCACCTATCCCATTTTTGTATATCATTTCCTTACGTGTTCCTAATAAATCTTGCACTTGACACATCGAAACCTTTCGATAAATTAAAAATTGCGAATTTGTTATTTTTTGTCAATGTGTTGCCGTTTAAGAAGAGTAATTATTCCCTTGCATTAAGCGCCCTCGCCATCTACAAACGTGTCATTACTCCACGTTTCCAGCAAAAGGTGGACCGGACTGGAGAAGGAAATTGTCTTATAACTGTGATCCACACCCATCTTCAAAAAGACAAATCATAAAAAATAACTATTAAGTTTATAAAATAGCTGAACTTTGGTCATCTAGATTTTTCTTAGCACTTATTAATTTAAAAAGAAATATTATTATATGGTTTTAAATATGAAAAAAATATTATTAAAACATTTGACGATCAATAATCTATAGAAACTGTATTTTGAAAAACGAACTGCTCCAGAACCAAAAGTGATTTCACCCATCCGCAAAAACATACTTGAAAGGACAATGGATGGGAGGAGGTGGGTGTGGGTGCTTAATGACTGAGCTTTAGAAATTCATCATTAATGTTATCTCTTTTTCACCAACCCCCGCCTGTCTGTGAATCTGTGTTCTAAAGACATAGTAATGTTCGGTCCATTTTTTTTCTTAAATCGTCTGCTTACTTCAACTTTAGGAAAAAAGGGTGAACAACCAATTTTAAATAAAAGTATATGTTGTTCATAAAATGATGGCAGCGATGAGAAACTAATAAGGTTCTAGTTCTGGAAATTCTACAGCTCGATCCCAAAAGTAATGCTCTAACCATATTATAAGATCCCAGAATATCGTACTCTTACTATGTCATAAAATCAAGGAACGTAATGCTAGAAGCATAATTGAAGATCCGGGAATGAAGTGCTCTAACCAAGGCATTTTCTCTGATGCTTCATGAGGCTTTCTTCTCCATTGGTAGCTCTTATTTTGGAGGTGTAGCTAATGGATTAGATAAGAGAGATCACTTCAAAAGAAATACCAAAAAAACGAGGACATAAATATGGAAATTTTTAACATATCCATAGACACCAATTGCAAATATAAGGTGGGGATACATTGACAGAGGTGTGGCCACAATGATAATGGCTGCTTATATGGCGACTCAAGACTAATACGTTTATAAGATCTGTACAACGCCTGTTTCCTGAGGCCTATACACTGTCTGAATTTAGACGCTGTTTCGAAATAAATTTCAAACATTCACGCAACATTGATAAAATGTCGGATAATCGACGTCTTTCCAGCGTCGAAAGGTCAGACGTTGGTTTGACTTCAATACACAACTACATTCCGACATCGGTGTGACGTCTATTGAACGTTGATACAACGTAACAATGTTTATTTTTGGGTTTCACTGTATTTTTCACACAATTTTAAAACATGCCGAGAGAAAATCCTCCCACTTTGTGAACAAAGTATCACTTCAAGAAGTATAATTCTTGCGATACGAGACATAATTCTTGATTAATAAGTATTATACATGGGCATTTTCTATAACACATATCTATATGGATCACCTGAGGTTTACTGTCCCTGTAAACATTGATTCCGAATTCGCAAACTCAATTATAACTAGAGCGCCATTTTGCTCTTTCTATGTAAAGTGATACACTTGGAAAAACGTTTTTACAATTTTGGTATTTACATAAATCAAACCTTAACAGAATAATGCGAATGATATCTCGGCGCAATAAACTAAGCAGGGGAGATGGACTCTCCTCCAGAATAAACTGCTTAATTCAGAACTACCGCTCTCAAAAATTAAAGTAATTTATTGGATAGAATATTACGGCAAATAACGGTTAGTTGAAAAAAGCACTTAACTTTAATATTTCAAAAAGATAGCTGATTTCTCTCAATTGAAAAAAAAATTGTGGGTAGATATATTCAGAAATTGCGAACCGAATCAAAGAGAGGAGGGAGAATAAGAGAGAAAAGGAATAGACTGAGAGTGCCGCAACGGGATTTCGAAAGTAGATGAACTAAGCAAGCACCTATAGATCAATATGTTTTAACAATTCTATCTTCAAAACAGTATGGCACCCCCAATACACACAGCCCATTCTTTAATGTATTCTTACCTTGCTAGCAATAGCACACATTGATTTTCTTACTGCGTGTAACACAAAGCCGGTAAACAAACACTTTCTGCTTATGCAAGCTCCACTGTTCAACCAGCTAAGACTACACATGCTTTAATTTTGACGTACAGTTAAACTTATTAGCCACAAATTTTACCAGAATGGATATCAAACATTCAGAATCTGTAGCTATTCGCCCTTTTGATGTGATCTGTGGAAACGATTAACAGAGAAAAAAGAAAATTCCCTTTCGAATACGAACTTCATTAGAGTAGGAAAGAGAAACTTTCCAAATGTAAATATAGTTTATTTATTCACAGATGTCTATCATATCTTGCTACGTACTAGTTATTACAGATGGCTAAAGTAGTGTTTCCTTGTTTGCATTTCATATCAATGCTATCACATTCCATATATTCCTAGTCAAATTTACTCCAAATTTTCTTCACATTTAAGTTAGATATCAAAGGTACTCAAGCATATCTAATATCAGATGCTTATAATCCGTTAAGAATCAGCCGAATACAAGTATAAGTATACAAATTCATGCGAGATATTATACCTTAGTCTACAGCTAAATAAAAAGCATCCAAAACAACATCAATTTACTAAAAACAATTATAAAAGCCTATTATTCGCTTACTTCTTAAATGTGTTTGCTAAATTAAAATTTTTCCAAAATCGTTTCATCTTGCACATGGCACAAAAAGTAAAATTGGGACGTAAAATGAGAAGTCTTGCAAAAGATCTCTAATCACACAAAAGTCCGTCTGCATGGTCAGGGCTAGCGGAGAGGGGGGAGAGGTACACATTGGCTGCCGTACGTGTCCATGCCATTTTAATCTGCCTCTTAACGCATGGTACTAATGTTGAAATAATATCCCCTTTCTAACTAATTGCGTTGTGTTGCTTCAAAAGAATCCGATTTTTTATTGGAAACGAAAAGTACTGAAAATTATCGCTTTTGTCTAGAAATTCGGTATTCCTCACTTTACATTCCTCCCTCAGCATTCCTTACTTCGCATTCCTCACTTCGCATTACTTACTTTGCACCCATCAATTCGCATTCCTCACTTCGCATCCCTCACTTTGCATTCCTTACTTCGCATTCCTCACTTCGCATTCCTCACTTCGCATTCCTCACTTCGTATTCCTCACTTCGCATCCCTCCCTTCGCATTCCTCACTTCGCATCCCTAACTTCGCATTCATCACTTCGCATTCCTCACTTCGTATTCCTCACTTCGCATCCCTCCCTTCGAATTCCTCACTTCGCATCCCTAACTTCGCATTCCTCACTTCGCATTCCTCACTTCGCATTCCTCACTTCGCATTCCTCACTTCGCATGCATCACTTCGCATTCCTCACTTCGCATCCCTTACTTCGCATTCCTCACTTCGCATCCCTCACTTCGCATTCATCACTTCGCATTCATCACTTCGCATTCCTCACTTCGCATTCCTCACTTCGCATTCCTCACTTCGTGTCTGGACACCACCTTCCTCCGCTTTTTGAACGCACATGAAAACACATGGCAACCAATTTGCACGTGAGTGTTCGCCTCACCCCCCCCCTCCCCGTTTATTTCACTACACCAGTGCTCCGGGGATAAAATATATGGAATTTTTGTTACATCTAGTGCCTGAGTTTGGATTATCTTAGTAATCTCTAGGCTGAACAATCGACACAATAATATGAAAATTGAAAAAGAATAAGTAAACTAATCCAGTATGAAATCGTCTGTGAGGAATGGTAGAAGTGGTCTTAAAAGCTTACAAAATGTTCTATTTGTGTCTGAGATAAAAGCCAGTCTTCGCCATGCTACGCACATGTGGTTCATTGATGTTGAGTAAAAGTGAAAAATAAACTCATTTTCACATAATGATTCTAAATACTGTAAGCTACAAAATGTCAAGGTCAATCAATGATGTAAATAAAAATGCAATTTAATCATAACGGTTATTTGAAACTGTATTGGCTTCAACAAAGAGTGGAACGGAGGGGAGGGGTAGATTTTCTCTAGCAATCGCTGTTTCCGAAAGACATTCCCCACCCAACCACTTGCCGATTCCCTCACCTCTACAATAAACAGCCAAGAAAATCCCGGATTTAACAATTATAATAACAATTACAGATAGCCAAAAGATGGATTATGATTTAACCCACTGCATTAGCTCCTGAGCTGAGGCAATTGGAGCAAAGACCAACCACCTGTTTGTAGCCTGCTACTAGAATTTATCCAGAAAGACTAGAATTACCAGAACAAACCTCTAACTAACGGACAAAAAAAATTGTTAGGATTGACTTATCGCTGCGTTGTAAATGTGAAACATTATTGTTGTTTATTTTAGCAAAAATATTACAAAACTTAAAGATCATCTTGCTTGTTCTAATAAGCTCCAAGAGAGGATACCCCTTTGTGGTTCTAATCAATTTCAAGGCTACTTTTTTGAAAACATGGTTTGCTATTCAGCATCATTTAGGCATCATAGCCGATTTCAATTTTTCCCTCCTCCTTTTCAAGTGAAGAGGTAGGTGTTTGAAATATAGAAAGAACATACTAAACTAGATTGTTTTGGTAGGAAGTAGAAAACATTACATTGGGGCCACAGAAAATTAGATTCTAAATGTTTAACATTTCAGAAATATTCGCAAATTCTAGTTAAAATTCATGTCAAATTGCATCTGCATCAATAATCTGCGTAACACATCATTTGCCATGCTATTTTTCAGTAAACATTTCGACGTCGATGAAACATCGAATTGAGGTTGAATCAGTGACAACGACCAAATCACAACATTAAACCTAGCTGTAATTTGATTTGATTGGTAGTGACCACAGAATGTGGAATAGACATTAGATAAACCACAATGAATAGATAAAAACGCTATTTAAATGTGATGTTGCTTTTCGTTGCCAACTTATTTTCCAACGCTAAAACATCTTTGATGCAACGTTAAATAAATTTTGGAAATAAAAGACACAAAAGACGGATAGAATTCGCATTCAGCAATACGTCTGAACTTCTTCTAAAACGAAGCCAATAAATAAATAAATAAATAGTAATGATAATAAATCAATAAATAAATAAATAAACTGAATATAAATAAAAGACAAAAGTTAGATAGATCAAAAATTGTGTTGTTATTATTGATCTCAATAATTCAGGCTTTCATCTCCAAAATTTAATTGACGATCTGTAAAATGTTATGTAAATGTGTGTCTCCTTTAAGATATTTTAAATTTGTAAATTTGATTTTGTGATCTCAAAAATAAGTTCAAAAATAAGTTAAAATCCAAATATTGATAGCAAAATACAAATGATTGAGATCTACATTTGTTTCTTGATATTTTTAATTATATTTTGATATCAAAAATAAGCATTAAATGTTAAAACGGCATTTCATAGAAAATCGTTAATCGTAATGATAAGAGCTACATTTGACAGAGGGGTTACCCTTAAAAAGGACTTATTGAATTCATTTTAGATGGGGTGTACTGCACCCTTGGCACCCGATATGATACGCACATGATGTGAAATAAGTACTGGCTGTTTAAGTGGTCATGACCTAACATTGCTATAAAACAGAGGCAGCGTTATAACCAACATTTGATATTATGTGTATCATTGCCTTGGGTATTGATTTTAAGTGCAAATGCATAGAGAACATTGTTTTGGCATATAAGACAATACTTGATACAATACTAAGCAACTGTGTTAGTCAGAGGGAATTTACCTTTGAAAAGTCGTTTCAAGATTTATTTGATGAATAGAACAGTACATCGGGAATAATACACAGTAAATACATAAACAGAGATTTAAAGCAGGCTTGAAGCTTTCTACATGTATAAGATAAATCTGGTCTTATATTTCAATTGTCTAAAATATTTGACAAACTGATTTGGCAGTAGTTGAAGGTCCTGATAAAAAGTCACTAAATTCATCGTGACTTAAGTTATTAGATGGAGAAAACAGGGAATATTGATGAATGGATGGATACTTCTTGCGCTTCATAATACATAATTCTGAAGGCTTAAGTGTCCCTGTTTTTGCAATATCGATGAAATAATACACTGCCTCGTGTATCCAGCATCATGTGTGAAATTGTGAGTACTAAACTAAGGGGTGAAATTGGTGCAAAAAGTCAGACCACAAGTGGTATGGTTCAAAGATCAAGCACCCTTGAAATATTATTCTCGGACTTTGAGGCACAAGAAGGATTGCGGATAAATAATTTGAAATTGGAATTATTCGCATACATTGTAAAAACATGGCGTGAAGACAACTCAGCACACTACCATGTCTCACTGAATGGAAACTTTAGCGCAGATTTAACCTCGAAATTTCAGGATGGTAAACGAATGAAGGACAGCAGCATAATGGTTTTTCATGTTGAAGAAAGGTATGTCCATTCATACGGATTCTTAGAATACTTCATTATAAAAATTCTTCATGTTTGTTTGTTTGTTTGTAGCAAAAAATATCAAAGTCATGAATTCAAATCAATGACTTAACATGAAACAATCCAGTTTTTGATGACATTATAAGTGAACGAAATGGATTTCCACTAATTAACAGTAACGAGTATACTAAGACGCATAAACTTAGATGCCTAAATACCTGCAACAATATCACATACCCAAATTATAAATTAAATTATTTGAGAAGTTATCATATAAAATTACTGATTAAATAAGGAAATAGAGGCAAACATACAGAGTATTGATTTAATACAAGTATGAAAGACAAACATGCAAGAAAACCAAATGCAATTGTGAAAGGGAAACATACAGTTTCCGAGCTATTTAAACTTTTTAACATAGCTTTAAAATACCACCAATTTCATTTATTTCATATACTATCGGATTCTGTTTTTGTTACTGAATGATATGTTTATGCAGAGAGCAAAGCAAAGTCAGCTATCGAAAACTAGTATCAAGGTAATGCAAAAAATACAGTATTTTTAACGATAGCTTTGTTCAGTTATATATTGTGCATTGAAAACACTGCCAAAATGCAAAACACTGTTGTCTAACATATCAAAATACATACTATCAAAATACATACATACTGTTTTAAATTTAATCGAACGGTTTCTGAAAAATCTTTAATGCACCGACTGCACCGACCTTGTAAACATATGCAAAGCTTACGGTGCACAAATGCAGTCAGTGTTAATGAAGCCATTTTTCTGGCTAAACATAACCGTTGAGCCGCAGTGGTTTACGCCTTTCTCTTTGATCTGTTCATGTTATTTCTATCATAAGTGTTTGTGTTCATTGGCATATTTTGTTCATTTATAAATGGCTTCACAGCGGATGAGTCTCGTTGGTACGTAACGCCATCTGTTGAATTGTAACTTCATCCCCATGTATGCACGGTTCGTTTTCAAAAATTTGTTCCAATCTCTCTTTCTTCGTGTTTTGAAGTGATACGTTTTGACGTTTTATTTTTCCAATAGCACCTCTTTCATCTTCTGTAAATAATTGTCCGGCAAGTTTATTTCAATAGTCTCTATCGCAGACATTCCATTACTCATATAATTTTATTGCGCACTTCCGGGTGTTTTCTTGTTAAAGCATGTGGTGTTGTGCTTTGCATCAGCAGAAATTAGATCAGATCGTCTTGTCATCTGCGTCCTCCAATGGCACTTTCTTTTATCAGGTCTGAAATATTACTTTGATTTAAAGAGACTCCTTGAATTCAAGAAGATTAATTAAATGCAAGGAATGACCATAAACATAGTCAGCACCTTAAATCCTAGGAGATTCCTTAAATTCAAGGAGTGGCCATAAATATAGTCGACACCTTAAAATCCAAAGAGATTCCTTAAATCTAAGGAGTCACACATTAACATGGCACGTAAAATGAAGGTACTTGCCATGAATTCTGTTTCGTCTTATTTTTCGTCATTCGGACAGTATATTTCATGTGCACATATCGTAATGACTTTCTTTACATTTTTATGCAAAATCTGAACTGACACTGCTTTCAAGAAAGCGTTAATTGATATGCTAGTGTTACTCTTTGGATTTAAGGAGACTCCTTGAATCCATAAATTCTCCTTAAATACAAGGCTTGGCGTGAGGGCAATGTTATTTTACCACTCATTGAATTTAAGAAGTCTGCTTGGATATAAGGAGTCTCCTTAAATTTAAGTAATTTCCCAGACCAGTTTAATGCTTCTAGCTGTGGACGATTTAGATGTCCATTTTAGTTGTTTTCTTGAGGGAGAAAACTTGGTGAGGTCAAATGTGCTATTCAGTGTTTACACAGATATTGCTAAAACACATCAAATACAAATCATGTTTTGCATTATCAGATTTTAGGGAAAATGGATATCCAAAATGCAAAAATCGTATTGAGAGTCTTGAATGTGTTGCTTGATGGTACTTTGTGACTTATGAAGCCTTCGAAAGGCATCGAACTAAGTAAATTAACTGATAACTCTTGCCATGCTCCTCAAGGAGGTACAACACTATGCACTGGCTGCGATATTTACATACGACTTTTGGTACGCAGTCCTAATTTCATCCTTACTATTCTGGGATGACCTTCGTTTGCTATTTTTAATATCTTTTCCTGCAAACGTTTTGTGATCATTTTGCGGTTTACGCTAGCTTTTATTTTCCAACAACGTATAATTCTTCTTAACAGCAAGGCAGGCAGGTAACTTGCAATTTTTTTAGTTTCCGCATGGCCTTATAAGTGTCAAATCTGGGTCCGACTCTGATTCTCTCTGAACTGTATGTGATGCTAATGCTTTTGGCATATTTTTCGAAGCATTTATCCTTGATATATGCAATGATGTATTTACATTTTTATACGAGTTGTCAACGTTTTATCAAAATCCGCATGTATTGCTATTTTTGCCTATTAGTACGAGGAGTTACGATTAACTTGTTGCTCCATCTTGTGTATTTTTAGCCCAGACGATGCAGAAAGATACGAAATGATCGTGGAGGTATCGGGCGTGCTTGATGAAGCTTCGAGAACGAATCAATTATGTTTACTGGAAGAGCGCACCAATGGCTTATCACTATTCACAGACCCCTGGAGAATACACGGCACTTCAGAACAAAAACAACCACGCCTTGAAAATTCTGAGACATTTTTATGGAAATACAGACCCCCGTCAATAAGTATGAGCTTGTACCCAAGTATAGATTATATTTCAAAGGTTGTCGAGGCATTTTTTGAAAAGGCCTCATGCTATTTGGGTCAACCAAATGTTTTTTGTAGAGATATAGATGCTTCTACCATAACCAAAGCTCTCACTCCTCTCATACGACAGATTTCTCAGTTGTGTGCAGACTTTGAAGATATTCCATTAGATAGCAAGCATTTAAGTCGCCCATTAAAGGTGAAACTGACATCCAAAGCCTTTGAAATAGCTTTGCCAGACATGCATACTGTTGATGGCATGGTTATTAACTTTTGCCTCGGAATTTACTTGGAGGCTTTCCAAACAAGTTTCGATATTGAAAACCTAAAACATTTAGAGCTTTATGGAAGATTTTATGGAAATGTGCAACGCAAAGACTTTCACATTAAACACTGGGAATATAACCTTGCTCCAGTACATCTTGTGGACAAAGAACTATTTCTAGTAGAGGATATACCCTCAGGAGTAGGACAATTTTTTAAAGAAGGGTCGAAAATCATGTTACAACCAAAGTTGTTTGAAGCTATTGGAAATATTTTAGATCTGACAAAAGCGCTGCAGCCTGTACTTTGTCAAATGCAAAATTGGTGTGAAATTAAAATTCCATCTTCCATAGACCAAACACAAGACAATCGTTACTCTAGTTCTGAGTTTTACGATAGTGACTTGATAAATATAGAGCGAAAGAAAAAGAAATTAACTCTGAAACAAAGAAACTTTAACTTGATGAAACGTCAATTGATACAGGACATTAATGATCTATTCAAAGACCTGGCATTGTTCTTTGAGATAGATTTCAAAGACAGTGCGGTCAATCGTCTCAAGCAAACCAATTTACAAAACCAAAAGGATACAAGCCAAAAAGTAAAGTCTCATGAATCAAACCTTTCTGTAGATGACTTAGTAGCTGCCAACGAAATGAACAGACGAGATAAGAACTTTATGCAGCATCCTGCGAAACAAATGACTGATATTCTAGAGAATGGCTCCACATCTGACGATTGTAACCTGAAAGACATTTCACAAGAGGAGACTCTTTCATCGTGTGAGAAAAGCACCGAGTAAACTTTTCTAATTTCAAATATTTTTATGTAGCATTGTTTGGAGTTGTAATTTGAAATTTTGTATTCAGCATTGTTAAAAACTGTAATTTTGAAATTTTGCGTTTAGCCTTCATAGAAGTTGTAATTTTGAAGTTGTATATATTTAGCATTTTTAAAGGTGGAATTTTGACATTTTGTATTTAATATTAAGAAAAGCTATAATATTTGAAATTTTGCATTTAGCATTGATACAAGTCCACTTTTCTGGTTAAAGATAATATCACAGGACAATTATATTAGGTCACATTTTATTCTATGATTTCCAAAATATTGTATATAAAGACAACAAATAAATATATATTTATCAAACGTTGTAAAATTGGTACCATCATTGATAATATTTCTAAAATTCCTGATAAATGAAATCAAAATGATGAGAGATAGAGAGAGAGTGAGATAGAGAGAGACCGATAGAGAGAGAGATAGAGAGGGAAACTGAGAGAGAAAGAGAAAGTGACAGTGTGTGAAAGAAAGAGAGAGCAAGAGAATGAGAGAGAGTGAGAAAGAGAGCAAGAGAGAAAGAGAGAGAAAAAAGAGTGTAAGAAATAAAGAGAAATTGCGACAGACAGAACGAGATAGTAAGAGAAAGAATTAGAGGGAGAAAAGAGAGGGTGGCAGAGAAAGGGCAAGAGAGAAAAAGAGAAAATAAAAGAGCCAAATGTAAGAAAGAAAGGGAAAAAGTGAAAAAAGAGATAGAAAGAGAGAAAGGAAGTGAGGGATAGAAACAAAGAGAAAGAGAAAGAAAGCCAGTGTGTATGAGAAAGCGAGAGAAATACAGAAAGACTGAGAGAGATTAAGGGTAAAATCAAAATGGGAAAAGGGGAGAATGAGAGAGAGAGAGATACAAAGAGAGAGAGAGTGAGAGAGAGAGAGAGAGAGAGAGAGAGATAGAGAGAGGGAGACTGAGAGAGAAAGAGAAAGTGACAGTGAGTTAGAGAAAGAGAGAGCAAGAGAATGAGAGAGGGTGAGAAAGAGAGCAAGAGAGAAAGAGATAGAATAAAGATTGTAAGAAATAAAGAGAAAGAGAGAAATTGCGACAGACAGAACGAGATAGTAAGAGAAAGAATTACAGGGAGAGAAGAAAGGGTGGCAGAGAAAGGACAAGAGAGAAAAAGAGAAAATAAAAGAGCAAAATGTCAGAAATAAAGAGAAATAGTGAAAAATGAGATCGAAAGAGAGAAAGAGAGTGAGGGATAGAAACAAAGAGAAAGAGAAAGAAAGCCAGTGTGTATGAGATAGCGAGAGAAATACAGAAAGACTGAGAGAGATTAAGGAT
>OX457029.1:64839617-64894617 GCA_949752745.1 Protula sp. h YS-2021 | reverse complement strand
AAGATTGAAGCAATGGTGTGGGAAATTTGCCACAAAGTTACAACTTTACCACCGATAATCAACCATATTCAACATTTCCTGCAACCCACATTGTTATTTGGAACAGAAATAAATCGTGTATAACATGGTATTAGTATAAAGTCATTCCTTACGTGATGAGAGTGTTACCCTTTATTTACACCCAGATATATCATCAAAACAAAAAGAGTACACTTGCAGTGGTGCAACAGGTTTTTAGCGCATTTGAAACTTCAAAGGGATAAAAACGTGGCATTTCTTAGAAATTTTAACGTTCCAAAAGCGAAAAGGTAAACCTTGACAAAATTCCTTATTACAAAAGAAAGAAATAATTACGTTATTGATTTATAATTATAAATTCCTGATTTTCTTGATTTAATTCGTCCGCAAAAATATAAACTCACGATTTTCAGTACCAAAATCTCACATCAGTAATTGCAAATTATTACATGCATAACGAAACTTACGAGGTGAGGAAGCAAGAAAATTATTAAGTTTGACATATCAAAATTGCAATGGCCTCCTTTGTTTTAAAGGGATACTAAAGGTAGAGATGTTTACAAACCTTGTTTAAATGGCAAGCATAAACACTTTGCCAAGTCGGGAGCACAAATCAATGATTCATCTGTATGAAAAAGCCCAATTTGTTCCCGAATTTCACAAAATTTTGGTAATTTTGCGCAAGCTCCATTTTTATCCATAACGTCCTCTTTATATTCAATTTCTTACGCTCAATAATATATTTACATGATGGTTGGTTCAATAAATAACTAATGAAACATATTACAGATAAGATGCACACAAATTCAAGCCTGAGATAAATCAGTGTTTTTTATTTTAAGCCAATTTCCAAAAACCGGTCTATATGTCCACAAAAAATCTTCTGGAGCATAAATGCTCACGTTTATGTGACCTTGACTTAATCTTGAGTGCACCGAGTCTAAAGACTGACGTAGTTTAAATCAACCATAGCTGTGACATTTCTGATGACAAAAATTCGTCACTTACGTTTCAATTAATTGTAATATTTAGGACACAGTTGATAAGATTTGGAGACTTTGAAGAAAAAATCGATCGCAGTAACAATATCGATCACTCTCATACATTAATTTAATACTAATTATTTGTGTAAAGCTTATATCTGCGCTTAACTGAATTTAGATGGTAAAAGTTAAAGTTGTCAATCATTCTTGAAGCGATACTCGTGACCACCTGATATATTGAAACATATGACAACAAATGAACTGTTTAATGTAAACGAATATTCGGCGAAAGTCTCTTAATCTAATATAAAAAATAAGGATGTTTGCAAATCTATATCAATAACACTATCATAAAATGAAAATATGAAACATTCACTATTTAATGGAATATTTTTCCCGGATATTGCCCGGCAAAGTAGGTGTATATTTAATATGGCTTTAAATGTTTTCGGAAACGTTATCCAAGCTTGATTACAACATTTTCTTCACTAAATAAATGATATTTTGTTAGCTTAAATATTTTGCCCAGTTTTACAGAAAGATTTTACATTTATTCTAACTTGGATTATGCTTTCCACTCTAAGAATATATACAATTAATTTACACAATAAATCGCTATTAGTTAATAAAGCATTCATTTTCTGTCTAACACAAACATGTAGGCATTAAACTGTGAATTATCTTTGATGTCAATATTGCAACCTAATAATATATGCACGGATCTGTTCATTGAAATATCTGCACGGATGGTAATGCTAGTTGCTGGCAAACCGAACAGATAATTGACCGAACTCGATCAATTTTCTGGCACATTTTACAGAACAGATGAAATTTTAAAAAAAATTTTTTCAACAAAGCGACAATTAATTCGACCATAATTGTGTGTAAGTATTTTTTATTACAGAGATTTGTTTCTGATCCAAAGGAAACATTAAATCATCATTATAATACACTCGATTGCAATTCGAACAGATATTTTGAATCTTAGATTACAACCTTTTATGCGTCCCAAAGAAATTAGAAATAATTCGATCATAAACGTAAGAAAATAAGAATTGTGAATACATGCTTATGCAAGTGCAATGCTCACACTGAAGACAGATGTACCCCCACCCTCCCTCCCCCTCCCCACACTCTCCCACTGATATCACTAGACCGGTGTTGGGTGCGCGTAAATTATTCCCGTGTTAACAACACCCCACGCACATAGTCAATACAGTAAAACTCAACAGTGCTGGAAGTTCCTCCAAGGGCTGGAAGTAAATTTGCAAATATCTCTGGTTTTGAAAAGCTCTTTAAAAACAGCCTTAGGTAAAGATTCCTTAAGATTAAGTAGAAATTTCTGAGGTTTCAAAATTACATGTTGATGTGAATTAATGCTCCACTGAGGGCTAAAGAAGATATGTGAAATGAAGGGAGGAATTAAATTTACAAAGTTCTCTTGTGGTGATTAGCTCTTGAACTAGTGCATGTAATTAAAAAGTTAAGCCCAAGCTTTATATCAAATGCTCATCTTGATAATAAAACGCGCACAGATCTGGTGGCTATGATGACCTCTGATACTATAGAATAATTTGTGCATGGTCTCATAGACACTAGTAAACATACTCTCGAACTCATTTGCTTTTCACCCGTGCTAAAAAAAATCCTGCAGATGCATCAGGGAATTAAGTCTCAGCATAAGACCTATACAGTGTCACTGTTGAGGGGAGAATTGTTTGCACGCGGCACCGGCCAGAGAACAAATGGTACGAAATTGTAAAAGAATTTAAAATATCAACAACAAAAATAAATAAAAATTAAAACAATATAGTAAGAGACAATTTCACCAGCGCAAACTCAATCACAATTTAAAGAGAGCGCATTAAATTCTAAAAATTGCAGAGTAATTTATCCTCCCAAAAATGTGAAATGTGTTGTGATGTGCTATGTTGAACTAATGGTGAGTTGAACTCACAAATCAGGTTGATATGGTATGAATATTTCGGGAACCCTTGATCAATAAGCATTTGCACTAATTTGCATATATTTACATATATATATATCTGTACAGAAGTTATACAATTGTTGTTATCATTTAGTTAAAATCTTATTTCTTTCACAATGAAACCTATATTACCAGCATTTGTCAAAATTTGATTGGCACAGAAGGAAGTTTTTAATGATTTACATGATCATGATTACGGTAACCGGGCAAAAAGACTAAACTTTAAAAGAACTACGCTTCAAAGGGACTAAATTTCATAATGTCTAGGCGGTTAAAATTAGACCTGCAAGAGGACTAATCTTCAGAATATCTACGCGGAGTAAACTTAACTTGCAAAAAGACTAAATTTTAAAAGATAAATCATAAAATCTACCATGCTCTACTGTATTAAAGTTTTGGAAGATGAAATCACGATTTTACAGACCGTAGGTCGCAATATAAAGTAATCCGCATGGTGTGCAATTAAAACATTAGTCGCCTAATTCGAAAAGCGAAGATTGCAATTGAATTTGGGATGCCCTAATTGGTGCATCAAATCCCTAGTTCAATAGTGGGACTGGACAATTGTAAGAAATCTGCGTTGTGTGTGATTTAAACAACTTATTCAGACAACAAAAGAATGCAATTCAAACATCACTCACCGAATTATGTTTGATCAGAAAATATCGCACAAATCAGAGCATAAATAAAGAAAAATGAAAATTTTAAACAGAAAAAGTAAAAAGATATATAATTAATAGGTTAGTTACAAAAACCCGACCTATTTCCCGAATATCCGCAACGAAGTTTAGTCCTATTGCAAGATTTTTTATTGCTTTGCTACCTCATAGATATTTTGCAGTTTAGTCCTTTGCAGGTGTCATTTTTTCTAGTAGACATTCTGAGGTTTAGTCCGTTTGAAGCGTAGTCCTCTTGAAGTTTAGCCTTTTGCCAGGTAATCTATGATTACAATGTTAATCAATGGCCTAATATTGATGAATACTTGGGGAAGACAGTCGGGCATTTTGGTTGCGTTGCGTTATTGTGTACAAATCACAAAGAGGATGAATTTTTTAAAGTAGTTCCACTCTTGAAAAAAGGACATTTTTCGCGGAATTTCCAGTGGGTCAGGGGAACACAAAGCTTTAATACGGAACAAACTGGCTGGCCGTAGAGGCAGTCTGATGGACAGCAAAGCTGACACAACAGACCGACTGACTGCTGAGGCTGGCTGATGACCAACAACGCTCATACACAACAGACCAACAGGTCGTAGAGGCTAGCTGATGGACAGTAACGTTTTGATTACCCTGGTGTATGCTCATGAATATTAGTTTTCCGTACTTTAATGTGACATGAGCTGAAGGACGCAATGCAACGTATCAGACAACAGATCATGTCTATATTATTATTCTATGAACAAAAGTGTATTAATCTTAACCACTTTTTCTGGCATATACTTGTTACTTTGAATTGTTTTGGTAATACGCTATGAAGTTAGTGTTGTGGCTATTTGTAGGCATTATTGTTGGTACTTGTTGCTAATATGGCTATTTTGAGTATTTATAGCCACTGTTAATCAATCAACTGCCTATGGAATCCACTGAATGTTTTTGATTTTTGCTTTCGGTGTATGTGGCAGGTTACAGATTTCATTCACACAATAGAACAAGACAGCCATACAGCTACACACGCCTAAACTACTTGTCTTTTGAACAGTACATCAAATAAAAATAGGTTCAGAAAAAAGTATTAAAACTGGGTTATCAATGGCAGTTATTCCTTCATATTCTTTTCAATACTTATATTGTGAATAAATCATTTATCATGTTTGAGTCTGTTATTTTTTTTTACATTCCAACAGCTTTGAAGAATATTTCAACAAAATCAGGCAAGAATTTGTGCTGGGAACTGAGTCCCTGGACACTATGTTATTTTTTTTACATTCCAACAGCTTTGAAGAATATTTCAACAAAATCAGGCAAGGATGTGTGCTGGGAACTGAGTCCCTGGACACTATCTTGACATATGGAGAAGCGCTGTGTGATGGGGGCAAGCTACAGCTGCCTTGCTGCCGCGAATAATCCCAAAGCCGTCCTGAGCTCAAACATATGGGCATTTTGGATCTGGCAACGAGGAATAAGTACGTTAAAAGCAGTGCCGGGCTCAGGTTTCGGTCAAGGGTTGCGGACAGGGGAAGGGGGGTGGGGGCCAACTTCAAAAATTTTACCCAAAATAGTTATTTTAGTAATCAAACTTCTGTTGTAAAAATACAACGTTTAGCAGTCTTTTTTAACTGGGGGTGTATGGGTGTAAATCCTAAACCGCACCCCCACCCTCCAAGCCCTTCGATCCGCCACTGAAAAATATTGATCAACCCTGTTACTATCAGAAATCAGACAAGCTATGGCAAAAGCCATTACCCGGGTCATCCCGTTGATTTTGCCAAAACTCTTGCTAGTGTTTTTATTCAGACGTTTCAGCCTGCCGCCTTTACAGAAATGTGGAATGCCATCCATATGCTAAAAGATGAGTAATTTATGGATATCCCCTGTTTTTATATGGATTTCCCCTGTGTATATATGGATGGCTCCTGTGTTATTATGGATAGACCCCTGTGTTATTATGGATGGCCCATGTATGTAGATGGAGGCCCCTGGGTGTAGATGATGGCCTCTGCGTACACATTGATGACCCCTGTGTATATATGGATGGACCTTGTTTATGTATAGATGGCCTCTGTGAACATATGGATGGCCCAAGTGTACACAATTCTCTATTTGTCTGATTTAAGGTGATTTGTCGAAGTTGAAACTCCCCTACAGCCCATTCCCCCTCCCCTTGAAACGAAACCCATAAACTCACAGGTGGGTTGTTAAGGTTAAATCCCTAACACCTAAGCTCCCCACCCCGCCCCACCCCCTTTAAAAAAGCCGCATCTGCTACTGACGCTCAAGAGTTTATAAAGCAAAATGGCTGAAATAGTATAAAACTAAGAGCATCATCAATCTTCAAACATGGTTAGAAATGGAAACAGTTTCTTCCGAGCATATTATACACATACAAATGAGAAATACGGAAATTGGTCCAGAAATTTGCCAAAAGCACGTTAGTGCAATTGCAAAAAGGGGAAAAAACTTTTATCCTATCAGAATGTTCCTTTGCGGCAAATAGGTCATTTCCACAAAACAGCAAAAAGGGAGAAAAAAGGAAAAGAAAGAAAAAAGCAAATAAAATGATTGATGACTTGATACAAATAGAAAATCATTTAAAATATAAAACTTTTTTTTATAAAAATTTAAAATCCATTATCAGCCAATGGTATTTTCTGTGTGGGTTTTTATAAACATTCACACATTTACAGAAAGCTCGCTTAAGATCTGAATCAACCGTTCTCTTTATTTTATACGAACCTATTCTTTAATATGAACATGTTGAATTAAGCTGTGCTGACGTTATTTTATCTGTATAATTTGATATCTGTTTATCTTGTAAGCTATTCTATATGATACATTAGCGACAATAAAAGATCAAAACGATTAAACAAGGGACGAGTGTAACTTTACACAGGGAAATGATCAATTTTCTTTCTTTTTTAAGGAATTGAATATTTTAAAGAATTGACTATTGTTAAAGGTAAGTAACATTTTAACATTTTACTGAACTGGATGAAGTGTGAAGAAAGATGAGTGTGCAACATAAGAAATATAATATTTCATTTTGCAAATGAATCGGAGCCCAGTCAAAATTTTGAAAAAGTGCAAATTGCAGAAAAGAGAGACGTAAATAAAAATAATAATAACAATAACAATAATAATAATAATAATAATAATAATAATAATAATAATAATAATAATAATAGATAATGAGGATTAGTATTTTCAGACTTTCGTACCTCATTCAAAAACGGGTGAATTTCAGCTAAATTTAAAGGATTACAGTAGAATAATTTACAAAATAATGTATGGAAAAGTTCAACAAATATAGAATTAGTAGCTTCGCGGGGCTCTAGGTTCCTGTCTGAAATTGTACCATCGAGAATTGTCCCGCTCCCGCTTAACGGAGCCTGATTTCAATGTCTTGTTTTTTTTTACTTACAATGCAGTCTGAACCTGATAATAACTTAAACAACGCAGTATGAATCTCTCTCTCTCTTCAGCCTTTTATTACCGATCTGGCATCTTGCAATTATTTTAGATTAACGTTCATTAGATCTGATAGTTGTGTTTAATATAAAACCCTGCTGGTACGATTCAGCCCCAAGAAAAGATTATATTAACATTGGTGACAAATAAATTATAAATTGCAATTAAAAATCCTTTAAAACCTAATTAAGTATCAGATTTGATAAAGCATATCTAATGCAAATACACAAGTATAACAAGCCCCATAAGACCTCTTATACATATTAAATTTATCCATTTATATCGCAGAGCATGCATAAATTAGTTCAAGAAGAGGGTTTCTGTGACCAAGTTATTCAAGTCTCCTAAATAGGCCAATACCAATTAGTCTCTCCGATGAACTAAGTGTGTGAAAAGAAGATCTAACTACACTATCTGGATGGATCATGTGCACGATTATTTTTCCATCTGTACCATGTTCAGTTATTATAGTAACAAGATTATGCATTTTGCAATGAGTTAATCTTAAGGATTTATATTTATATTATGGATATATTATTTATTTTATATTTATATTTATATCATTTTTATATCATTTATACAAGATTATTTATTTTGCATTAAAAACTAAAATGTTAAGATTAATACCTCAAATGCCACGATGGCGCCATACCCTCAGGATATAAGACCTGTAGTTCTGATGTATTACTATTCTAACACTATTATCTATTTTTGGCAATGCCTGTTACATGTCTGTGTTGGGATTTTTTCAAGACCATTGGCTTTTAAAAACACACTGCTAAAAGTATACCATCAGCATTGACTGTAATAACACAGTGCTCATTCTGACTATTAAAGTGGCAGTCATATTTGTCCGCCTTAAGAAGGCTCACGAAGCACAGAGATTTCTTTTATTTTACGTCATTCCACAATAATTCAGGACATTCTCACACTACCACAAAGTAGTTCTGGCATTTTTTGTTTAGTTTTTCTTGTTTTGTTTTGTTTTTGTTTTTTTTTATATTGCAATGACGATGTAAAAGGCCACGATTGAAACGAGTTTGTTTTAATATGGACTGTAAATCTGAGAAAAGTCACACTTTTATGTGCCTTAAAGGATGTTTTTATTTGTAATTCCTATTCCTCCATGCTGTTTGACATTGATTTCACTGTATGTTTCATTTATTTCATTTTTTATAAAAAAAAGCAATGACAACGGCGATTGATTGTTTGTTTACGTTACTTTGGCACTGAGCTGATCAGAGAGACTTTAGCCTAATGATTATATGCTCCTGATCTGTCAATCACCTTTACAAAAGTGTTTATATTAAAAATGAATCAGAAAGAAAAACTCTCATCACTCATGAATTCAAAATTAAACAGTTTAAGATTGACAACTATAAAATTTAGTAATATACGTGATATATTAGTCAAATATAACTACCAGGTCATATATTTGTTAGAATTCGCTGTGTGTTACATTTTGGTACTATTTGCCAAGCTGTGAAACGAGTATTTTAGTGTAACTTTTATTAAAGGGTTATACTCTTGCAGCTTCAAATACCGTTATCTAAATATCCTTAGGTCTCTAAAGTAACCATTCGTTAGGGTTTTGTGTAAATATTGTATTACTTTATCGAGATATTGATGTTATAAGATGAGAGAATCACACGCAAGGGTGGGCTTTTTGGAAACACATACCCTCCCCAAGTTATGTGGTGATGTGACGTTTTAAACGTAAGAAGAGCGTGAAATGCGACTTTTCGTATTTACAAGTTGAATTTACCGGTCATAAGACAACAGTTTCTTTTGTAGGCAAACTTGAAACCTACAGCATTATGCACTGGTGACCTCCCCCCACCCACACCTAATTCCTCCTCTACCCTACCGTAAATCCAACGGTACACACTCTAAACTCTTAAACCTAGCCTTATCTGCCACTTTTAAGTGAAATGACACATTGTTTAATGCAGAGATCCCATTGGCTCATGGCGAAGGCGACGCGGATTGTGATTGGTTCACTCCTACTCCTCACTATGTATAATTACATACACCACAAAGTGTTAAGCAAACCACACCAATCAAAAGACGCCGCTCTCTTAGTCCTCCAGGTTGGCTCTTATAATTTCTTCTGATTGGTTTAGCATTAGAAACATTTTTTATTCAACTACTTATTTCAACTATTTACATTGCAACATTTAAATACCTAATTTCTTGGGAAAATATGGTGTTCAATGGAAAACTACAGTAAAGGTGTTATTGATTTAAGATAGAAAGTTTAAAAACATTACAGCTAATATCATATTAGCTTATTAATATTTTATGTTTTATTATTTCAACATGTTTATTTGCTTTAAAATAGTGATAAAGGCATAAGAATGTATCACAAAATGAGCGTCTTGCCGCGTGCTAACAGAGCTTACATTTGAAAAACTACAAGAAATCTTTAAAATCTCAGTTATTTCAGTTAAATTTGGTCTGTAAAGGGAGATGAGGAGGAAGACAGCAGCAGAGATAAAGAGGAAAATAAACCAGCAATAGACACGCCTGAGCTTACTGACTCACAAGGAGATGGAAGAAAAGAGACAGAAAGTAAAGAAGAGAAAGAAACACAAAGTAAAGAAGAAAAAGACACAGAAAATACAGAAAAGAAAGAGATGGAAAATACAGGAAAGAAAGTGATAGAAAGTAAAGAAATGGATTCTAAAGACCCAGAAGACGAAGAAGAAAAAGAAGACGTGAAGGGCCTGGGATTTTTAAAGGCATATACAGTTGATCCAAATCAGTATCAGGGTAAGTAAATTCTAGGCGAATGTTTGGTATAAACTTTAAATTTAGTTACAAGTGCCAGGTTTTTGATGTTTTTGATAGTATCTATAGCTACTATTCAGCATCAAATACCGGGAGATTCCGAAAAAAGCCCAGGGCTTCTAATTGGAAACTGGCGAATTTCTGGAGCTCATTTAGAAACCAAATAGAAGCCTCGGGGCTTCTATCAGGAAAAAGTTTCCTAATTAGAGCCCCGGGGCTTCTATTTTTTAGATGGGGGGGGGTTGTCCATAAGTTTTTATTGGAAAAAAGAGAATTTACCATCAATCTCTCATTAAAGCGCTACATGCAGCGAATATTCGCACATAATATAACAAAACACACAAAAACAATAGAAGCTAAAAAAAGTCTGCTAAAGTGTGGTGGGGAAGACGTGTCTTGTGCGAAGCACAGGATTAAGCAACGACGCAGAACGTGTTTAGGGGTTTGCCTCTCATCTAAGGATTGAGTGCACCGTGTCTGCATTGCGAGTAACACGAGTTCTAAAAAGACTTGCAGGGAAGGAGGGGCAACACCACGCCTCCCGTTTCAGTACTCGGTCAGTTATATTTCCAGTAATACTCCGGAGTAAAGGTGGCAGTGGGGAGGGCGTGTCTGTTCGCCTTATGCAAAGCACAGGATTAAGCAACGACGCAGAAGATGTCTACGGGCTGCCTCATATCAAAGGATTAAGTGCACCGTGTCTGCATTACGAGTAAACACGAGTTCTAAAAAGACTTGCAGGGAAGGAGGGGGCTTTTATTAGGAAACGATTTTTTCAGGTCTTTATTTTAGCTCCAAATAGAAGCCCCGGGGCTTCTATTGGGAAACAGTTTCCTAATAAGAACCCCGGGGCTTTTATATGGGGGGAGCTCCCGGTAGTATCAAAAGTATCTATACAGAGTATGTAGCACTAAATATAATCAAATATAACTATATATAGTATTCAATATCAAACAGTATGAAAAATGTCTATAGATAGTATTCAATATAAAACGATATAAAAGCTATCAATAGATATGTATTCGGCATAAAACAATATCAAAAGTATCTATATATTGTATTCGGTATCATATAGACCGTTGCGTACTATAGATATATATTGAGACCGTGATCATTATAAATACCCTATTGCCTGATTTAGGTTTAGATGCTGGTGAGGTACTGAAGAAATACCCAGGTATAGTATTCAACATTGAGTACAAGCTGCGTGAATTCCTTGATTACTCTACAGCAGACTCGCTCGCCGTTGACCAGCATCCCGCCAACCTCAGTGACCTGACAGTCGCTCAGACAGAAGACATCTTCTATGCGTAAGCTCTTGTTTTTGAAACCAATAGCACGAGTATAAAAGAGCGTATATCGTTGCATATATAATCGGCAGCGCAGCGTTATGGCGGCAGTAAATATACGTTTATAAATGTCAGTTGTTTGTGGATGAAAAGACAGAGAAAAATGCACATTTTATGTGTTATTCACATCTTTACACTCACTTGAATTGATATAACATATGCTTTTAGTCCCAACTTTTGCGAAATGTCATTCATTTTGCTTTATTTATTCTGTTCTTCACCACGTTATACCCTTTACCGTATTGAGCTATCTTATTATCAATATTTTTAAATAAAAAAACTAAAACGCAACATATACAGTTTTGAAGTCAGTTTTTAACACATTTACATTTGGTGGGTGAAAGTCAATACAATCAATTACATGCTTTTTTATTAGAAAAGTCGCTATTGACTATATACGCTGAAAGCACAAAAATGTTCTACAAAAGATTTCCTGTCAAATTTGATAGAATATACTTTTGAGCGAAGGACACATCGATTAGATTTGGTAGATTTGGTATTGAAAGTAAATTTTAAGCTTGAATTAAAGATAAGACAGCAAGTCAAACATTATCAAGCCCGACATTTATGTTTGTTACTACCCATACCACCGATCATCTTTGGTCTCGATATTAATTTTGTATCTGTTATTTATTGATTTCAGCAGAACTCATCTATTGTCTTATACCGCACACATTTTTATTGATTTGTGATGCTAACAAATTGAACGGTGGTAGCGAATGATAATACTTACATTAAGTAAGTAATAATGTTGTAAACGACACAAACACTTCTACAAATAATTCACTTCTACAAACAATTCTAACATGCCAATTAGCTGTTAGAGGATGGTAATTGACTTATATGAATATATGAACATGAACACATTTTTGTACCAGCATTTCACGTTGAGTGTTTAATAATGGGTATAATATAGGTTTTCATTTGCGCCTTATATACAGAATATATCCATTTCTCCCCACAGTTATACTAGTTTATCTTTAGTTTACCTGGTTATACTCTCCTGCACTATTGTGCTTTATAAGCGTCACACATTTGTCTAGTCTGATGAGACTGTAATTGATGTATTTTGTATATTGTAACGATTGTGTTGAATAATTGACTCCGTTTAAAACAATGTACAGAATATTCACAGGAATGCACTTAATATTGTTCTTTAACGCTTTACTTTTAATATCTTCAATTGTTCGTAATCATTACATCAAATAGATTACAATTTTTTGTTTATACTATGTCAAAAAGCCAACCAAATTTTTCATATGCGCAAACTGGATATACTAAATATTGTTGATATTTGTGCAAAAATTATCAGACACTGTCTACTATTGGACTTCTTTCTGTCGTTTTTCATTACCAAATAAATGATATGTTAACTGCCCAAATCAAGTCGTAGATATAGCTATTGGCTGGATTTGAACTTTAAAAACTGATGAACATATTATATCTAATCTGAGTTGAATACTGTTTCAATTTTTTTGGTGTTGCAATTAAGCTGGAGAATAATTGTAGCTGTGTGTCTAACCTGTGTTGAAAGTTGCTTAATATCTTGCATTCAATTTGTAAAGTATTTTACCTAGTCTGTGTTGGACATAATTTAAGGGGCTTGACCTGATCTCTGTTCGAGGGTCCTCATGATGTACCAAAATTGGTGATATTTTAAGGGTTTCTACATGTAGTGTTTTGAGATAATTAATGTTACGGTACCTAATCTGTGTGCACAATTCCTGAAGGGGCTGTAACTGATCTCTTGGAGATTCCATAAGATGCTGTGCCAGTATTAGAGACAATTTGAGGGGTTCTACATGTGTTGTTTTGAAAATAATTTAAGGTTCTGTACTTTATCTGTGTGAACGATTCTCTGAGCTGCTCTACCACAATTGGAAATAACTTAAGCTGCTCTGTGTTGAAGATTGCTGAAGGAAGTACACATCGAGTGCCTGGCTGTGAGACACGTGGGTAGTCGCGTGGACGGCGGAGCGGATGTCTGCATGTCACGCCCATACACGCTCGCAAAGGATAACTGCCTCGTATACTCATTCGGGTCAGTATTAAAGCGATGTTGTTTGAAATACAACTAGCATTTCCTAATATATGGCAAGTTATCACACATTTCTTCCTCGTCTGCTTATTTGGTTACTATGCTTAATTTTTTTTTCAAGGACTGGTAACAGTTCCAACAATCTCAATCACTTACGTTTATTGAAGAAGAAGCATATGGAATATATATTATTGTCTTATAAGCTGTACATTTTTAGCATTATCTATCTTTTCCTATGAATGCCAAAAGGTGATTAGTTTAACTGTGGGCAGACTGAAATAAAATATTTCGATGATTTCCAAATATTATTAAAAGGTAAAGTAACCAGTGATAATTAAGTAATTATGCGTAATTAATTTATTGTTACATAAAGTTTTAAGCGATGGCCGAAAGAATAGTGGGATAATTTTGAATTCATAATCTAACCCACTGCATTTGCGAATTGGAGCAAACATCAATGCCCCGCTCACCAACTTCCTTTCTTGGGATCTTGGGATAACCAGACCGACGCTATAACCAACTGATCTAACGCCAACCCAGCTCTCTTTTTTCTCTTTGTCATATTATCATGTTTTGTTTTTGTGTTTCTATAATAGGTTGTTTTGATATGTAATAAAAATATACATTTGCATACTTTTAGAAATGACCAAGATTTTGGATTCGAAGAAAGAATCGCATTTAATTACGGATGTGTGGTGAAATCGTTTGATCCAAGCACTAATCAGGGTAAGTGAAGTCTAAGCTGAAATAAGAATGTTACTGATGACCCATTAGATCTCGTCTGCAAAACTGCTAAACCTAAAGGGGTGACGATTAGTTCAGCTAGTTAATTAATTGGCCCAGTAATCCCGGCTTCGAAAATCCAAACGGGGGTGGCAATCGAGGGAGAGACCTTCACTCTTTTTATTTCAGTTGGGCAAATTGAAAGGGTTAGATCACCTAGCATGGAATTCAAAATTATCTGCCATTGAGCTTTCTGTCATCGTTCTAAAATACCAAACCCCTAACCAGGTACGGGCATGCTTAGAAATGATCTGACTAACGAAACTAAGAAAAATATTGAATGTAAAGATAAAAGTGGGTTATCGGTTAATAACAATTGGAATGTCCTACGAAACTGTGCAATCCAAACCAAATTTAAGTCTTAAGCTTATTTTTAATTTTATTATCTTAAAATAGCTGGCTAGAGCAATATGTAATATTTGTTTAAAGTGTTAATAAATAACGGAGACGTGATATAAATGGTGCTGTTTAGCCTTAAATGTTATTTCAAATATGGTAGAACGCATTTTGTCATATTTCTATGACGAATATTATATTAGAACATTATGAGACAATAAAGGACAGGTTTCACGAGAGATTGTCACAAGAAGACAGTGGACCAACACTAGTATAGATGAAGCTAGAAAATACTAATACTAATGTAGATGAGGTCCTTAAATGCTGGCAAGAACACTGTAAACAACATCTCAACACCCCGCACGGTAGAGAAGCTATGTAAAGATATGCCAGAACCACAACCAAGCTCCGATAATCAACAATCGTTGACGTTATAAGCGATGTAGCAAGCTGTGAGGCAAATGAAATTCCGGAAAGCACCATCGCATGACCAAATCACAGCAGAAATCCTAAGAGCAGAAGTCCCCTGAATGAGCCTGATGTTATACAAAATTATCGATACAGTTTGGACATCTGAACAAACACCGAAAGACTTGTTCATAATGAAAGCAACAGCCATTCCCAACAAAAAATCGTGAAAACAGACCCCGACAACCACAGAACAATGTTATTGTTATCGTACCCGGGCAAAGGATTTAGTAGAATCCTCAACAGAATGAAAGGAAGAACAGAAAACGCACTGAGAGAAAGTCAGTTTGGATTCAGAAAATCAAGAGCAACAGACTCAATATCTATTTACGACAAATAATGGAGAAGACGAAGGAAGGCTGAGGAAAATGATTTGACAATAGGTTTAGATCCATAAATTGTCCGGATCATCGTAGAGCTTTATCTGCACAATGAATGTACCGTGGTAATAAATGATCAGCCAGCAGAATGATTAAAAGTTTGAGTGGAAAACATCAAGGGTGTCTGCTATCCCCAACCCTGTTTGATATCATCCTGGAAGCTGTGATGACGTAACTAGAATCACTAGATAACACTTTCTACCTTATAAATAATTACTACTTAAACTCCTTAAACATTAGATACGCAGATGATACCAATATATGAGGTTAAAGGTTAAAGGTTAAAGTTATGGATCAAAGAACTAGAAGCCTCATGAAAACATGGGGTATGAATACAATTAGAGACAAAATGTAAGTCACGCTTCAACAATCAAATAAAAGTCGATGTGAAAGCGTTAGAACACGTGGAAGAGCTTACATTCCTGGGTAGCGTAGTACCAGACTACACAGCGGCCAAAAAAGAAAAATTGTACAAGCTTCAGCTTCATTTATCTGGGTATAGAAGTCAATAAGCAGAAGACTCAAAGCTAGATTATATAAAGCATTTATTCTCCCCAATGCTATTTATGCCTCGGAAACCTGGACGCTAAAAGTCAAAGACGCCCGAATGCTCGAAGTGTTTGAGATGAAATCTCCAAGAGCAGTTCTAGAAATCATTCTAATGGACAGAACGACCAGCACAACATATGTCAAGTATGTCATGTAAGGTGTCCAGGAGAAAAGAACTTAACTATGTACAAGGCAAGACAACCACAATACAGTATAGTATCACAGTGCGATAACCACGATTTCTGCAATCCTTGACCGAAACAAAGACCACCCGAAAGATGAACAGACCAGATCAAGCAGGATACAAAAGTACCAATAAGAACTGCTAACAGAAAGCGAGAGACAAGTTTGACGTAATCCGGGGAGAGAAAGGGGCAAATAATGCTTAGGCAGCCAGGACAAGAGACAATACAACATAACTATATAATGATGTGGCGATTTGGTTGTGAGCGGAAACATTATTGTATAAATACAGCAGCCTATTTATTGTAACACTAAGTTTTATATAAACAAAATTCGTTGGAATTACAACGTCTGCTCAACGTCTGTTAAATTTAGGACGTTGATTTAATTTCATTTGTTTGATTTGGCCGGCAATGTAGACCAGACAACATCATTACTGCCACATCAAGTACCCAAGTACCAAAATGGGGCATTGTAAAAGCAGCCTTATGGTGAACAAAGATCAAGGTTAAAGTACCAGGAACATATGCTGTATGGAAATACTTGTCTTAAGGTACAAGAAGCTCGGTACAAGAGGGGTATAATCTATCTGATAGAATATTCAATAATCAACGTTTTTTATCATATTTTAGATAATTTAAGGATACACGTAAATATCTGTGTAAACAGTGTTTCAGTTTCATTCTGTTTAAAACCCTCCCTTTGTACTGTTTTAGTAACACACACAGCTGACACCATTGTTTTATTTACACATAGGTAACTACAAGCTAAAGGATAAGGTGATGGTTTACAATGTTGGTCTCGGCAGTAACAATGAAGGAAATTTACAGACCTTTGGTACAATATTGCCCAAGTTCACACATGAAGAGGTAAAAATTGTGCTTCAGTGAATCATTGCTTTTCATGTTAATCCATTTATTTACAACATTCCTGTTAACGGTTGTAATCTTAATGTATGGAGTGTTTTTGAAGTTGTCTGAGAACATTTGTCTGACTAAATCAGTAAGGGCTGTCGCCACTAGTGGTACTGAGGTCCCGAAGTGGCACTGAGGACCCGGTGGCACTGAGGACCGGACAAATTTTTCATATGAACTCCCCGTCCCCGCCCCCGCTCCCGCCAAGTCAAATCCCCGCCCCTTCCCCGCCCCGCCTTTAATTGTGTCTTAAAATCACTGCTTCTTCCTCTGCCCCCCCCCCCTGCCACCCTGTTAGGCGGCGCAGGGATTTTTTATCTGCTTGTATTCCCGCCCCCCTCCCGCCCCACCACCCAAATATGTTTATCTCAATACCTTAGTTTTTTTCATAAAATATGTACAAATACACATCTCTATTCACAAAATTTTCAAGAAAAAAAGGTGCGAAATTTCTCTTTTTGGGATATATATAAAATATACTTATACATAGCCCTCACCCCACACCTCTTACGCAACAAATTGCTTTTTTTTTCTTTTTTTTTTTTTTTTTTGCTTTTCCCATCGACTTTGTAATTAAAGATTGGAAGCGGCTTGATCAAAGCAGCAATATGAGCAGCATTGACGTTTTCACATGGCATGTTTTTGTTCACTCTTTTTATGCATTCCACCTTTCGGTGTTGATGAACTGAGGCGTGCATTTTTGGCGTATGTACCATTTTAGCCAATTTAGCCTATATTGGCTAAATTGGGTGTATTTTTAATTGTTTCCCATAAAATATATACCAAAAAATAAGTTTATTCATAATTTTTTCAAAAAAAAGATGCGAAGTTTCTGTTTTTGGCATCGGAGGTAGGGGGAGAGGGAGAGCGGGGAGGAGGGGGGCTAAAATGCAATTTGGATTGAGAGCGGGCATATATATATATGGGGCGGGGGCTGCATAAAAAAAATTTCGATAGTTAATTTTCAAAATGCTTCTTCTTCCACAATATTGGTCAGATTTTCTTTAAATTTGTAAGATTAATTTATGTAGGTAGATCCGCCTAATATTGGCTAAGTGGGAACATTTTTCTTTTTTTAATTTTTGGCGTCGGATTTTCAAAATACTTCTCCCACAATTTTGAACTGATTCCTTTATAAATTTGTAAGATTTTTCTGCAGCCGAGTTTAGCAATATGACCACTTTCTGGCGACCATGCAAGCCTACTGATACGTGATTTACTAGATCTCGGTTGGTCACAATGTCCCTGGACATTCTTGCTTTGTTTTCATTTTACATGTTGGAGTTGTCATGTTTGAGAGGAATAATAAACCATTATAACAATAACAAAAATCATATTTTTCGAAAAAAAAGTCTAAGTGGTGGCATCGATGACCTGTTGGTGGCCCTGAGGCTAGGTTGGTGGTACTGGGGATTCGTTGGTGGTAATGAGGACCCTGTGGTGGTAGTGAGGACCCAGTGGTGGTAGTGAGGACTCGATAGTGATAGTGAGTACCAGTGGTGGCCCTGAGGGCCAGGTGGTGGTACTGAAGACCAGATTATTTTTAGTTTTAGATTGCATATTTTCAGTGAGAATAAACCGTTAAAGTAATGACAAGGCTATCTTTTTATTTCATAAAACGGTTTTTACGAGTGAAAGTATAGTTCGCGTTCTCCACCTGAGGTAACTGATGCATAAATTGTGACGTTTCTCCACATCCAATGTAAATAAACATTGTCAGAAATTGCCTTATTGCGCAGTAAAACCACCTAATCTAGCATTTTGAAGAGTAAAAAGGTTGGGTCCTCAGTACCACCACCGGGCCTCAGTGCCACTACCGGGTCCTCAGTACCCCCACTTTATTATTTTTTTTCTGAAAGTAAGCATTGATTTTTGGTTTTGAAGGTTTCTTTCAGCTTAAAACAACTTAATCTAGCATTTTGAAGCGAAAAAAGTTTGGTTCCTCAGTACCACCGGGTTCTCAGTGCCACTTCGGGACCTCATTACCACTGTTGGTACTGAGATCCCGAGCAGACAAAATCGTGATGCGACACTTCGCTGTTCATCACCTTGCATTTCTGACTAGCTCGATCTGCGGCATTTAACTTGTCTTGAACACGAGCAGCTCGTTACGCTTTTCGCAACCTCAGATCTGGCTAAGTCGTAATGTGATATATCGTTTCATTACCTTGCATCTGTCTTGCTCTGACTCGTACTGCCACATTTCATTTTTCACGACGTCACGGTTGACTTCTTTGCACTGCCACAGTTCTCTGTGTATGACATCACTGGTGGCTAGCTCGTAATGCCATATTTCAATTTCCATGACGTCAAAGCCGGCTAGCTCGTACTGCCATATTTATCTTTTATGACGTCACTGCTGACTAGCTCGTGCGGTGACAATTTATTTTTCATGACGTCAGTGCTGACTTAGTCGTACTGCCACATTTGATTTTTCATGGCGTCTAGGCTGCCTAGCTAGTGCGACCACATTTCCCTTTTTATGACGTCACTGCTGACTAGCTCGCACGACCACATTTCTCTTTTTATGACGTCACTGCTGACTAGCTCGCACGACCACATTTCTCTTTTTATGACGTCACTGCTGACTAGATGGTGCTGCCATATTTCACTTTTCATGACGTCACTGCTGATTAGCTCAAGAAAAAGAGACAGACTGAGACAGGAGAGAGACAGACAGACAGACAGAAATATAGATTCAGAGACAGAGAGGGAGGCGGTAGTGAGAGACAGTGAGGAGATAACGAGAAGACAGGGGGGGGGGGTAACGAGAAATTATACATATATCTATTTAATAAGGTAGAAGTACCATATGTATGAACAAAAAAGCGATGTTTTTTGTTTCGCTTGTGTTTTACGTGCATAACTCTATTATCTGTTCCAGACAATCATCGATATTCTAAAAATAGACATCGAATACAAAGAATGGGCATGCTTGCAGACAATGTATACAGACGGCTCCTTGAAGAATGTGAAACAGATTTTACTAGAAGTTCACATGTACGTGGATACAGGACGAGAGGGCTTCTATAACATGTACAACGTCCTGCTCGGACTAGAAAAAATTGGGTTTCGCCGCTTTGCGTGGCACAGCAATCACTTTTGCCAGTACACCTCCCAATATACTCAAAAAATGCGCCATATTTGCTACGAGCTTTCGTACATTAATATTAACTTTTTAAAACTTTAAAGAGTAGTTCTTAACAAGAGATATTTACTTTCAGGATTTCAGTTTTATTCAGGGACGATCTCGTTTTCAAATTGGCCAGTATTTTCTAAATAAATGGTGTGTTTATAACAACGAAAATAAAAATGAGAATGAATTGCAAATGATACTGAAGAAACGGCATTTAAAATGTAATTGGCAATGCTTAATCACTTTTCTCAAATGGATAAAGAGGTTTCAAGGTTGTTATCAATTAGTCCAACCCCGGTTCAGTTGGCCTGCATTAGAAAAAAAAAACCTCCGCCAATAAAGACTGAGGACGGTATTGGCCCATATCTACCTTTTTGTGGCTACTTATTTCTGATCTACAGCTATAATTATAACTACAATAATACTACTGAACCAAGAAAGAAAAATAACAGCATTTTTGTGGCGTTTTTTCTAGTACGACGTCAATACAATAAGGGGGGAAATATTGATGATATTAATAGAGACTTAGAGAAATTCAAATAAATTGATATTGTACAATTGGCCGTTCATGAAGTGTGTAACCCCCACCCCCCACCCCATCCTACTCGCCTAAGCACCCCAGCCCCCTCCACAGTCCAGCCCATTCCTTACCCCAACCCTCTCCTTACCTCAACCCCTCCTCACCCCAACACTGTCCTCACCAAAACTTGTTCTAGCCACAATCCCTTCCTCAACCCAAAACCTTCCTCAACTGAACTCCCTACTCATCACAAACCCCTCCTCGTCCCACCCCAACCTCTTCCTCACACCAATCCCCCTCCTCACCCTAGCCCTTTCCGCACCCCAACCTCTCCTCACCCAAACCCCCTCCCCACTCCAACTTCTTCCTCATCCTACCCCCCTACTTACAGCTACCGCTTCCTCACCCCAACCTCCTCAACACCCCAACCCCTTCTCATCACAACCCCCTCCTCACCCCAACCCCCTCCTCAACCCAAACTCCTCCCCACTCCAATCCTCTCCTCACTCTATCCCCCTCCTTAGCCCAACCCCATGCTCACTCCAACCTCCTATTCACCCCAACTCCTTCCTCACCCCCAACCCTCTTCTCACTTTAACCCCTCCTTTCCCCGACCTCTCCTCACCCGAACGCCCTCCTCATTCCCTTCTTCGGCAAAAGAAAAAATATGATCTTTCCTTTTCCCATTCATTATTACATCAGCATTAGCGAGGCTTATCTCTCTTCCCCTCACACCGCCTCCCCCTCCCCCCTCCCCCCTCCTCCTTCACAATAATATCTCGCTGGTCAAAGGCAGGACTGACTACAGCTTTTTGTTCGCTCCTCAAAAATCCGACAGTAACCGGCAGAGCTGATGTCAAATTGTTTTAGAAGCTTTCCTAGCCAGAACGTTTTTCAAGAAGAAAAAACAAAAACAAAAAACACAACTACACCGCAAAGCATCTGTTATTTGAACAAGGAGTCCCGGAATAAGCACATTTACCGATTTTCACAGTTCTAAATCAAGCGCATGTATCGTGGTATCTTATGAGGTGTCGGGATATTTCATGGTGTGTCTGGATATCTCATGGTGTATTGGAATATTTTACCTTGATGTCAGGATATCTCATGATGTATCGAGATGTCCCATTGTGTCTCGGAATATCTCTTGGTGTGTCGCGATATCTCATAGTGTTCGAGATATCTCATGGTGTCTCGGAATGCCTCATGGCGTGTGGTGATATCTCATGGTGTGTTGGTATATCTCACGGTGTGTCGGGACATCTCACGGTGTGTCGGGATACCTCATGGTGTGTCGGGATATATGATGATGTGCCGGGATATCTTATGGTGTGTCAGGATATCTCATAGTGCCGGGACGTCTCATGGTGTGTCGAAATATTTCCTAGTGTGTTGGGATAGATCAAGGTGTGACTGGTAATCCAATGATGTACCGGGATATCTCATGGCCTATCGAGATATTTCATGGTATGTCGGGATGTCTAATGGTGTCTGGGGATATCTCATGGTGTGTCGGGATATCTCACGGTGTGTCGGTATATTTCATGTTATCTCCGGATGTCTAATGGTGTCTGGGGATATCTCACGTGTGTCGGTATATCTCATGGTATGTCGGGATGCCTAATGGTGTCTGGGGATATCTCACGGTGTGTCGGTATATCTCATGGTATGTCGGGATGCCTAATGGTGTCTGGGGATATCTCATGGTGTGTCGGGATATCTCACGGTGTGTCGGTATATCTCATGGTATGTCGGGATATCTTGCGGAGTGGTGATTGTGTCCGGAGTGAGGATTGTTTGCAAAGTGGGGATTGTTTGTGGATTAGGGAATTCACATCCTACATTCTGAAATAATCCCCAATGTTTACCAATGAATATATCAAGAATATTAATTTCATCCAGACGTTCGCTAGTGTTTCGAATACAATACAGTATCATATGTTTAAGTGTTATTGTTTAAAAAAAATGATTGGAAGTAAGATAGGGGTGGAGTGGGGATGGGAAGGGTAGTGATTGCCCCTCCTATTATCCTCAAATATTTTAATAGAATAGTCATCACCGCGCCCCTAACCTTAACGCCCTCCTCTTCCCTTCCCGTGTATTGAACTTTTGATCCTAGCAATCACAGCACCCCTTACCTCCCCTTCACTTGCATATTAAACAATTGATCCTGATCATCACCGCACCCTCAACCTAAACGCAACCCTCTCCCCTCCCCGCGCATTACACGTTTGATCCTGGTGACCGCCACATCCCTCTTTGTATCCGCCAATTACATTTGAGGTTTTTCACTTCTAGATAATTTTTTCTAAATTTTCGTTGTTCTTTATATGGTTGATTTTAGTCATACAATTTTAGGGATTACATTACATTACATTGCATCAATAACGCCGCAGAAAATATAGCAGACGGTTTTGTTGAAATGTTCTTCTGAAAATTAAAAACTCCTTGGATCAAATCAGGCCAGAGGTGGTTAGATGTGATTGACTTTCGGTCCGGCTTACAAAGGGTACGATCAACCATCATTGGATTCAATATCATCGCACATTGACTCTTTTGTTCATTATCTGGACCATCATCACCCCACCCCCAACCTAAACGTCCCCTCTCATCTCCCCGCGTATTGAACTTTTGATCCTAGTCATTACAGCATTCCTAACCTCCCCTCCCCTCCCATAACCACCCCCCTCTCTCTCCCTGAGAATTAAACGTTTGATGATGGTCATCACCACATCCCTGGCCTCTCATCCACCCTGCTTATAAAACTGTTGATACGTCCTCCCCTCCAATTGTATTGGACTTTTGAACCTAGTCATTACCGAAGCCTAACCTCCCCCCTCCCTCCCCCGCGTAGCACAAATCCTAGGCAAGTCTTCTTTGCATCTGTAAATATTCAGAAATTTATTATTTAAGATATAAGATATAATATATAAGATATAATACCATACGCATGAATTATTTTCCTAAGTACAATATTATTGTTTCATTCAAAAATAAATTCCCCTTTCTCATATCAACCTTTTGTCATGTATGAAATGTTTATTTATAATCAAATAATCACGCTTAATAAATTGTAAAAGAAAAACTATGCTGTCAAAAATGAACATGAATTGTTGTAATAACTGCTTTTGTGAGATGACGTCAATTATTGACTACTGTTGACGAGTGCTTTATGACAACAACGACTTGTATGGTCATAATGAGTACATTGTGCACCCGTTGAGTGGAACAGACAAGCTCCAGCATCGACTGAAGTCCCTGATTTAATTTCGTTTTTAAGCCCGAGGGCGAGGGGGGAGGGGGGGAACTTAATATCATATGTGTCGCCATATGTGTTTAAAAATACGTGGAGAAAATTTTGGGCCAGATGCGGTCCTCGCGAAGTGCCAGTGTTGATGCTTGAAACAGCAAAAAAAAGAGAGAGAGAGAGAGAGAGAGAGAGAGAGAGAGAGAGAGAGATGAGGGAGAGAGAAAGTGTGTTTGTGTGTGTGAGAGAGAGACCGAAAGCGAGCGAGAGAGAGATTGAGAGAGAGAGAAAGAGAGAGAGAAAGAGAGGCAGAGAGAGAGATAAAGAAATAGAGGCAGAGAGAGAAACAGAGAAAGAGAGAGAGAGAGAAGAGAGAGAGAGAGAGAGAGAGAACAAAAAACACGAGCGACACGAACAGCCAGTGCAGTGCGAAAGATATCTTTTCTCAGGAAGAAGTATAAATTGCATTAAGACCTTATTATTAGTTTTCTCCATCGTACTTTGAACTCCTTCCCCTCAAAACAATAATAATAATAATAATAATAATAATAATAATAATAATAATAATAATAATAATAATAATAATAATAATAATAATAATAATAATAATAATAATAATATTATTATTAATAATAATAATAATAATAATAATAATAATAATAATAATAATAATAATAATAATAATAATAATAATAATTTGTATGTTCCAAACAGATCCAGTTTTCCTGAAAATAAGTAATCTTTCTTCTTCTCGAAAAATCAATAATTACAAGCGAATTCCCACTTTGATACAGAAAAGTTTTGAAATTCAGAAATGAGTTTAAATACACGCAGATATCAAGTTATTTTTTATTTTTTAGGAATGGCTGAATTTTCAGATTTTTGTTGTTTCTTGTTTGTTTTTTTTTTTTCATAAAAATGTCACAGACCGGAACGGAAAATAAACAAGACACAACAAAGTAAATAAAGGGTTTGGAATGTGCTTAAATATCAGAGTTTCCCAGTTATTTTGAAAGGTGTGACGTCATGGTTGCTACTATTGCAATTACTGATATATAAATAAATAGTTATAAATAAATAATATAATATAATAACATCCATCAGAATTCATCAAAAGAAATTTAAAAAATCATTTCTAAGCAGTTTGATTAGAACAAAGAATTAATGTTTTTAACGTATTTCTAAAATGATGTATACCCCAACCCCCCCCCCCCCCCAACCCTCCACCAACCACCGCCACCCCTAACTCCGGTCCCCGCAGTAGAACTGTAGTTTTGAATTAAAATTTCTAGTGATGTAACATTACCATAACCGGGAAGTGTGTTAAATTTAGCTGCAGAATCTGGGAATTTCTCGAGTCAAGAAGACGTCATATGCGGTGCTGGAGTTAACATCCGATGTGGGTTTTTCTATGAATTTTCCAAAGAACAATTCTTCTGTCAGGAGTCATACTATAAACTGATTTCAAAATGTTGTGTTCTTGCCTTAATGCATTCTTTTTAAACTTTCTCTCCGAATGCAAGACGGCAGGGGCAGGGGAGGCACTGTAAGCTCGGGCGGTGAGGGAGAGGTGCCTGGAAAGCTGGGGGAGGGAGAGGCGCATGAAAAACTGGGAGAGGGAGAGGCGCCTGGAAGGCTGGGACGGTGAGGGAGAGGCGCCTGGAAAGGTGGGACGGTGAGGGAGAGGCGCCTGGAAAGCTGGGGGAGGGAGAGGCGCATGAAAAGCTCGGAGAGGGAGAGGCGCCTGGAAGGCTGGGACGGTGGGGGAGAGGTGCCTGGAAAGCTATGACGGTGAGGGAGAGGCGCCTGGAAAGCTGGGACGGTGAGACAGAGGCGCCTGGAAAGCTGGGACGGTGAGGGAGAGGCGCCTGGAAGGCTGATGAAGAGGGAGGCGCCTGAAAATCTGATGAAGGGGGAGGCGCTTGAAAAGATGAGGGAGGGAGAGGCGCCTGAAAAGTTGATGAAGGGGGAGGCGCTTGAAAAGCTTGGAGAGTGAGAGAAGAGGCGCTTAAATAGCTGGGAGAGGGGGAGCGGCCAAAATGGTGGGGGTTTGAGAGGCGCTTGAAAAGCTGGGGGAGGGGGCGGCGCCGAAAAGTTTGGAGTGTGAGAGAAGAAGCGCTTGAAAACCCAGCAGGTTTATCTTTAACTTCTCCGTTATTTAATACAAGAACGTATGAAGCAAATGAATATTTAAAAATTGTGCTCTGAGAAAGAGGAGAGTGTCCCTTCGCACAACCCACAAGCAGGCCATAAAAGCTCAAAGTATCTTTGTAACTTTATCACCCACTTGATTTCCTTCGGGTGGGTCATTAAGTCTTTTTCTTCGCGTTTTTTTTTTCTTGTAATTAAAATTACACAGGTATTTTCAACTTTTTCGTCCTCATGCATGTACAATTCAATCGACGACGCCTCTTCCGGTGACGTCACACCGCCCACGGCCTGTCTTTGTACGTTGCGATGTTCTTTCAATCCCCAACATTTTTTTTTTAATCCAAAAACCTTTGTGTCTGGGCCATTTTTAAAACAAGCAAACTTTAAAAGTACATTTATAAATATTCATGTCACGTTTTCGGAGGATCATGCTTAATGTAACAACCAAAGTCTTCTGTTATCTTTTTCTATTTTTTTCTCTCATTCTTTCTTTTTAAGAAAATATTAAAACGAGTGCCCTAATTTCACAACGTGAAAAGGGCATAAAATCGTGGCAACCCAAATACGTCAATCTCTGATTAGAGAAAACACTTAACTGAGTTCTTTTTGTGATGTGGGTCTGCCAGTTAGCGATCCCATAACAACTGCGACCGAGGTATGAGATTCCCCAATTAGCGATGCCATAACAGCTGCGACCAAGGTATGAGATTCCTCAATTAACGATCCCATAACAGTCCTGTCCGAGGAATGAGCTTCACCAATTGGCGATCCCATAACAGCCTTGTCCAAGGTATGAGATTCCCCAATTAACGATCTCATAACAGCCCTGTCCAAGGTATGAGATTCCCCAATTAACGAACTCATAACAGCCCTGTCTGATGAATGAGATTTCCCAATTAACGATCCCATAACAGCCTTGTCCAAGGTATGAGATTCCCCAATTAACGATCCCATAACAGCCCTGTCCGATGAATGAGATTCATCAATTAACGATCCCATAACAGCCTTGTCCAAGGTATGAGATTCCCCAATTAACGATCCCATAACAGCCCTGTCCAAGGTATGAGATTCCCCAATTAACGATCCTATAACAGCCCTGTCCGATGAATGAGATTCATCAATTAACGATCCCATAACAGCCTTGTCCAAGGTATGAGATTCCCCAATCAACGATCCCATAACAGCCCTGTCCAAGGTATGAGATTCCCCAATTAACGATCCTATAACAGCCCTGTCCGATGAATGAGATTCATCAATTAACGATCCCATAACAGCCTTGTCCAAGGTATGAGATTCCCCAATTAACGATCCCATAACAGCCCTGTCCAAGGTATGAGATTCCCCAATTAACGATCCTATAACAGCCCTGTCCAAAGTATGAGATTCCCCAATTAACGATCCCATAACAGCCTTGTCTAAGGTATGAGATTCCCCAATTAACGATCCCATAACAGCCCTGTCCGATGAATGAGATTCCCCAATTAACGATCCCATAACAGCCCTGTCCGATGAATGAGATTCCCCAATTAACGATCCCATAACAGTCCTGTCCGATGAATGAGATTCACCAATTAGCGATCACATAACAGACCTGTCCGATCAACGGTCTTGGGTTTGGTTTGGCCTTTATCCTGGCTACAGCAATAATCCCGAGTAGGACAATTTGTGGTCCCAAAGTGAAACAAGTCATGTTTCGGCGCAAACTCTCTGTTTCGAATTGTCTCTAACAGAATTGTTATGGCTCCACACACTAAATATCAGACATTCAGAACGTCTATTGGATATCGCTGCTCAACTCTCGCCCCCCGTCCCCCTCCCCCTCCCCCAGTAACGGCCGACCTGACTCAGAGTGCATATCGGAAGTCTCATTCGCCTTAGTGGGGTGCCATTGGGTCGTTTTTGGCACATATAAGAACGTTGGATAGACGTCTCACCCGACGTCTGATGAACGTTGGCTGTTGTTTCGTAATGAAACTTGAAACAGTCTACTTGCTGACGTTGAATGGACGCGACGTCTAATCAACGTTACCAAGAGATTGCCAATGGAAGTCGAAACAACGTCTGTCTCTTACAGTTGTATAGACGCCGAGAAAGCGACGTTGTATAAATGTCCGGAATCACCGTCTAGACAGCGACATAGGGTGGTCACTCCTCCGCTGAATACCCCCCCCCCCGCCCCCCAAACTTGGATGATCCGGTCACACGGAATACGTACATAGGGTGGTCACTCCTCCGCTAGAGTACCCCCCCCCCCCAACCTTGGGTGATCCGGTAATATAGGATGCGTATATAGGGTAGTCACTCCTCCGTCATAGTACCCCAGGCTTGAGTGGTCCGGTCACACAGGATATAATAAGCCCATTTTGATGAATAATTTTCTAAAACAGGTGGGGAAAAAAACTTGTGCACTCTTGAAATTCTCATGTTTTACATCCTCGTTTTGTTCTAGTTCCGCCAAGTTGAATGTCATGGCCAGCATTTCCGGTGAGCGATATTGTTTATGAGTCCGACGTCTATCAAACGTCGATTTTATCTCACATATTCAAAGTTTAACCAAACTAGTTGATCAGTAGGTCGGAAAACACTGCGTTTTTTTGTTTGCGACCAAGAGCAACGTTCAAATAATGTTGTTTCACCAACGTCCGTTCAAAGCTGCATCAAAGACATTGGACTGTGATCTACTCGACCAGTTACAGCCACAGGACAGCCAGAGTTAACGTGGTAGTTTGGTGGACTCGCGTAGCGTCATATGAACTCACGTAGCGTCGTGTGGGCTCACGTAGCGTCATGTGGACTCACGTGGCGTCATATGGACTCATGTAGCGTCATGTGAACTCACGTAGCGTAAGGTATGCTTTGGGATGTCTATTTAGCTTCTTGATTTGGTCGGAGTCTTTTGTCCAATGGCCATATGGTTATTGGTGTTTTGCCCGGTGCTCATATGACCGATAGTGTTTTGTCCCATGGCCATATGACCGATGGTATTTTGTCCAGCGTTCACATGGCTGATGGTGTTTTGTCCGGTGATGATATGACCGGTGGTGTTTTGTCCCGTTTACACATGACCGGTGGTGTTTTGTCCAGTGTTCATATCACCGGTGGTGTTTTGTCCAGTGTTCATATGACTGGTGGTGCTTTTCCCTTTGGTCATTTGGTTTGGACACCAGACTAGGGAGCGGTCAGGGAATTCTGGAGATTGGCCCCTTCCGAGAAAAGCCCCTTCGAATGATATTCCCTTTATTTCAACACATTTTGGACAATTTCCCTTTGGCGAAAACTCCCTTAAGCTTAGTAATGCGGTCCGAAAGTGAAGATGTTCGCTGCAGTCAAGATGATTTTATCCGGGGAGGATACAATCCGAAGGGGCCCAATCTCCTGTCCGCTGCAGTCGAGATGATTTTATCCGGGGGAGGATACAATCCGAAGGGGCCCAATCTCCTGTCCGCTGCAGTCAAGATGATTTTATCCGGGGAGGATACATTCCGAAGGGGCACAATCTCCTGTCCGCTGCAGTCAAGATGATTTTCTCCGGGGAGGATACAATCCGAAGGGGCCCAATCTCCTGTCCGCTGCAGTCAAGATGATTTTATCCGGGGAGGATACATTCCGAAGGGGCACAATCTCCTGTCCGCTGCAGTCAAGATGATTTTATCCGGGGAGGATACAATCCGAAGGGGCCCAATTTCCTGTCCGCTGCAGTCAAGATGATTTTATCCGGGGAGGATACAATCCGAAGGGGCCCAATCTCCTGTCCGCTGCAGTCAAGATGATTTTATCCGGGGAGCATACAATTCGAAGGGGCCCAATTTCCTGTCCGCTGCAGTCAAGATGATTTTATCCGGGGAGGATACATTCCGAAGGGGCACAATCTCCTGTCCGCTGCAGTCAAGATGATTTTATCCGGGGAGGATACAATCCGAAGGGGCCCAATCTCCTGTCCGCTGCAGTCAAGATGATTTTATCCGGGGAGGATACATTCCGAAGGGGCACAATCTCCTGTCCGCTGCAGTCGAGATGATTTTATCCGGGGGAGGATACAATCCGAAGGGGCCCAATCTCCTGCCCGCTGCAGTCAAGATGATTTTATCCGGGGGAGGATACAATCCGAACGGGCCCATTTTCCTGTCCGCTGCAGTCAAGATGATTTTATCCGGGGATGATACACACCGAAGGGGCACAATCTCCTGTCCGCTGCAGTCAAGATGATTTTATCCGGGGAGGATACATTCCGAAGGGGCACAATCTCCTGTCCGCTGCAGTCGAGATGATTTTATCCGGGGGAGGATACAATCCGAACGGGCCCATTTTCCTGTCCGCTGCAGTCAAGATGATTTTATCCGGGGATGATACACACCGAAGGGGCACAATCTCCTGTCCGCTGCAGTCAAGATGATTTTATCCGGGGAGGATACATTCCGAAGGGGCACAATCTCCTGTCCGCTGCAGTCGAGATGATTTTATCCGGGGGAGGATACAATCCGAACGGGCCCATTTTCCTGTCCGCTGCAGTCAAGATGATTTTATCCGGGGATGATACACACCGAAGGGGCACAATCTCCTGTCCGCTGCAGTCAAGATGATTTTATCCGGGGAGGATACACTCCGAAGGGGCCCAATCTCCTGTCCGCTGCAGTCGAGATGATTTTATCCGGGGGAGGATACAATCCGAAGGGGCCCAATCTCCTGCCCGCTGCAGTCAAGATGATTTTATCCGGGGAGGATACATTCCGAAGGGGCACAATCTCCTGTCCGCTGCAGTCAAGATGATTTTATCCGGGGGAGGATACAATCCGAAGGGGCCCAATCTCCTGTCCGCTGCAGTCGAGATGATTTTATCCGGGGGAGGATACAATCCGAAGGGGCCCAATCTCCTGTCCGCTGCAGTCAAGATGATTTTATCCGGGGGAGGATACAATCCGAACGGGCCCATTTTCCTGTCCGCTGCAGTCAAGATGATTTTATCCGGGGATGATACACACCGAAGGGGCACAATCTCCTGTCCGCTGCAGTCAAGATGATTTTATCCGGGGAGGATACATTCCGAAGGGGCACAATCTCCTGTCCGCTGCAGTCGAGATGATTTTATCCGGGGGAGGATACAATCCGAACGGGCCCAATTTCCTGTCCGCTGCAGTCAAGATGATTTTATCCGGGGAGGGTACATTCCGAAGGGGCCCAATTTCCTGTCCGCTGCAGTCAAGATGATTTTATCCGGGGGGGATACACTCCGAAGGGGCCCAATCTCCTGTCCGCTGCAGTCGAGATATTGCAAAGAGCGCAAAAATAGTCGAAGTTACAAGAAGTTCAGAGAATCTGCTGCAAAAGAGGAAGAAGCGAAAATCGATGGGGGGGAAGGGGGGGTGATTTTCCCGCTGGGTGGGTCACTGTTTGCGTCAATTGTGGTGCACGGAATGCATGAAATATACAAAAACACCGGATTTTATTTTCTGGATATTCCGGATTCTTTGAACTGTTTGTTTATATTATCAATAATTATGACATAAATTTAAAAACAGCTTAGTTGCATTATAAATAAAAAAAAGTACTTTCCCACGTCTTGCCGCTGTGTTGCTCGAAATAAAAAGAGAAAGAGAGATGACAATAGATCATTACGTTAATTCTCAAGGGAAATTGGAAATTCTATTCATGATTGAATAACAAACCGTGTTCGGAAATGGCGTCAAAGAAGGCCCACCCAGAGTTAAACAAACAGCTATTGTTGCCTCTGCTCAGTGCGTTATAACAATAGATGATTTGTTTGTACCAATAATCTATACATGTTATCATCTTACTTGTCTGTGACATTTTAATACTCTAAAATAGCTGCTGCATTGAATAATTCAAAAATTATTTATGTAAAATGCAAGTGAGGGGAAGGGGGTGGGGTGGATGGGGGGTGGGGGTGGACAGGAAATAGGTAAACATTAGAACAGCGGAAAAACAATGGGAACGGGTTCAAGCTTCCGGAAGTACTTGGTGTAGCTTCGATTTAATACAATATTAATAAACGTAGTAAATGCTTACAAGTAGTCTATTCATGGCTCCTGGACAAATTCAAAAAAACCTTTTCATGTTTGCCTCTAATAGCTGGGTTAATATTTTAACAGCGTTGGTGTTAATTACTACTTCTTATTTAAATCATCTTTCCTGTCTGCCCCACGGCGCTCAATCTCCCCCCTCCCCTGCCACCCACCACACCCACCCCACCCACCCCACCCTGCAGTTTGGTATACGAACTCATTCATCGGACTGGTACTCTTATTTGACATAAACCTTGAGAGAACAAGGCAGAGACGGAGATGGGGAAAGAGAGAGAGAGAGAGAGAGAGAGAGAGAGAGAGAGAGAGAGAGAGAGAGAGAGAGAGAAAGAGACAGGCAGACAGACATATGAACATAAAGACATGACAGGTAAGCAGACAGATATAAGGAACACTCAGACACACAGACAGAGACAGACACTCAGATACAGACAGAGAGACAGACACTCAGACACAGGCAGGCAAAGACAGACACTCAGACACACAGATAGACAGAGACAGACACTCAGACACACAGACAGAGAGACAGACACTCAGACACACAGACAGAGAGACAGACACTCAGACACACAGACAGACAGAGAGACAGACACTCAGACACACAGGCAGAGAGACAGACACTCAGACACACAGACAGACAGAGAGACAGACACTCAGACAAACAGACAGAGAGACAGACACTCAGACACACAGACAGAGAGAGAGAGACAGACACTCAGACACACAGACAGACAGAGAGACAGACACTCAGACAAACGGCGAAGAGAAAGACACTCAGACACACAGACAGACAGAGAGACAGACACTCAGACACACAGACAGAGAGACAGACACTCAGACACACAGACAGAGAGACAGACACTCAGACACACAGACAGAGAGACAGACACTCAGACACACAGACAGACAGAGAGACAGACACTCAGACACACAGGCAGACAGAGACAAACACTCAGACACACAGAGACAGACACTCAGACACACAGACAGACAGAGACAGACACTCAGACACACAGACAGACAGAGAGACGGACACTCAGACACACAGGCAGACAGAGACAAACACTCAGACACACAGAGACAGACACTCAGACACACAGACAGAGAGACAGACACTCAGACACACAGACAGACAGACAGACAGACAGACAGAGACCAGATAAGCTGTATGAGACAAGTCTGACATCGAAATATAAAGGTCTCGCCGCTCCGTTGTAATTCCTGGGTGTTTCCCAGTGACTCTACCTTAATTGGATACCCCAGTGGCGAATCATCACATCGCACGTCACTACAAAGAAGGAATTTTTCGCCATACTTTTTCCAACTTTGTGGAATATTAAACCATTTGGTTCTCGCGGCAAGAATGTCGACAACCCCCCCCCCCCCCCCCGCCCACCCTTCACCCCAACGCTCGATCCCCCCTCCCCCCACTCACCCCACCCCAGCCCAAACCCCCGCCCACCCTACCCATTATATTAAGAAACCAAGAACAAAACAAAAAATGTCACATATTTAAATCTTCACAAGTCGCTTACTTTTTCCATAACTTTTTTGCCGCAGTAACATTTTAAATTATCTATAATTATGCGATTCAACGGAGCTTTAAGAGAAGAAGTGAAAGTGGCATGCTCAGGATGCTTATGTGTCTTCAAAAAAGTAACTATAATTGCAGCGTTTAAAACTTGATAAGCTGACGCTTAGAACCAAACAATCTCTTTTATGTGCGTTTATAAATGACTTTCCGTAAAGCTTAGCATGAAGATTTAATTGTTTGAAAAAAAAACTGGTGTTTGTATGAGGTTGACTGCTACGGGCTTGGCGTTCGGAATGCTGGTGCGAGTGTCCAGGAAAGTAATTAAAGGATCAAAGCAGAAATTAACAGTGTCAAGGAATGGGGGGAACACTGGGAGGAGCAGGGAGTGTGGGATTTAAACAGCCCCTTCCCAGTTAGCATAATTTTTCGTCCCACGTATAAAGCGCGTTGATTTTAGGTGGGATTTACGTGGGAATGTGGGACGTTGGCAGTGCCACATAGAAAACATGTGTAATATACGTGGACATTCCCACGGTGTGATTTCCGTGTAAACTCTACTTATAATATACATAGGCTTTCCCACGTATAAAATGCACGGGTAGATACACGCGTAAACTACATGGTTTTTCCAGCGTAATGCCCACCGTGGGCATTCCAATGTATAATATACGTAGAATTGCCCACTTCTAAAATTCATGGGTAATTAACGCATATTATATGTATATTATACTTTTGAATTCCCACGAAAAATTTCATTAGGAGTCATTTGTATATTACACGTATATTTTACGTGGGATTTCCCATATGGGCATTCCCATGTAAAATACACGTCTATTATGCGCAGTCTGGCAATGTGGGCTTATTATCGCAGACCGGAAACAGCCGCCATTGAGCGATAATATATTTAAATTTTGCTACATTCTGCATATTTTGGTGGAGGGCTGCCTTTTTTCTAAGTATAATAGAAATTTAGACATGGAAATACCAATTTCACTAAAAATTTTATGCTTAAAAATCCTTTAAGGAGCACTTTGTAAATGAGCTATAGTTATAAAGGTACATGTCTGTGTATTCGATGGAGTTATCGTGTATGTCCAGGGTGGGTCGTCCCTTTAAAATTCCATGCTTAATATGCGTGGGAATTCCCACATATAAAATGCATGGAAATATTTGCGTATAAAATGCATGGGTTCACATGTGCATAATACACATCGGAAAGAGTCTCAAATTCTCCTAAATCCCACGTAACTACGTGGGAATTCCCCAACAAAATACACATTATTTATGCGTGGGTACGTGGGAATACCCACATATATTATGCATAGTCCCCATGTGGGACTGCTATCTGGGTTGTAATATCCCAGATAGCAGTCCCACATGGGTACTATGCATAATATATGTGGGTATTCCCACGTACCCACGTATAAATAATGTGTATTTTGTTGGGGAATTCCCATGTAGTTACGTGGGATTTAGGAGATTTTGAGACTCTTTCCGATGTATATTATGCGCGTGTGAACCCGTGCATTTTATACGCATATATTTCCATGCATTTTATATGTGGGAATTCCCGCGCATATTAAGCATGGAATTTTAAAGGGACAACCCACCCTGGGCATACCCGATAACTCCATCGAATACACAGACATGAACCTTTATAACTATAATGCAGTTATAAAGTATTCCTTAAAAGAATTTTAAGCATAAAAATTTTAGTGAAATTGGTATTTCCATGTCTAACTTTCTATTATACTTAGAAAAATGGCAGCCCTCCACGAAAATATGCAGAATTTAGCAAAATTTTCATATATTATCGCTCAATGGCGGCTGTTTCCGGTCTGCGATAATAAGCCCACATTGCCAGACTGCGCATAATATGCGTATATTATCCCATGCATTTACTAAGTGGAAATTTTCACGTATTATATACGTGTATTTTACATGGGAATGCCCATATGGGAAATCCCACGTAAAATAAACGTGTAATATACAAATGACTTCTAATGAAATTTTACGTGGGAATTCAGAAGTATAATATACATATAATATGCGTTAATTACCCATGCATTTTAGAAGTGGGGAATTCTACGTATATTATACAGGGGAATGCCCACGGTGGGCATTACACGGGATAAACCATGCAGTTTACGCGTGTATCTACCCGTGCATTTTATACGTGGGAAAGCCTATGTATATTATATGTAGAGTTTATACGGAAATCACACCGTGGGAATGTCCACATACATTACACATGTTTTCTATGTGGCCATGCCAACGTCCCACGTTCCCACGTAAATCCCATCTAAAAACAACGCGTTTTATACTTGGGACGAAAAATTATGCTAACTGGGATAGCCCTCGTCATCTGTGACGTCTTCAACATGGTACATCCGTACGGTGGGAGGGGGAGGGGGGAGGGGGAAGAGGAGGGCGGGAGAGGGGAGGGGAAGAGGGGAGGGGAAGAGGGGAGGAGGAGAGGGGAGGGTGGGATTTAAAGGGAAATGCGGGTATCTCACCTACAATTGACATTTCCTTCATATTTTCACAGTTTAATGCTTGGAGGGTATACATTCAAAAATTGAAAAGAAAAAAAGGGGGGGTCACCGATATTATAAGAAAAATAAAGACACTGAAAGGTCGCCTACTTTTACTATAGAAACCAATGGGAAAACCAACAAACTTCAATCAAAATGCAAAATTCACACCTAATCACATTTGACAATGGCCTCATTTTTTCCCTGTTTGAAGAACACGTCATACGAAATGTTTTAAGCAAATAAGAGAGTTATACAATCTTTTTGACAAAATCCCATTGACTCAATGGATAAATATGTGAAAACAGTGTAATATAATTTTAATGGACAATATATCAACACAGGTCCTTCTAGGAACAAAATATCAATACAGACCATTTCTGGACACGACCCTATTTGTCTTTGAAAAGAATTTTTCGATCTAGACGGATTTAGTAGTTATTTATACTGTGTAAACATGGATTCAAACTCTGCGATATTCAATTAATGCGCATTTCGGTCGCTAGATGGCGCAGAGATACCCGCATTTCCCTTCAAACAGCCCTTTGTAATACAGCCCTCGTCTTCAACATGGTACATACGTACGGTGGGAGGGGGAGAGGGGAGGGGGGAGGGGAGGGCGGGAGAGTGGAGAGGAAGAGGGGAGGAGGAGAGGGGAGGGGAGAGTGAGAGGAAAGGAGAGACACCGGAGGAGGAGGGGAGGGCGGGAGAGGGGAGAGGGAAGGGGAGGGCGGGAGAGGGGAGGGGAAGAGGGGAGGAGGAGAGGGGAGGGTGGGAGAAGGGAGGGGAACAGGGAAGGAGGAGAGGGGAGGGGGAGAGTGAGAGGAAATGAGAGACACAGGGGGAGGAGAAGAGGGGAGGAGGAGAGGGGAGGGGGGGAGTGAGAGGAAAGGAGAGACACCGGAGGAGGATGAGGAGGAGAGGGAAGGAGGAAGAGGGGAGGGGAAGAGGGAGATAAGTGGCAAAATTTCGCGTATGGCAAAAATAGGCAGGGAGGAGATCAATTTGTTCTGCAGTTGCCCAAATGACAAGAGGGGTTCTCCTCCCACCAGCTTCACAAAATCTACCTACCGACGTTATTTAGACGTCAGGAGAGTAACATACACATCGTGAAATTATTAATCACATTGATCACATTGGCATCTAGACAGCTATAATCTTAAGGAACAGTGATCTTCGCTCCGTCAAAGTTCCCCCTTTGTCATCGGGTTATGCATGTAGACAAAGTTCCTGAATATACTTCAAAAGTAGGCGGTACCCAGATAGCAGTCCCACATGGGGACTATGCATAATATATGTGGGTATTCCCACGTACCCACGCATAAATAATGTGTGTTTTGTTGGGAAATTCCCACGTAGTTACGTGGGATTTAGGAGATTTTGAGACTCTTTCCGATGTGTATTATGCGCATGTGAACCCATGCATTTTATACGCATATATTTCCAAGCATTTTATATGTGGGAATTCCCACGCATATTAAGCATGGGATTTTTACTTCGCAAAAGCTTTGAATTCGCTTATCTCCACTTTTAGATGGGTTTCCCTTCAGGATTTATCCTTTCACGCAAATAAATACAAACTTTTTGTGCCTGCAGAATAGCCTATCCCGCCATCCACCCATCAACCAATCAAAATGAGGGAATCCTCTGGTATTTCGTCATGATTGACAATGGGCATTCCCTTTAAGCGTGTGTTTGAAAACACACGCCATTCTGTGTGCTCCACGAATTTTTCGTTGGGGAACTAGTGGAAAGGTGCGGTTTTGCCTTTTATTTAGTTTATTTAACTAATAATGGACTTCTTTATCATTCTGTGAAATTTGGATAAATTTGGTTCAGTTTCGAGGCAAATATAGCACTTGTACTTCGGTCCGGCAGAATTTGAGTTTGCACGCAGCGGCGACACGTCGATAGTCCCGAGAAGTGCGCCTCTTTTCTCCACTAGAAGACTGTAGGATCGAGTGGCTACGTCCATTGGTTCGAACACACACCCTCAGGAGTTGTTTCGAGGCTTTGCAGTCCTCATTGCCTGCTTAGACTCTAAGCATTTACGGCTTACCGTGCCATAGCAGAAATGGCCGGCTTCTGCCATTGCTTACACTCCAACAGGACTCGTTCTTTCTTGTATCTGCAAGCTCTGCAAGATAGAATCTTGTCCGGGCGAGAAAGCTGTTTTGAGACGTCTTTCGGAGCGTGTGGCACCCCTGGGACCACACGTCCGTTAGGGGTCTAAAACAGGCATAGTCCCTCCGTAGGCCCCATGTAGGGTCCTTAGCTACGGCCCTTGTGACCATAGGGACCGTAGTTCCATGTATTCCCAGACTGGTGATTACAGGCTTACGGGACATCCCATGCCTTTGCATGGGACCATGTCCCCATGGGTGACATGGAGCTATGGGTCTCACGGGAACATGGGTCCGTAAGGTACCTTGGGACTATGGGTCATGATCCCATAGGGGCACAGGGCTCTTATGGGAACATGGTCTCATATGGGAACATGGGACTTTGGGGTCCATGGGAATATGGGCCCATAGCGTCACATGTCCCAGGAATACGGATTTTCGCCCTTATTCATCATAACTATCAACATTTTGATTATTTTAGATGTTATGTTTCAATAGGAAGTACTGCATATCTCTGGGAACGATAGCCTAAACGTTTTTCTATCTGTTGCCTTGTGTTTTCTGATGCAGTCTCTTATGGTCTCTTCGTTCTGCTTACTTTTCAGACATGACAGAGGCCACCCTACGGTCACACAAGAAGGAGTTGCCGTGTTCACACCCGCCTACCTTACTCAATCCCCATACAGTGTGCGATCGCTGCAGGCGAGATCGGGGCCTGGCGTTGTGTGTTGAAACGAATACCTGCCCTGAGTGTGAACAGTTAACCCACAGGGAGTGGCGGGCAATTTACAGGAACAGGGCAAAGAACGATCGTAGAAGGAGCAGACGCAAAGCCCCTTCCCTGTTTCTCTCACCGGATTATACCTCCAGCCCAATGGAAAAGGCGAGTTCAGTAATCCTTCAACAGGTATCGACGCCCATCCGTTTGGATACCGGTGCAGAGTCGGATACAGCGGGCACAAAGCGCAAGCGTAAAAAGTCAAAGACGTCCAGAGCCTTTTCGGAAACAGTGGCGGAACTGGACATATTAGGCGACGATGAACGCACGGCTTTACGTAACGCCTGGTCCGCGGACCGACAAGGTTCGGGGAAGGAAGGGTTAGGTTCCGAGAAAAAACTTTACCCTGCGGAAGGACAAGTAACGGTCGTGCATACCGCCACAGGTTCTGCCTTCACGTCTACTCCGGGTCAACTGGGCATACCAGCACCAGAGGATTTGTTTCCCCAGCTAGATCCACCAACTGTACCCTCCTCCACGGGTGACTCAATGGGCTTGTCGGCGATACTGGCTTTACAGACTCAACTTCAACGCCGGATCCAGGACTTGCAATGCTCAATTAAAGAGCAAGAGGCAAAGGGGACCCCCAGCAGGAAGCGTACACCTTCGGCCACGGTCTCTCGGCCTCCACCGGAATTACTTCCCTTAACGTCCACGTCCCACGAAACCCCCGCCATGGGTACAGTCAGGGACCGTGAGATGGAGGACCCCAGTGAGGAGGACTCTTCGGGTATTCCACCGTCGGGGCAGGCTTCCAATCTGGTGGGAGAAGAGGACGACGACCTACTTCAAGCTCACACCTCCCCCATAACATCTATTCCCTCTAACAGAGAGAGGGAGATCTATACACCCTCGGGGGAAGTACTCACCCAACATCCCATGAACGCCCTGCAGCAGGGTGAAGAGGAGCAGGAAGGGGAAGAGTCCGAGGAGGAAGAGACCGGAGAGGTGCCCCAAGAGCTCTCAGCACCGACTCAATTCCACTTACCCCTACGGGAAATGGACTCTGTACGTTCCCCAGGTCGCGGTCAACGTCTATGGCACGACCCAGCGGCAGCAGGCCGTCGCCCGATCAGGACCCCGTCTCCTCCCGATCTCTCATCGCCAGCGGAAGAGGGAGCTCCCTCTGTGACGTCATCGTCCCTAGCTCCGGAAGATGTCCCGTTTAGAGATGCCATACAGGAAATAGCTCGCCTTGCTAACGTTACCTGTGGCACCCCATGTCTGGAAAGGGATGACCCCCCTATTAGGATGACATCCAAGACGTCTCTGCCCCACCACGATTCATTTATTGCCTTATCCACGAGTGAGGGCATCGCGAACGCAGTGGTAGTTCGGTCAAACGAGTTCAAAAAGATGGATGCCAGTGAGGGCCGCACATTATCGCGATTTCATGCCTCAAAGCACTGCTCTGTGCGTCCCGGCCCATACCGTACCTCGGACGATCAGATACCGATGGAGTCACTGGATCAACCATCCAAGAGAACAGTGTGGATGCCATCAGTTCGTGCGGATTCAGACATTCCGTTAGTAGAAAAAGACGCCAGGAACATTGATTCGTCGGCCCGTCAAGTTTTAAACATTATGTCCTTTCAGGACCACACTCTGAAAGCACTACGGGCGAGATGGGATGATCTGCGGCTCAATGACCCAGTGTCTTCTAAACTTTTGGAATGCCTGTCTCTGGCCACCCGTGATGTCGTTAAAATCTCTACCTTCCTAATGACGTCAATGGTATTTTTAAGACGGGACGCCTTCCTCCAGCACTGCTGGTCAAGCGTCAAAGGACTTCGTGACTTAAGACATACTCCCATCCTGGGCGAGAAAGAACTGTTCCCCCCAGCGGAGGTGGAGAGAGTAAACCAAGAGAGCCGTTCGTTGTCGCAAGACTTCGCCTTGATGTCAAGGATGTCACGTGCCTCGTTCCGCCAACCAGCAAAGCGCAAGAAGCAACGACAGTCCTCTACGGATCACCCCCGACCCAACTCCCAGGTGCAGTCCCCTCCTCCGAAGAGGCCCAAGCATTCGGGAGACAACAAGCCAGAGGGTCAGCATACCCAGCAGCACAGGTAGCAGCCAACCAAAGTACCGCTCAGAGACGAGGGACTCGTCTCTTGGCGATACTTTTTCTGGCTTAAACGATCTAAAAGAACTACTGTCTTGCAACACATCCTTGCCCGTAGGCGGAAGGCTAGGCAAGTTCTGGCATGCTTGGGCAGAGTTAGGGGCTTCCCGGAGAACAGTTCGGTGGCTCAAGAACGGCTATCCCCTCCCCTTCAAGAAGGGCCCGAGGGGACTCAAGCCAACTATTCCCCTAACTCTCCAAGCTCCAGGCAACCTGGCCGCCGCTTACCAGCAGGGATCAGAAAAAGACTTAGCCCTAAAAGAAATGCTAAAAGACTTACAAGCAAAACAGGCTATAGAGGAAATGCCAGAAAACCAGGTAGGCTTCTTCAGTCGAGTTTTTCTGGTACCCAAGAAGTCAGGGGGATGGCGACTAGTGATAGATCTATCTTCCCTCAACCAGTTCCTGCAAATAACCTCCTTCCAGATGGACACGGCACAGGTTATAAAAACAATGTTACGGGAAGGGATGTGGGGCACATCGATAGATCTATCCGACGCCTACCTACATGTTCCCCTACACCACTCGGCCAGGAAGTACCTATGTTTCCAAGTAAATCGAAAGCGTTTCTGGTTTCTGGCACTCCCTTTCGGCCTTTCCTCGGCCCCGTACGTATTTTCAAAGATCATGCGGGTCCTAAAAGCATGGGCACGTCTCCAAGGAATGCTAGTGTTCCAATACTTAGACGATTGGTTCCTGGCACATACTCAACGGGACATAGCCCATCACCAGACAACCCACCTGGTCAAAAAGGCGATACAGGTAGGTCTTATGGTAAATCTGGTCAAATCAGAATTGACCCCAAAACAAGACGTCATCTTCTTGGGGGAACGATGGGACTTATCAGCAGCCCGAGCATTCCCCACAATAGACAGGCAGCAGAGAATTTCTCGGTCTATCCGGAACATTTCTGCCAACCGAAAGGTAAGGGTACAGGCTATGGAGTCACTGCTAGGTCTATTAGTAGCGACCGAGAAGACGGTTCCGTTAGGCCGCTTACACTACAGACGATTCCAGGCACAGGTAAGACAAGCCCTAACGAAGGGACGGTCTCCCAAAGCCACTATGACAGTGTCCCCTTCCGCACTCTCCCTTCTCCAATGGTGGTGCGACCCGGTTACCATGAACGAAGGAGTCCCCTTTCAGGCCCCTCCCATGGATATAGAGCTCCAAACGGACGCTTCCAGGGAAGGGTGGGGAATTCACTGTCAGGGTCAAATGTGGCGAGGAAAATGGCCAGCAACGTTTTGCAGATACCATATCAACTGGCTGGAACTCCGAGTGGTATGGATAGCTCTGAACAAGCTATCGAACCATCTCGAGGGAAAGAGTGTCAGAGTTCTTCTAGACAACTCTACAGCAGTGGCGTATCTGAACAAACAAGGTGGAACCAAATCCTCTCAACTATCGACCCTGACTTCTCACATCCTTCTTCTGGCACGGGAACACAAAATATCCATTGTAGCACGTCATCTATCAGGGAAGCTGAACGTACTGGCCGATCTAGCGTCCAGGGCGGGCCAAGTCATCCACACAGAGTGGTGCCTAGCCCAGTCATCCTTCCGTTGGGTAACACGGGAATCCCCATGGGGTCCCCCGACATTAGATCTATTCGCCAATGCGTTGACAACCCAGCTACCCAGGTTCGTATCCCCATGCCCGGATCAAGCAGCCTGGGCAGTAGATGCATTAAAGTGCCCATGGCCTCTGCAGGAAGTACTCTATGCCTTCCCTCCCCAGGCCATTCTGCTACAAGTCTTGCAAAGGATAATAGAACTCAGACCTCCGGCTCTGTTACTAATAGCCCCGTTGTCCCCAGAGGCTCCGTGGTTCACCCTTCTTCTACGGTGCAAGGTGATCAAGTCCGTCCCGATACCTTGTCACAGGGAACTATTATCCCAACCCCATTGGCGGCACTTCCACCCATCCCCACAACTAATGAACCTACACCTGTGGTGCCTAACCAATCCTTCCTAGAGAAAAAAGGTTTTTCCAAGCAGGTAGTGGAAAAGATGGTAAACAATCATAAGCAATCCACAGCGAGAGTTTATAGGTCACAGTGGAACAAGTTTTCCTCTTGGTGCGCTGCCTCTAAGCTAGATCCCTTCCAGGCGACACCAGCAGTGGTAGCGGATTTTTTGGACCATCTTTTCACACAAGGTCAACTGAAGGTGGGTTCGATAGAAGGTTATCGAGCCGCTATCGGTTCTAGACTTAAGGCATCTACTGGCTATGACCCGGGCGAGGATACGGCCCTGTCACAGTTAATTAGACATTTCAAGGTGAATTCTCCTCCCCTACAGTCCAATGTGGCCCAATGGGATTTGTCTCTGGTATTACGTTATTTACAGTGCCCAGAGAATTTCGCGGAACAAAACATTTCCGCAAAAGATGCCACGGTAAGATTCACTTTTCTGTTAGCCTTAGCTTCCGGTAAGAGGAGAGGTGAAATCCATGCGTTGGACAGGGAGATAATAAAGGAAAATGGGGAGTGGAATAGAGTGTTCCTTACTCCCAGGGTCGGTTTCATGGGTAAGACACATATCATCTCCCAGGGACGGGGCACCTTTGACCATATTGTGCTCCCGGCCCTTCAGGGGGAACAACTGTCTGAGGATCGCGTTTCTTTGTGCCCGGTCAAAGCACTACGTCAATACCTTTCGATTTCAGAAACCTATCGCTCAGAAAATCAAAAAGCCCTCATTATCTCTTTCATGCCGAAATTTAACAACGACCTTTCTAAACAGACCATCTCAAACTACATTAAAAAGGTCATTTTGGCAGCTTATGAACGGGCACAGTCCGATACGGGCCTACAAGACGAATGTAAAGTTAAAGCCCATCATGTCCGCCAGTTAGCAAATTCCCTCAGAGCTCTTCGTAATGTGTCTTTGGTAGATATACTTAGAACAGGTTGTTGGTCCTCTCCCAACTCATTCGTTAAGTATTACCTGAAAGATTTTTCGCAAAACGAGTTGTCGGGTCTTTACTCTTTAGGCCCCTTCATTGCTGCGGAAACCATCATTACGAATCCTTCTACTCTGGTTTCAGGCAACCCGCTCCAAAGCTGAAAGGCAAGGGCAAGCAGAAAGGGGGATTCCCCAAGGGACACAACAATGGGTTCAAGGGCAAGAAACAGTGATGCTCTCAGACTCTGTTATCGTACCTCGAGTACATTTAAGCAAGTGTTTTTTTTTTTTTTAATTCACCACGGAACTGATATTTTCACTTGCATGGACGTTAGTTTTTAAGCTCTAGATTGTTTCCAGGTTAAAGGTAATTTTATCTTGTGCGGACAGGGTCATCGTGGTCCTAACACCCAGCTACCTGCCATCATCCTCTTTTCGGACCCTAAGGTCAGAAAAGGGGGGGGGGCGTACTCGGTACTTACGGTTCCCGTAGTCCCGTGTCACCTCCGGTAACTAGGGGATCGGTCCATGATGACCATGCCCATTGTTCCCATGGGCCCGTAATTGGCCCAAGACACGGGAATCCATGTAACAGTGAATGTTTTTCACTTTTTAAGTTTAAATTCTATCAGTATTAGAATCTAAAAGAATATCTAGTCGTATTTTGTAGGTTTTGCGGGAAAAACCTTCAATTTATATTGTGTTCTTTTCTTCGGTCATTCGGACCTTTTTCATTTGCTTTAACCTAACGTCAGTTCAGCATGTTATTTAATTGTAAATACTGCAGGCGCACTTCCTAGCAGTATTAAGTTTATTTACGTAAATCTCCGAGATTTACGATCGTATTGTCAAGTATCGACGGTTTGAAATTATTACTGGTAACCTCGATGTTGAGAGTGTGTGGTTGGGACCCATCCAGTGGGCGGAAGGAGGGGGATGGCAGTAACCACTCTTGTGTACGTGATGTACTTGACTTACATGTGTCAGATCTCTATTTTCTGTTCCCATGGGGTCATATCCCATGATGATTGTTATGGGACGGGGAGTGCTCCCCCCCATCCCAAACCTTTGGAAAACATTAAAAGAAGTGGAACGTAGTTAGCATTTTTATTCAGTCTTCAACTACGGTTCATCTTTACATCTACCGATGAGTCTTTACGTATCTAGCACAATTCGCAACCTTTTTGTGAAGCAGTACAGAATGGCAGGCTCCCCTGCTCCGGACTTAAGTCCCATCTAAAAGTGGAGATAGGCGAATTCAAAGCTTTTGCGAAGTAAAACTAACGTTTTATTTCGTAAAACGTGCTTTTACGAGTAAAAGCGCAATTCGCGTTCTCCACTTTTAGCCTATTCTCCCTCCCATCCACCCTCAACAAGCCTGGGTGCGTTTTTCAACCACCGAGTGGGGCTTAAAGGGAATGCCCATTGTCAATCATGACGAAATACCAGAGGATTCCCTCATTTTGATTGGTTGATGGGTGGATGGCGGGATAGGCTATTCTGCAGGCACAAAAAGTTTGTATTTATTTGCGTGAAAGGATAAATCCTGAAGGGAAACCCATCTAAAAGTGGAGAACGCGAATTGCGCTTTTACTCGTAAAAGCACGTTTTACGAAATAAAACGTTAGTTTAAAGGAACGACCCACCCTTGGCACACACGATAATTTCATCGAATACACAGACATGAACCTTTATAACTATAGTGCAATTATAAAGTACTCCTTGAAAGAATTTTAAGCATAAAAATTTTAGTGATATTGGTATTTCCATGTCTAACTTTCTATTATAGTTAGAAAAAAGGCAGCCCTGCACCAAATATGCAGAATTTAGCAAAATTTAACATATTATCGCTCAATGGCGGCTGTTTCAGGTCTGCGATAATAAACCAACATTGCCAGACGGCGTAAAATATACGTATATTTTCCCATGCATTTACTAAGTCTAAATTTTCACGCATTATATGCGTGTATTTTACATGGGAATGCCCATATGGGAAATCCCACGTAAAATAAACGTGTAATATACAAATGACTTTAAATGAAATTTTACGTGGGAATTAAAAAGTAGAATATACATATAATATTCGTTTACTTACCCATGCATTTTTGAAGTGGGAAATTCTACGTATATTATACAGGGGAATGTCTACGGTGGGCATTACACGGGAAAAACTATGCAGTTTACGCGTGTATCTACCCGTGCATTTTATACGTGGGAGAGCCTATGTATATTATATGCAGAGTTTATACGGAAATCATACCGTGGGAATGTCAACGTATATTACACATGTTTTCTATGTGGCCAAGCCAACGTCCCACATGTTGAACATGTTGAACATGTTGAACATGTTGAACAATTTGTTGAACAATACCACGACCTAATATCTTCCAAAAATTATTCGAACACGTGTTTTGAATGGGCTTGCCATTCGAACACATCTTTTAAATGGGCTTGCCATTCGAACACATGTTTGAATGGGCGCAGTTTTCCTACATAACTATCCACATTTTCAATTCCCATTTTTCCAACAATCAACCAACTAACCAAGTGGTAGAATTGTTTGAAACGTGAAAAACTAAATTTGTTAAAGTTGGTCTAGAACCACCATTTCTGCACCACTATAACTTTAGAATATTTGAATAAGTAGCATGGTAAAATGCTAAAACTTATTTTATATATCATATGTTGTCAAAAACTACATTTGCTAAAGTTTGCACCATTGTCCAACTACCATTCCTTCTCAAATTATTGATCGTTCCCACGCTCTGAACGAGTGCACTCTGAAATTTATCGATTAGTTTCCCCACACTCTGAGACCTTTCATGTACTTATTCCTATGCTGTGTGTGCGTGTGGTTATTGTAATAAAATCATTCAAATATGACTAAGTAAATATCATCATAATAATAATAGTGAAAATAGACATAGAAATATGGCTATTATGTTAAAAAAAAGTCGCAGAGAGTCACATAATGTCATAGATTACATAAAGTCACATAATGTCACAGTCGCATGTTGTCACATAATGTCACAGAGTCATAAAAACCAAAAACAAAAAGTTTGTCCAAGTTTTTCCAAGCAGAACAAAAAGGTTTGCTTTTATACTACTTCGATGCAATCAAAATATGATTTGTAACTTGTTCAAACTTGTTAAAATTGCTGACTCAGCAGAATTTATCACTGGTTGAAATGTATGTTTCACTCATGCTTTTATGCTACTTACATGTAATCAAAATATGGTGTGTAACTTGTTCAAACTGGTTAAAATTGCTGACTCAGCAGAATTTATTGCTCATTTATACCACTTTGATGGTATATGATGTGTCACTTACCAAAACTCGTTCAAAATTGATGCACAGCAGAGACATCTAGCGGTGAAGCTTGACGATGGTATTCATACGTCAAATGGTATTCATCCGCCAAATAACACAGAACCACTGTAAACGGAATCAAATGGTGAAATTTTCATTCAAATCGGTCAAGTATAACGAAAGTTATCTTACTTTTAAGTTAAAATGGCGGCTGTGCAAATAACCCATGACTATGTCAAAACTAGATAGAAAACTGAATCAAACAGCGAAATTTTCAGGTAAATCGGTCAAGTATAACAAAAGTTATCCCAGTTTTAAGTTGAAATGGCTACATGCTATAAATATGTATACAGCCAGCTGCGCAACTAGCCCATGATTACTTTATAACAAAAGTTTACATAAAACTGAATCAAACAGTGAAATTTTGATACAAATCGGTCAACTATAACGAAAGTTATCGCAATTTTAAGTAAGAGGGGGGGGGGGGGTCATGAAAACCAAAGTTGTTCAGAATTGACTGAAACATATAACTATGCTTAAATCGCAAAATTTTCTTAGCCCTAGGGGGGGTCCAGTCGACCCCTAGGGGGGGGAGGGGGGTCCTCACATTTTCTTACCGGTGACAGTCGACCCCTAGGGGGGAGGGGGGTAGGGGGGGTCCTCACATTTTCTTATTGGTGACAGTCGACCCCTAGGGGGAGGGGGGAGGGGGAGGGGGAGGGGGGCTGTGGTAGAACTGTCGTTTTCCTACTACTAACAACGCTTTTTATACGTTGGACGAAAAATTATGCTAACTGGGTAAAAGCCAACGCGCTTCGTAATAACCAAGTCAAGGTTGTCGTCGCTATTGCTCTCATGCCACCCCCATAGGCTCGGGTGTCACCAGAGCCACGGAAGGGCAGGAGAGCAAATCACCTTTCCCTACCTCTGTTGTAGCAAAATCCCATTATTTTTCGCTTCGTCACAGAAAATTGGCCCATTCTGCGTCCATCAAACAGTAACGGACGTTATTGACGGTAAAATGACGAACTGCGTGACCGGATTGGCATGTCCCAGTACCAGGCTTACATTTTATGTGAGCTACAGGACTAGGTTTTTTTAGTTGTGATCCGGACATCTTTTTGTAGACTGCTATTTTTTAGCGTCTACATAATACATCGATTTTCCTATATATATTCAACGGCGCGTTAGAAAATGTTAAATGAAGGTCGGAAGAAGAAGTTGGGTTTACGACAACGAAAAGCAGCGTTATCTAAAGAGCGTTATCTTTTTTCTTTTTTTTTTTATCTGAAAAGTGATGGATTGTTCGAAACAGAACATAGAGCTCCAGAAAAAATGCTTCATGCGAAAAGAACGCTTCTAGAAGCGTGTATAAATCGAAAGAAGTACTCATTTCGAATGGATCGCCAACTGCAGATAAAAATGGCACCTTTTCCGCAGTGCATGGACAAAACACTGTTGCCTCCCCCCCCCCTCCCCCCCCCACCCTCCCCCTTCACTTAGCACACTGTATACACACACACGTGTACACACGCACAGACAGCTACGGGTAGTGTTAGGGTCTCCCCACCCCCCCCCCCCTCCCCCTTCTCTCAGCACGCTTTACACACACACACATATATATATAAACGCATATAAAGCTACATTCCGATCTTGTTTCTCCTCTCCTTCCCCCTCCCCCTCCTCCCTTCTCCACTCCCTACCCCAGGCTTGAGAAGCGGTTCATTCCGCTCTTGTATTCCTCCCTTCACCTCTCCCCTCCCCCTCCTCCCTTCTCCACTCCCTACCCCAGGCTTGAGAAGCGGTTCATTCCGCTCTTGTATTCCTCCCCCCCCTCTCCCCTCCCCCTCCTCCCTTCTCCACTCCCTACCCCAGGCCTGATAAGCGATACATTCCGCTCTTATTTTTTACAACCACCATTAGTTCTCCATTCATCAAAATCAACCTTGCTTGTGTTTATTGAGCTATTACCAAATTCCATTGTCATATGATAGTTTCGTCATAGACTGTAATTTATGTCAATTGTTATGCCGATTAAACAAGATTTATAATTCACGAAAGTACGCACGCACGGAGCAAGAGGGACAAGGATGAGCTGTCCATCGCTGGGTGTGAGTTATCGTTTATAACCAATGGGGGATGTCACTGATTTTTGACCGTACAGTGGGGAGGGAGGGAAGGGGGGAGAGCTAACAAGGCAGGAAATTTTTGGGTACTTACTTTAAGGATGGGACCTCCATAGTACGTGAGTAAACTGCATGTCAATAAATGGGGGATACTGGTATATCGGGGAGTGCGAGTGTCCCCAGTTTAAAGTTTTGTTATTTGCATATCATTGGTTGGTTTTGTGTAAAAATTCACTGCAACTAATGACTAATAACGCGATTCACAAGCGCGTCTAAAACATTCACTTATTTTAGAAGTGAGAAAATGAACATGGGGGGGAGGGGGGGGGGGGAGTGTGGGGGAGTGGAGGGGGCTTGGGTCAAACTACAGATACCATCAGATATAATTCATCGATTTTAAGATATCTCTAAATTAATTTCAGATATGTTTTAACAGAATTTAGATATATCGAAATAGATTGTACATACCAATATAACTGCAATATATATAAATTTATTTCGAGATATTTAAAATTGAGCTACAGATATTAAGAGATGTAATATTGAGAGGGCTGTCAATGCAATTTTGGATATCAAAAATTGATTTTAAAATATGTGGAATTTTATTTAGATATATCAAGAACACAGCAATAATGACAACATGACATTTTATATGTTCAGTATTTTTTTTATTATTCTCTTTATTATTGTATATATTTTATATATTTCTTCCAATCAACTACTTCTCATTTCTACTCAAAATATGATTTAGATATTTTGCCTTTGGCTAACTTCCATGTTTTCATATTTCGACAACGTTTCCTTTTTTAAATAATTTGACATCACTAAAGGAGCACTTTTTGGAACAGGAGCATCAGCAAGAATAAACAATAATTGTCTTATTACCGCGGTGGTTGCTTTTTTTTTAACCCTGAAGTTATTAAGTGGAACACCGGAAGTGTAAGACACCGGAAAACTGGTTCTGTTCGACTGACGCTCTCACTGTCAGGCCGGTCCTGTACTAAGTCCCATCTTTAGAACTGTCATATTTTTTACTGCGAAACACTGATTAGCCGGAAAAAATAAATCAATAAATAAATAAAACAACAAAACAAAAACATTCAGAACATGGCATTGGATTCCGGAGGTGTTCGTGCAGGTATCCCCGGGAAAGTACCATCCTGAAAATAGGACCACCTCACAAATAGGATCACCTTACAAATAGGACCACCCTACAAATAGGACCACCTTACAAATAGGACCACCCTACAAATAGGACCACCTCACACATAGGACCACCCTACAAATAGGACCACCTCACACATAGGACCACCCTACAAATAGGACCACCTTGCAAACAGGATATCTCCAAATTAATTTCAGACATATTTCAGTTATTCAGTCCCACCCCACCCAGGCTAGCTTCCTCCCCCCCCCCCCCCCACCGTATTTTTTTTTAGTTTCTGTCCCTGTTCATCACCCCCAATCTATTCTGGCTTCCCCCTATTTTTTCCAGTTATTTTTCTTTCTGCTGCTGAATCAAAGCCCCAATTGCAACCCGTCTTTATCCTCCCTGTAATATCCGACTCTGTGATAACCAAAATTAGTAAGTTTAATCTGATTGTTTAATCCCCGTGGCATTTACCAATGGCAATCACATCGCCGCTGTGTTGAAATAAAACGAATCCACATCTCTTCTGTTTTAATTTTTGTTTATGTATTGTAACATTCGATTAAAACAGCTAGGTAAGAAACTCGAGTGATTTTAAGTTGAGGCATAAGACTTAATCCTAACTGGAAGCTTTTTAGCCACCTGGTATCACTTTCTAAATGGTAGATAAAGTTGAAAGGGGGGGGGGGGAAATATACATGAAGCTGTGCAGGGGGTGCGGGGTAAGATAGCCTGTTAATACCGAGAGTCGTCCATTATGAAGAAACTCTAAAAATAGGACCTGCCCAGAAATTGGCAATCCCACTGACGGTCCTTTTTCCTGTGGGGGAGGGAGGGATGTGGGGTGGGTGGTGACGGAGGAGTGATTACTGTACGCCTTGTTTTACCGTTCGCCCGCATGGGTGCTGTTCATGTTAATACGGTTTGAAATCGGACTGAATTAAGCCCCGTGCTTGAGTCATGAGTTATGTGAAGAGGCGAAAGAATTAAGACAAGGCTGGCCACCGACATGTAATAAATATCAGATATTCTTCCATACGGGTGGTCGTTCAAAGGTGGTGTGATTTGTTTGTAAAAAACATTTGACACTTATCTGCTTTGTGGGTAGGATACAAAGGGGTGGGGGTGGAGGAGGGGGGGCGGAGCAGGGGATAAAGACTAATGTATCACCCCACTGTAATTATAGACTGCAAAAAATCTGCATTTCTCAGTCGCTTCACACATCCAATTAAGTTCCATAAATAATGATAATTACATATGTAAACTGGGCCGCATACCATTCGCGGTTACAAAATCATCTTAAAATGGTACTAGTTTGAAGTTATTTGATACAAAACAGGTTAATATTATAAGTCGATAATTAATGGGACAGAGAGAGGATTCACTCGAGTTTGTCAAAAGGAAATGGGAGGTTTTCAAATTGTTCTTTTTATTTAGTTGAACATGCAAAGGTCTTTCCAAACCACCCAAAGAGTTCAATCGTGGCACTACTTTTTTAATAGTTTTCTTAACTAATTGAAATGTCACGTATTGTCTGACGCGTATCAGTTTAAAAAGAAGTACGGTTCAAGATAAGAGAAATAATGAATCTGTATCAGAATGACCTCCGAAGAAACGTGATAAGGTTTCTCACTATTATTTACAGATAACAAAGACATAACAACTAGGAAATTGAAATAAAAAAAAGTTCTAAAGTTACATAGTGTTTTACATCTCATGTGTCTTATTTAATGTAAGGATTTAAAGATTGTTCTAAGTTCTGAAATTTGATAGGTCATTACTGGTTCTCCACCTCCTCATATCACAAACAGTAATCTTCAATTTATTTAAAAACAAACAAAACATCAGCTTTATTTTTTGCTTGTTTTTTTTAGGGGGAGGCAGGGGTGAGGGGGAGTAGGGAATGGGGGAGGGGAGGGTGTTCAGTTTATATGTGTGAATATGTAACGATAAAGAGAGCCGTTGTAAAGGTAAAATGAAAACCAGAATTAAAAAGAATGTGAAAATAAACATGTTTTAAGTCTGAAAATAAACGTGTTGTAACCAAAAAGAGTAAAAAATACAGGAAATATTCAGAGAAATAGAAATAAGACCACTCCAGCGGCCAGAAAAAAGACCATCTCAGTGCCCGGATATAAGACCACCCAGTGCCCGGATATAAGACCACCCAGTGCCCGGATATAAGACCACCTCAGTGTCCGGAAATAATATTACCCCAGTTTCATTGTCCTGAAATGGGATTCCCAGACCGATGCAGAATTAAGACCATTTTTTTCTTGTCTCTGTTTCTCTAAATATTTCCTGAAAATAGGCCATCCCAGGAAAACGCATCTTGTTTAATATCAAACAAAGCTTGGTTTTACTTCCAGGATACCCACTGGGCATGAAGTTCTCAAATAATTCACATTAACACTGTCGTTTATTAATTTTCTATTGTGTTTGTATTCCAAAAAAAAATCCTCTTTCTTTGTTACAATGCACCACCCCCCCCCCCCCTCACCCCCACCCAGCAACATGAAGAATGCATTTGGGTCCATGATGCTTATGCAAACAGCATGCTAAAAATAGCCGTTAAAAAAGAAGCACTACGTCAAAGATTTTACTCCAGCTTCAGCTTTATTAAGATAAGATTTCATCTGAATTCATGCAGTGAGTTTTGAATTTAACATTGAAATGTGTACAAAAACAAAACCACGTGTAACATTTTTTTTAAATATTCATACACTTAAAAAATGTTCTTATTGTCCCATTTTTGGCCAGTGCTGTCACTCTTTATTCATCTGGGTTATTTTCTATTTGTTGTTGCTGTGCTGTTCTATTTACTGACCTTTTCTTTCTAGTGCACCCGTACTTTTAGGCCAAGTGTACTCAGCAATGTCATATACTGAACACCAAACCTACAGCCAGAAATCCAAACGCAGATAATCAAAAAAATGCGAAAAAGTTTATCATTTTTACATAGAACAGACGCTACTCACGAAAGAAGAAAAAACTAACTAATAGCAAAAGCAAAGAATGACTCTTTGGTTTAACTGATTGGATTGGTCCATTAGGTTAACCAAAGTAATTTGGAATAGCCAAACCAATGATTTAACCGACATTCACAAATGAAGTTTAACCCTGGTTTAATTATACCAACTGTTTAATTTTTGGTATAAGTTAAACCGCAGTTACCCAATAAACGTCATCATTATTTGGGGGAGAATACAGGGAATTCCCAGGGGTTTTCCAACAGACTAGCACTCAATGTGTTTTGTTTTCTTTTTATTTTGATAATCCTTTGAAGTTAACAGCCTAGCCTTGGGCCAGGGGTGATACTAATGGACGACACAATGACTTCGCACAGCAAACTTGTTTGCCCAAAAATACCCGAAGTGGTCTGAAATCGAATTTATATAAAATTCGAACCCCTGCCTCCCCTTCCAATCCCCCTCTCCTCCTGTATTCGGTTGTGTTTTCTCCATCATCTTATCTGTAAACTTGATATTTGAAAAAAAAAAATAAGCCAATGCGGTGTCACCATGAAACAAAATTTAAGTCTGTTAAACCAAAACTAAAAAAAAAAAAATATTTTCATAGCTTTCAGTGTTAACTCGGCATTTATCGATAAGTACAAGTATTCGTGAATTTGAACGCCAAGATTTCTACATTTCGGTGTGCAATACACAAATAAATACATGTATATACGTTTACATCAGAAAGAGCGAGTCCACTACATTCGTCCATGGAAAACGCGGGTTTCACGAACATACGAAATGTTTAATGGAAATCTTGTAAAGAAATACTGAAATCCATAGTAACTGAAACTTCTTAGGGCAAAATAATGCAGCGTTTTTTATGAGCTGTATGATCATCTTGAAACTTAATCCGATCTCGAAGGCCGGAAGTGGACTGATTACGAGGCTAGAATTGGACCGATCCCGACGCTAGAAGTGGATCGATCCCGAGGCTAGATCGAAGTGGACCGATCCCGAGGCTAGGAATGGACCGATCCCGAGGCTAGAAGTGGACCGATCCCGACGCTAGAAGTGGACCGATCCCGAGGCTAGAAGTGGACCGATCCCGACGCTAGAAGTGGACCGATCCCGACGCTAGAAGTGGACCGATCCCGACGCTAGAAGTGGACCGATCCCGACGCTAGGAATGGACCGATCCCGAGGCTAGAAGTGGACCGATCCCGACGCTAGAAGTGGACCGATCCCGAGGCTAGAAGTGGACCGATCCCGACGCTAGAAGTGGACCGATCCCGACGCTAGAAGTGGACCGATCCCGACGCTAGAAGTGGACCGATCCCGACCCTAGAAGTGGAACGATCCAGAGGCCCGAATTCATCCGCGACTCCACTGTACCTTGAAAATAGAATGCCTGGATAACTCGATAAGGAACGTACGACATTTTACCGAGCGACATTTTACCG
>OX457029.1:64680282-64839417 GCA_949752745.1 Protula sp. h YS-2021 | reverse complement strand
GTTCCGACCACTGAATTCGCTTGGAAACACAAGGCACACAGATCGACGAGATTATCTATTTGGTCAATCAAAATGACCATTACCCACTGAAATGCCATTATTGAGCTTGGACAGATTTTTTGTGACTGTATGTTAGTGGTGTTGGAAGTGTTTTCGTGTTTGAAAATGTAGATGTCAATTGCTAAATAAATTGTTATTCATGGATATAGTTTTTATTGCAATTAAAGAAACTAATAAGCTGCTCATATGTGAAAAGAAATCAAACACAAAATAAGGGGGGGGGGGGTGTTAAAATATTTCAGGAGGAGTCTTTTTGTTGTAAAACAAATCGACCGGGGGCCTGTTTGTTTTAAAGCAAATCGACCCGGGGGGGGGGGGGGTCGATTTATTTTGGGGGGTCAAAACGTTTCCTTATACCGGGTGTTATTTTTTTCACACCTTGTAATTTCTTTTGATGTGGAATAAGCTTATTCAAGACCTAGATTTTGGATTTCATAAACACTGGGGAAGGAGTGATGTGGAACGGGGTATGTTTTGGTAAAATCATGCTTTAAATGAAAGAAATCACTTAGATGCGGGTATTCTGGGTAATAATACCCTCCTTCGTCGGGTATTTCACCCAGAACACCCTCAACTGCGTGATTTCTTTAATTCATAACACACGTGGAGCGAATAAGCGTCCTTTGCATGCAGGGGAGGGGGTGGAGGGATGAATGGTATTCTCGAGGGTGCAGGGAATGAACCAGGCATTTCTAAAGTGGGGGTGGCAGGTAGAGATGGGGATATTCAAGGCTTAGGGGTCATTTGAACAAAGAACATGACTATGTATGTTACGTGTGAGCCCCCACGCCCCACCCCTCGGTTTTTTGTGTGTCTTAAAATGTACTGAATTTATTAAGGTCGGGTAAAATTTTCCAAAAATAGCTTGGGGCACTTATATAACCGCTGTTGGCTTCTCAATGCAAGAAACGGTAGTGCGCTAAAATTATTTCATGGCCAAATATCACAAACATAGGAAGTACTCACAACGTGTTTCAAAAACCACAATAACAACAAACCACTGTCGTCTGGTTAATAGAAAAAAACTAGTATTTAATTTTTTAACGCTGAATGCTACAGTAATGCCTTTGAAAGGGATACCATTTATTTTATCGCCGGACCTGCTGCATGTGCTGTGCTCTGCCGGTCATGGGGATGAAATAGGTACGTAAGAAGTACTCATTATTGATTCTTTGTGTAGCTCACAAACTGAAAGTAGCATTGCAAAGGAACGCCTGAAAAAAAAAAAAACTGACGTGATCACCCCACTTCGATTTTATCCTTCGAGTGCAAACCCTTCTGGTGCCAAGACAATAAGCGGGCCGCCGCAACCTGAATTAACAACCAAGGACGCACTGAATGACCTATTGGTGGTGCTAATGTCAATTCCAGGATGCCCAGTATAATTCCCTCCTCTTGAAGTTGGGGTTGGGGGAGAGGCGGGGAGGGGAGGGGTAGGGGATGGGGAAGATGAGAGCTGAATACCAACGTATCTCGTGGCAGTTGGCAGGGGCGGTGAGCCCGTCAGAAGTCCCCTTTCTATACCCCCCCCCCCCACCCCACCAGCCCTACCCCCACCGCGAACCTATCGGACAGACGGCTGTAAGTCTTGTGGCTGATGTGAAATTGTGCCCGGGATTCCAGGATTGTTCAACTCCATTCTTCTCATGGGGCGGGGAGGGGAGAGGGGGGTTGATTTTGCAACATCTAGCACAAACTTGGTGGGTGGCTGGTACTCTTTGAACCCCGGGTACGATGTCGTTGTATTCAACAGCACTCATGCAGATCATCATTTTTGTTCTCGTGTTATTGAATGGGTGCTTTGTGGCAGCGCGTTGTTAACTCTAAAATATACGTGTCCGTTATCAATCCGCAAGTGTCCTATATTCGGGCACTATAGCTACTTGTATTTAAGTGATCCAATGGATGGAACACCTATGATCTTCCGATCATCCTGAATTATTACGTTGTTTTATGTTCGTTTTTGTGACAGCGGATAAAACGCACCGGCTGACAAGACATAATTCCTGTAACTGTTTGTTTGTGTAACAGGTTATTTATTTAATGCCTTTTTTTTCAAATGTTTCTGTTGTTTTTAATTTGACAACTTTGAAATAGAGAAGCTGGATGTTTTCCAGAGAAAGTGTGATAAGGATGTAGTTAAAAAAACCGGTGTTAAGATCAGCAAAAAGCAAAAAGGAAACGAAATGATGTCAAGGATGGGGAAGGGGGCAGGGGGAGGGGCGAGGGGTCGTTGTTGTTGTTTCACGGGCAAAAGTTTCAGCTCCCGTCTTTTTTAACTCAAATAACAAAAAGCAAACACTTATCGGAGACATCCTATTGATGATTTTACGTAGATCAGATGTCATTGTATTTTTTTGTCAGCATTTATGAGGAAACGATGAAACGATGCAATATCTTTGTTAGAATACAAATATAGTAAATATTTCCTGGTATCCACAATGGGACACCCCAAAAATTAGGCTGATTTAAAATGACACAAATATGTGTTAGAACGGTGCATTAAAAAAAAAAACAAACAATTCGCAGCAACGAACTGTGGGCCATAAAGTTCTACATTGCAATTAAATGCATGAAACGAACGGCAAAGCAGTAACTAGCCAATTTGGAGATGTTGACTTATTTTGAGTCAAAACGAAGTGTTGTTGCATGACCTACTTAAATGCTTTAATCTGATTGGTCGATCCAAACAATAATTTGTCAGTGTTGACTGGAAAGTAGAAGTCAGTAGACATTGAAGTTCTGTGTGAACAAAACGCCAATGACGTCATTTAACAAAGCACCCATTGGCTTATTTTAAGTCAACATGAAGACTTTTTTTAGCAATTACGAAAATTTTGATCTGAAGTTGTCAGAAAATGATAGCCTGAAGGTCAACATTTCTCACTGGTCAATAATTAGCAGATATTGACTTATTTTGATTCAGCCAACAGATATTTTTGACCACTTAAAAAATGTTGGCCTAAAGGTCAACAGTTTCGTTCAATTATACTTCATTGACTCAAAATATGTGAATTGTCACAGGACTTAACGTGTGAAATACCATTTTTTTACGTTTAATGCTAATTTTTCATCGAAAAAAAAAATTATTAAAGATATCAACAGATCAATGTAGATGGCATTAATTTACATTTTGCTGTCAGTAATTAAATTTTAAATGGCAAAAATTCGTTTTTGAGATCATTATATCAATTTTAAAAACTTAGAAAATCTCAAGAGAGGCACACATTTGTATAAAATTTAACTAATCATCAGTTACATTTTTTAGAGATGAAAAAGTGAATCATTGATATCAATAATAACAATGCAATTTTTTAGCTCAAAAATCGCTTTTTTGTGCAGTAGAAATAAAAAGAAAGATTCTCTGTACAAGCACTTATCATTATTTTATTCCCATATGCTTGCTTCCGAATTTTAGACATAGAAAATAGATTGATATTTTGACGTTAAAAATTACTTTTTGAGATAAAAAAAATCACTTAGAGATTTCAAAATATAAACGTCAAAAGGTTTGATTCGGAAATAATGTTATGTAAAATAATTTCTTGAGATCAATAAAAAGAAAATAAATTATTGAGCTTTGAACTAATATTTCGGTATCAAATATTTCATTTTTGCTATAGTTGACTGAAACTTTGATCTCTTAAATCAATTTTAGATATCATTAAATCGTTTTTGATATCAATAAATACTTTTTTATAACTCTAAATATTTATTGATATCAAGAATTATTTTTTTGAAATCAAGAATACATCCAGAGATATTAAAAATGAAATGAATTCTTTATATCAAAAATAATTTTTGAGATCAAAAATTAAATCTTGACATTAAAAATAATTTTTTTACTTCAAATATTAATTCTTTATATCAATAATTACCTTATAAATGTGATAATTTCATATTAACTGGCGTTTTAATAAAAAAAAATTTATTAAATAAAAAACAAACAAAAAATATTAACTGGCGTTTTGTTTACAAATAACTGCAATACCTATTGGCTTAAAAAGTTATTGACATTGGGATTCGACCAATCAGATTACGGTATTTACCAAAGTCATGTAGCAAGATTTTCTGCTGACTCAACATAATTCAGTGCCTACTGACCGTTGACCAGCAAGAAAATATCCGCATGTTTTTGTTGACCTGAAGTGAGTTTTTTTGTCGGTTGCATTTTGCCAAAACCTGTGTATTATCCCCCGTGTAACCGAGGGATATAGTTATGAGCTTGTCCGTCCGTCTGTCGGCGTTCGGTCGGGGGCTATATCTCCAATATTTTAGGTTGGAGTGTTTTAAAATTTCACACACGGATAGAGTACATAGTAAAGATCTACAACGTTGTATTTTTGTTTGGATTCACGAACAATGGTCAGAATAACAGCATTTTTAAATTTGGTACCCTTTCTCGTTTTGATATAATTATTGTGTTCACGTGCTGGAACGTGCTGTCCAGTTTCAACTGATGTCGAAATTTGCTAAATAACCTTTTTTAACCCAGCAGACTTTGTCGGGCTGGGTTAGTCGTACAAGTATAGGGGGCTTGAATGTATGTGCGTATGTTAAACGTTTTCTTTAAAATGCTATTCCTTCTACAGTTTTGCTCCAATTGTTTTGATATTACGCAGGAATGTTTCCTGGGTGGTCCCCCACCTGACTATTACTATTTTTGACGATTGACGAAAAACGGACAAAATAACGGCACTTTTTGTGCCCGTTTTGACCCATTTTTAAAATGCTACTTCTCCTACAGTTTTACTCCAATCGTTTAGATGTTACGCAGGGATGTTCCCCAGGGGTTCGCCTACCAAGCTATTATTTTTTTGCGGTTCGCCAAAAACTGCCAAAATGGCGGAACCTTTAAGTTTGGCAAAAACTGGAATAAATGGTAGTAAATAGCTAATTGTCAAACCATTCATTTCTCTCAGTCTTTTTCAAATAGCTATAAAATTTTAATTGAAAGTTTCTTAGGTGCTTCTCCACCTGGCTTTTTTCGTAAATGACCAAAAAATGCCGAAATGGTGGAATTTTAAAATTTTTGTAAAATTGTTTAAATGTCAGTAAATACGTGAATCGTCAAAGCTCAACCTCTGCAACATCCCTTTTCGGGTATCTTCCACCCGGGAAAACTGGTTTTTGTATATTAAAATTATGAAAAAGTTACGTTCATAAAAAAAGTTCTTCATTTTTTGGCCAAACAGTATTCGTTTCAGAGTTTTTCTCTCTTTCCTTAATTTTGTTTGGTAACTGGGCTGGGTCATGTCCTTGGACATGCTTGTTTAATGTAAAGCTGATAATGTGCCGAAACTAGGGGGTAGTACGACACTTCGCAAAACCGACCAGAGCCCCGCTTAAATAGGGCATCCGTGCTATACGGGGGATCGTGTGTTTTTGAGCTTCTAGTTCAATCTTGAGGCGATCGTTTCGATTTTAGGGGTCCTCCAGCCACACATTCCACTACCTCCCAGGCTAGTAGACCCCCCTCTCCCCGCCCTGCACTTCCCGTCGGGGTGGGAGGGGGCGGATTAGGGAACATTATTTTTCCCGAACCTAACTGTAACCAGTCACTTACTGTATATAGGGGGGACTGGAGGGGAGGGGGGACTGGGGATGGCTGTACTTTTGAAAAAGAGAATGAGTTTCATATATTTAAATGACCAGTGTGCTGTTTAAGTGCACAGGAACTGTCACGGAGTGTATGCGTCCTCCAGGGAAGGTTTATCTCATCTCCTCTGTTATCTCATCTTATCTATTATTAATCATCCAGATTTACTGCAGTTGTTTAAAAGTTTACGTCATTATTGTTAGGCTTAGTGTTAGGCTTAGTGTTAGGGAACTGATATTTCTTTAGATATGTTAGAGGGGAAGTGCTCTTGTGTCTACGCTAGATTTAATCAGTGAGGAAGTATATTAGTAACGAACCGTGAAGAAATCTATTGTTGTGTTTAATAGTACAAATACAATGTCAGTCAAGTGCATAAGTAAAGACATGAGATTTCTTATTCCAGATTTCACATGTAAAAGGGAACAGACGTCATACATTTCGAGTGTTTCCGTAACCACAATTGTCGTATCTCTTCCTTCGGGGGTAGAGGGTTATAAAACAGTCTGAAATCAAACTTTTAAAGTGAATCACATGCGTAAAAATAAACACACAAATAAGACTATACGGTTATTAGATTTGTATCATTTTCACTGTCTGTAACAACAGTCCCAGTTGTCATAACGGGGCTGATTTAAACTAAACGATTCTTGGGGGTGGGGGTGGAGATGAGTTGCCATGTGATGGTGGAGTGGGGGGGGGGGAGGGACGAGCTTGCACGGTCATAACAGGATGTTTTCTGAGTGAAACGTTATGACTGACCACTTGACCACCGTGCCATACGTCTTGCACCCCTGCCCCTCTCCCCACATTTTGTGTGTTGATCTGCTATGCGTCTTGACCCCCTGCCCCTCTCCCCACATTTTGTGTGTTGATCTGCCATGCATCTTGACCCCCTGCCCCTCTCCCCACATTTTGTGTGTTGATCTGCTATGCGTCTTGACCCCCTGCCCCTCTCCCCACATTTTGTGTGTTGATCTGCTATGCGTCTTGACCCCCTGCCCCTCTCCCCACATTTTGTGTGTTGATCTGCTATGCGTCTTGACCCCATGCCCCTCTCCCCACATTTTGTGTGTTGATCTGCCATGCGTCTTGACCCCCTCCCCCTCTCCCAACATTTTGTGTGTTGATCTGCTATGCGTCTTGACCCCCTGCCCCTCTCCCCACATTTTGTGTGTTGATCTGCCATGCATCTTGACCCCCTGCCCCTCTCCCCACATTTTGTGTGTTGATCTGCTATGCGTCTTGACCCCCTGCCCTTCTCCCCACATTTTATGTGTTGATCTGCTATGCGTCTTGACCCCCTCCCCCTCTCCCAAAATTTTGTGTGTTGATCTGCCATGCGTCTTGACCCCCTGCCCCTCTCCCCTCATTTTGTGTGTTGATCTGCCATGCGTCTTGATCCCCTCCCCCTCTCCCCACATTTTATGTGTTGATCTGTCATGCATCTTGACCCCCTGCCCCTCTCCCCACATTTTATGTGTTGATCTGCCATGCGTATTGACCCCCTCCCCCTCTCCCCACATTTTATGTGTTGATCTGCCATGCATCTTGACCCCCTGCCCCTCTCTCCACTTTTTGTGTGTTGATCTGCCATGCATCTTGACCCCCTGCCCCTCTCCCCACATTTTATGTGTTGATCTGCCATGCATCTTGACCCCCTGCCCCTCTCCCCACATTTTGTGTGTTGATCTGCCATGCATCTTGACCCCCTGCCCCTCTCCCCACATTTTGTGTGTTGATCTGCCATGCGTCTTGACCCCCTGCCCCTCTCCCCACATTTTGTGTGTTGATCTGCCATGCGTCTTGATCCCCTCCCCCTCTCCCCACATTTTGTGTGTTGATCTGCTATGCGTCTTGGTCTCGTCGTACAAAATGGTACAATGGTTCTGTAGTTTGATAATGGTTCTGTAGTTTGATCCAGTGTGTGGTGAACTCCAACGAAGCATTGCTTGTATTCCTCAGCAACGGATACGCATCTGACTTATACTAATAATAATAATAATAATAATGATGATGATGATGATGATGATGATGATGATGATGATGATGATGATAGTAGTAGAGATTTGCGTAGTGATGTGTCACAGAAGTCATTAGAAGTTGTTGTTTGTGGTTGTTGTTTGTGGTTGTTGTTGTTTGTGGTTGTTGTTGTTGTTGTTTGTGGTTGTTGTTTTCTAACTGGGTCATCTTTTCTCGGGTCATGCCAGTGTGCGTACGCCGCTTCTGGGATTACTTTTCATGAGTGAAAATTGTATGTTTATGTGAATAATTTCCCTACATTTTTTATGAGAATGTTTTTGGTGTGTTGGTCCACAAACCATCTTTAAGGGGGTGGCGGGTGGGTAGGTGGGTGGAGGGGTGGGGGCGGGGGTTAAATCAGCACAGCGTCCGCTTGCGGTATTTTCCGAAGTTGACACTTGGCGTTCAGATGTCGTTTTTGGGAAGTCGTGGGCATGCATGGGTAGCGATTAACTGATGAGCGCCCTCCCACCCCCACCCCCGAGAGCTCGGCGGGGGTTTGGGGGGGGTGAGGGGGGTACAGCTGCGGTACGCCTACTACAATCCCGGATTGACTCACCATGGACACACGTAGGTACCGATTAGCGGACGAGTTTCCTCGTCAAGTACAGGGAAAACTAATAAGTTGTATATTTCTGTTATTTTAGCAAATAAACACTGAATTCTGAATGCAAAGTTTTCAAATATATTAAATTCCGCTTCCGAAAGGCTTTCTGTTTCTTCCTTATCTTTTTTTTTTAGCAAGAGGGGGTGCGGGGGAGGGGATTAGTTATCCAGAGTTGTAGATATCCGGCTACACCGGAAGAGTGCCTTTTTTTTTAGTCCGTGTTTCAGTAGCCTAAGACGTAGTACCTGTCTAATGCGATATCATTTACACTGTTTGCACTGCTAAGCCGGTAATAAGCTCCATGAATACAATCCCTGACTTTTCTTGTTCCTGTCTCATATAGGCTTCTATAGTATTGTTGCACTTTGTGAACTTTTAGTGTTGTGCTTTACGTAACAGATATAACATGTACAACGAGTCTTCAATCCTTGCTTCGCTTCAAAATCACTCGTATAAAAAGTCAAATAAAACGTGGCTTTTTGTTGAAAAGTAAAAGTTCTTTATTTTATCTTTTGTGAGAACATTGCACTGTATAGCACATGAAAAATACAGAACTAAATAAATATCTAACAATACACCACAACTAAAAATAGCTTAAAAACGTGACTTATAAGCCAGTATAACATAAATTAAAGCATCGAAGCCGGTTCTGAATGATAAATATCTTTCCTGGTTAGTATTAAAGTTTCAACATTTAAAGCAAGAAAACTACTTTTTAAATATGAATTTAAAAAAAAAAAAAGGGAATTCAAACGGCTGAAAAAACTCGCCAAGTGGCAGTGAAATTGTGGTCAGATCTGCCTTTCTTTTGAAGAAATTCGTTCCATTTTTTAATTAATTAATTAATGAGAATGACTGGCAGAATTAGGATTATAAAATGTGTATCAAATAAAAAATGGCATTAAAAATAGAAGGGGTTGTTTCTGGAACTCTTTCTTATGGCACTATTTTTCCGGCTTAATTGCCTGAGGATCTGGGTTGCCTGCCACTCCCTCCCTCACCCCTCTCCCCCAACCCCCCCCCCCCCTCCCAACGCCATCAACCCACTTTCCTACAAAACAATTCCTGGAATAATTCAAATAAAAAAAAAAATGTTTTGAAACTGAAATCGAAACATAATATTCGATTGTTTCTGACGTTCTAATTTCAGGATCTGTTTTTCTTACACTTTTAAAATAAATATTAATAACAGAGAAAGCGGAGGTCATTAAGGGCCCTATCCTTGTTAAGATTCTACATCAATTTTACACATTCTACAACTAAAAATAGTATACCTCAAATAATTTACATCATTCTAGCTTTGTTTTACATGAATTTTATTTGTATAAAATTCATTGTGAACATCACAGATAGTCGATAGCGGTGAGATGACAATAGAAATAGCTAGACCCCCTTTTCTTAGGCCTGAGATTCGTGATTTGTGAATATAAATACATGAGAGAATGAGACACAAACGATAGCATTATTCGTTCTGCATTTTGTATTATTGCCTAAAAGCATCAACAGACATCTAAACAAAAAAAAAAGACATTTGTAGAAAAATATAAATCGGTTCTTTGTTTGTCTTTGGGAATTTTTGCTTTTGGGTATTTCTGTCTTTGGGTATGTTATCAACAAGTAACACTATTTTCAGATGACTTGCGTACAGCACCCATCCAGGCTATGTATGTTCCCTAAAATAAATGTGTTGATGTTTCAAATTGAAACAGTTAAGGAGAACCGGAAGTAGGGTAAAAACTCGTGAATAAACCATAATAAAAAAGAACCTGTTTTACTTCTTCTTTTCACTAAACTACCCAATGACTATTTTTTCTTTTAAGTTGAGTATAGAATTGAATGAAACGAGTGGATGTGTGATGGATCTTAAGTTTATGAATGAACCATACACTGTGCACTTGCTTACATATATAGTCTAAACACTATGAGGTGAAAAAGAGTCAAAGCAATTCTAAACAGCCCATTAAAAGCGTGTTATAAGGAGTATTTTGATAATTTTTAAACTATTTTCTGTCCTCGAAAGTACTTAAAGAGAGTTTTAGCAGCATTACGTGCGTGAAGATTTCCTAAATTGTAGAATGAACTGAAGTGCTTCATCGATGCGCAAACATGGAATGAAATCATCACTCTTTGTGTACAGGAGGGGCGATTTCTTTCTTTTTTTTTCGGAGGGGGGAGACGGGGAGGGGGGGGGGAGGAGAAAGTTGGGATATCAGTGCATTTTGAAAGGCAGTCTTTACAAGAATGACTTATATTTTTTTCTTCTGTGCCACCAAAAGTGACAACTAATTATTGAGAAATGATGCTATGATGTTCAAATTCGCACCCAGTTCAACTTTTTTTTTTTTTTTTGAAGAAAATATAACGTCATGTAGTGTTTTGCAAAACAAATATGTTTACTACATATTATTTTTGCAGTTGGTCACCTTGAAAACCCTAAGAATGAGGCACGGGGGGAATGGGAGTATTCTCACTTGACTAGCAAGATTTAGAGGAGTTTAGTCCAACAATCACAAGAGGCTATTCACAGAGTAGTTCACGTTGACGACCTGGATTGACGCTGTTTTCTTTAAGGGTTTTTTAGTATCGTATGCAAATATAGCCCTCTATATAGCCATCTTACACAGCTAGCATATCGCAATGCTGCGTGTGAATGCAGCCGTTCACTTGAAATATTTTTCGATGACTTTATCTAAATAAATATTTTCTCTTATAAATAAGATGGCTGTGCATTCTTTCATAAGTAAGACATTTCCTCTCTGTTGTTTATAAATATGCCAAAATTTCAGATTGATGACAATTTGCGTATTTCGCATGTCGTGTTGCACGATGAATGTGTTAATAAAGTGACTACTCGTTTTTAAGTGCACTGTGTCGAGAATTTGACACTATGACAGTGCAGCATTCCTGAAGCACGAGCGAAAAACAAACGTAATCTGAGGTGACAACACTTTGTTCTATAACGTTATCAGATATGCAGGGAATGTCTTAACCAATATAATTACCTTTGATCATGATCAGAAGATATTTCAAAAACACATTTTTTTTTGGTGAACAAAAGATGATAGTTTTCATGGAGATGGAAATGTGATAGGTACAGTGGATTGATATTCAAAACAAGTGCCTTCACAACAAGGTTGGCGAAGTCCACCAATATCAAACTCCACCTGTATCAATCTAGACGAAATAGTCCACAATGGAATGTGACCCACGTTAGGCACAGAAGAAAACGACCGTTATTATTTTATTTTTCAATTTTCCACTGGCGGAAGAGAAGGGGGAGGGGGAGAGGGGGAGGGGTTGGGAGGAGGGGTTCTTTTGGCCATCACTGAAGCCGAATTTTGGTGATCAACGGGGATACGGGGAGCAGTTGAGGGCGTTAAAATTGCTGCCGTTAATTTCGTATCGTTAATGGTCGTTTTATCCTGTTCCATATGTGATACAATTCTCTCGATTTATAGCACCAACAGTGTAAATCAAAGCAACTTTTTAAAGTTATAAACAAAAACAGAAAAAAAAACAAACAACAACAATGAAATCCAATAATAAACATGAAAGGCTGAGTATATCCCCGTCACGTGGACTCATGAAAAATCATACAACCAGTATGACAGATCTCCCCACTTGTATAACTAACAGTACCGCTGGTATGACAGATCTCCCCACTTGTATAACTAACAGTACCACTGGTATGACAGATCTTCCCACTTGTATAGCTAACAGTACCACTGGTATGACAGATCTTCCCACTTGTATAACTAACAGTACCACTGGTATAACGGATCTTCACGCTTGTATAGCTAACAGTACCACTGGTATGACAGATCTTCCCACTTGTATAGCTAACAGTACCACTGGTATGACAGATCTTCCCACTTGTATAACTAACAGTACCACTGGTATAACGGATCTTCACGCTTGTATGGTTAATACTAGTACTTCTATGTTAAATTTTTCTCTGCCTCAGAACAACTTTCAAATATGACTATTTGACTAATTTTGTATGTTTTACATGCTCCATCAATAACAAGCGTTTTAACCAATGAATAACCGCGGGCGTGACCACGTGATGCTGGTCCAATTAAACTGATGTTTTTTTTCTTTTCCTGTAACGCTTAAAACATTTCATATGGTTTTAGGAAACCGTGGTTTAACCAACAGATAACTGACATAATGATCTGGATACAGTTGTTCTTCCCTCCGAATTTTTTTACTGACATCGGAATGTCCTGGGAATGAAATATGCGATTTGTTTGTTTACCTTTTTGTACATTTACTCTTTTTAACCTTGGAGAAAGAATTTCCTTTAAAACAAATACGTTTTAAAGCTGTTGGAATTAACAATGATGTATGAAAATATTTAACAATTGGACACGCGTTCCAGCGATCACCTTTAGTGTTGCCGTAGCAACGAAGGTAACCAGGAAGTCACAATTAACATTCATTTCATTATTATTTTACGTTACTTTGGGGTGTTGTATAGACGCAACGCAATCTGAGGAAAAAATATTGCAATATACAATTTGAAGCACTTTTAAATTAAATTACAATAAATAATAAATAAGCCAATAAATAAATAAATTAAATAAATAAAAACAAAGCGTACTTTGTTTCCTGTTGAGATACTTGGACATCTTATATGCACTCTTGTTTCACTGCTTTTCGGTACCGAATTATATTTAGGTACTTATCAAGTACTGCTTCCGTTTCTATAATGAGATTGGTATAGCTGATAAAAACCAGTCATTAGGCCGAAATAATCTACGATTTTCCGGCACCGTTTCGCGAGACAAGAGCGCTGTACAACTAAATAATGCTGATTTAATAATTTGCTAAACATGAATGACGCTCTCTGTTTACGCTATACCTTCCATCAGTCGCCTCCTGCCCCGAAGCCTATTCCGAATAAGCTTGTTGTATCTAAGAGGATGGGGAGATGGAACATATAGCTTAGTTTACGTTGTAATCAACGGTATGATGCATGAAAACAACCATATTTAGTGTGTTACAGACACACACAAACGCCCACACAAACACACGCACCGCTGTCACACACACATACACACACACACACACACACACACACACACACACACACACACAGGAGAGTAAAATAAGTTAACTGAATGGGTTACAAAGGCTGTATCATTCATGCCATTATCACAACCTCGCAGGCATCAGCTCATCTCACAAAAATTACGTAATCACAATGAAACAAACCATTCGTCATTCCGGGAGAGGGTGCGCCTACGGATGAAGGGAAACGAGATTCTGAAATTGAGAAATTGTAGAAATACTGTAGTCCTCTCCCCCCCCCTCCCACCCTCACCACAGTATAACCCGAAAATGATATCTGAAAAAATTTGTGTCACTTTTGGCGACTTTGTGCCTATTCGTAGTCTTTTTTTTCGAAACTGATATATTTGCCAATTGAACGGACCAAAAGAAAAGGAAGTTCATGCCCACCTCCCCGCCCCGCCTCTCGAAAACAATGAATGGCTCAACACTTCATAAATGCAATAACACAGAGTTTGTAAAAGCACCGCATCTGAATAATTATTTAGTAATTAATTTATTTAGCGTCTCATCTGTTCTGAGAGCATCTAAATATTCCTTAAAATGGTGTATGGCTAAACTATTGCGGATTCGAATTCTGATACTTGTTTGGTTGTTAATATCGATCTGACGCTTTACAACTTTCATCGAATCCGAGTCGATCTCGGTTCTGTCCAGTTCGTACCCTTTCAACTCGATCATCTGGCGAAGCTGACACAATAAGCGTTCCAAGTTATGCTCGTTTCCATCGAGTATGTCACGGAAATTATCGACGAGTCCGTACGCATCTTCGGTTTTCTCCGCTTCCATGACAACTTCCCATATTTCTGAGAACAGCGCGATGTTGTGGTAGTGCTGTAAATCGACGATCTGAAAAAATAGTGAGCGGAGCATTGTTGTTGTTTGCAATATATGTAACAGTACCACGAAAGCAGGGGGTTGAGGAGTCTGCCTGCCCCTCCCCTGCCCCCACCCCAGTTGACCCCCCCCCCCCCCGGTCTCACTGAAAATAGGACAAGTAGGGAAATTGTATGGTCGAGTTTGCAGCGTAGACCTGTACTTGTGGGGTTTTTCATAGTGAACAGCATGGAAAACAGGACTATTAAAAAGTGGTCCTGTTTGTGAATGGGCCTGTTTGTGAAATGGTTCTCTAGTGGAATATCTTCGGTATATTTTGGACATATGACAGATGGAGTCTTGTGACGTTTGATTGCAATTTGATCTGTATAAAAAACTCACCGTCGTCTGGTCGGTGGAGACACTGCCGTGTTGAGGCAACCCGTCAAGTCTGGTGCCAGCATTCAACATGTCCTCGATGGCTGTGTCCACATCTCTTCTGTCCATCTGTATCCAGGGAAAAAAAACAACATAGATCCATAATGATATATGTTTTTGTTTGTCAAATGGCTTGCGCGAATTGCAATCACAGAGGTGATGTGTGCATCAGATAGTTGAGGAAAAGTGCATTTCTCTGTTACAGAATTGCAAACAGTGGGGGAGAGAGGTGGGGCTGGAGTTCGAGCACTCCCGAGTCTATTGTGCTTATCAGAAAAGATGTGCTGGCTTTCAGAAAGCCTCAACCTTTTTTGAACAAGAATTTTGAAACTAGTTTCTTGTGCTAAGGGTAAAAACAAGTTATTTAGAAATCACAGTGCTAAAAGAAAAGCAGATGAGAATGGTGAACCGTAACAGCTGACAAGAGACGGAGGTAAGACACTTTATTCCAGAGTACACCACAGTACACGACACAGTACCAACACAGTACAGATACAATACAAACACAGTACACGATTCTTTACAGAAAGCAGTACACAGTGTTAAGGCATATTTGTCGTTAAATGAAGCCACAAGTACACATTTAAGTACACATTTAAGTACACAAAAACATGAACAGTAAGCCAGATATGACGCGAAAAAAAGAGCTAAACAAAGCTAAAATCACACAAAACTAAACCAAGAGGCCAGAAACCAAAACTGAAAAATAAAGAAAACATCCCACTCAGGTGCAAAATAAACAATATGTACCAATGGGACTACTTCCGGCAACATTGCTCTCGTTTCAAGGAATTAATTTATGGAAAACTATTAAATATATAAGGAACAGTTTCGCCAACATTTTCTCTTAAGTACATTTTATGTTGGAGTAAAAATATGCCCACAAACGTTTTAGAAAAAAATCTGCTCTCCAAAACTTTTTTTTTGTATTTACAGTTTATATATATTATGTTTAAGACCATTTGAGACCATTTCTTTTTATTTGTTTCAATTTGTGTTCGATTTTGTCAACCTGGTGCAGATTCGTCTTTTATGTAGCGAAAAAAAGTGCTGCAGTTGTATCACCTAATATGATTACTTGCGCTAATATTTAGAGGTCGTGAAAACATGGTTTGCCGGATTTGGCTTGTTCCTTAAGACGACCAATATGTTGATTATCCTGGATCTGCGCCTGCTTGCGTTGAATATGCACAAAGGGGCATTAACTAATGTATGATCTTTGCGATTTAAACCATAGTTGTGACGTCATAAAGTGGTGTTCTTTTTATCCGAAGCAGGAAGTGTACTAACTAATAATAATAAATAAATAAATAAAAAAAGATCTCGTTATTTGAAAAAAGGGGGAAAATGAATATGTGTGGGGAATAAATGCATGAATCAGACGAAGTCATGTCTAGTTAATTCTGGCGGCGCGTACGAGGAGTGTCGTTTCGAATTAACAAGCTAACTTCAATGGAGTCCATGCGCCTGATTACGTAAATCTGTCTGCGAAAACAACTTTCAGATTTCATCCACTTGGCACGTTAAAGGGGACAAGATGACAGACGTCTTTTGAAATTCAATTAGAAAGGTTTAGAACTGTAATAGAGAGGGGTTTTTTTTATCAGATGGAGAATTGAAACGAGTTGTAAGAAAAGAGTGTGCCTCTTTTTAACGACAGGCAACCTCGTTTTAAATTTATTGGTACAAGTGGAAAGTGCGCGTGTATTTCCTATGACCCTCTTTCTGTTATGTTCAAGAATAGTGAATTTTATGGCGTCATTTTAATATTCATATCTTTGTCATAGTTATGGGTTTCATCTTGGTCTGACTGAGTGCAGCCGTTTTGTGTGCAGCAGGAGAGCTGCACATTTCGGAGGTGCAGCAAACGTGTGCATGCCGAGGACCGTATTCAGGAAACACTGTTCGTTTAGAAGTGCCATTGGCACCGCTGGGGTTGTATTGGTTGGTAATACTAATACAGGGGCCATTGATGTTTGTGAATACTGACCCGTGCTGGGCGTTCGGAGCTGCTGCGAGGTGAGGGGAGGGGGAGGGGGGACGGGGGGAGGGGTTATCCATGGCATGTGTGTGACCTATGCGCTGGTTCGTTTTAGTCTTTGTCTCATACACTTAAAAGTGAATGCCCACTGTCAATTTCGAAAATTTAACGTTGTGCTTTGATGTCGCAGTGATCGACATATTTGCGGTCAGATGGCATTGTGGTTTTTTTCATGCTCACAATAGAATCCACTCTAGTACGTTGTGTCTTATTATATGCATGCAGGTTATCCGCCATAAATATGTACGTTTACTTTCGCTTGAAGTATGTGCGCTAGATAGGGGAGGGGGGAGGGGGGAGGGGGAGGGTTGGGGGAGAGAGTGAAAGGATAAAAGGATGGCGGGCACTAATGGAATTTTAATGAGAGGCGACCCTGCTTTCCTATTTGTCTGCTGTGACCAAGGGCAAATGCCAAAGCAGTGTATATCCCCCAACCCCCCACCCCAACCTCCCAGCCCTTCCACTACCTTCGACATGCTTTTGCCACGACACTGACAGTAAAACGTATTATACACTCGGCGTTCCTGAGAACATTCTCAGATTTTGTACGTCCTCAGAGTTTGTTTATCTTAAAAAAAAAAATTATCCAGCACAATTGATTAAGAGGGCATAAAAACGGCCTGAACTTTGCCAAGATACGTCCCTAGAACTCAGTTTACCCCTTCCTGTAACGTTAACTATACATAAGATTGAAGGTCTGGTCTATTGACAAAGCAAGAAAAACTTTGGCCTTTGTCCAAGTTTGTGGTTTCATAATTAATTGACGGAAGTTGACTATCAATGGTTCATTCATAAAAATACTTGTCTGGTGAAGGATCGATTTGATTCGCTGAGACAAACTGAGGTTCTGCGCACAAGTCTCATTTTCGCCTAACTGCGCATCCAAGGCCATTCATTCACAAAAAAACCCTCAAGTGCAGCGTGAATTTCACTGCTGTCGCCGAAAATGCTACAGATGATGTCACATTGTGACTTTTTTTCTCTCTTTTCAGGTATAATTTCACGCGATTACACAATTTAACATGTCTTATGTATTTGTAATCTAATACCCCTTATAATGATGAAAAATGTGAAGTTTTTTTTCAATGCCTGTAACATTCTAATCAAAATAACACAGAAACTGGGTTATCGATACATATGTAATATATTAAAATTTTTGAAAAAAATGCGCTTATTTTGTTTTAAATTTATTTAAAAGATCAATATTTGTGTTGTCTATTTTACCGTAAACATTAAAATAATATTGACTAAATGACGCCGCAAGGATGGTACCGTTAAAGAATCGTGCAACCGCAATTTAATTTGACACGTTAATCTGAGTCAAGACTTTTTGTCATAATTGTCCTGTTCTGCTTAGGGTAATGTTTAAAAAACCGCGATATTAAAAGGCCAGAAATTCAGAAATTAAATAGGGATGTACACTGTCGTAAGTTATATAAATAAATATGTTTTGAAAACTTTTGAAATAATTTTCGCCTTAAAGGGATTATAAGTCGTCTGTAAAATTATTTGAAATTGGAGCAAGGTTTCATGTTTACAAAGAGGATGATGATGCCCCCTTTTCTTTCATGACGCAAACGCATAAAGAGTGTATATTTAGATATAAAGTTTATTTAAAGGTTTGGAAAGCCAATACTGTTTTCTTTTTGGAGAGATAAGAGACGTTTCGATTTTTTGTCATTAAATACTGTGAAGCTTTGAAATGATTACGAAGCGACCTCAGTGACACGCGCGTGTTTTCTGTATGTTTCTTTTCGCTGTTTTCACCTACACGTTTGTCATTTGAAGCAAAAAATATCGGAGAAATGACAGCGAGGTCACGATAACGAATTTGGGTTTCGAATATCTGAGTGGTGAGCTGCTGGGATTGGGTGCGAAAGAAATATCAACCTTAGCTTAAATGTTTTTCTTTTGAACTTGAACATGGGATAATACAGATATGAAAAGCACTTATAACGAGGGCTAGATCAAACAAGACTCTTACATTTAATTTGTCTGAATTTTGATCTCTGTCATCAGTCATGACTTCGGATACTACAACAAATGGGTATATCACTTACATCAGAAGAAAGGTGTCACCAGAAATAACCCCTCTCTCCCACTCCCCAACAAAAAACTATGTGCGACTTGCACTGAGAAATGTTTGCACTGAAAAACTACTTACTACATGCCAAATATTGAAGGAATAACCCAGTGAGTGCTTGCGAGGAGCTTCTTGAGTGTGGCACACTTCACACCGTGGGTTGTGGGGCATATTTATTCAGTTAAAAAATTGTTGTTAGTTTAGGGACAGACCGGGGGAGTACAGACGTCAGTTGCGGCCATAAAGTCGTGCTACAAAACGCATTAGATAGCACAAGCTCTTTGCATTGATTAATCAACCCTTTTCTTCTGTCCCATCAATATATTGTGACCGTACAAGTTAGAAAGATTGGTGTGGGGGTGAGTGAGTGCAGAGGGTAATCACATAAACTGGTGAGTTATCTCAACGTTAAAAAAACCAACGCCCGAAGTAAGGCCCGCCTATACGTATGTCTGCTTTTAGAATAATATGTATAATATTTATAGGGCAATTTATATATAAATACATTGCACCCCTTCCTCCTAAACTTAAATCAGCTGATTATAAGGGCAAATACCTTAAAGAGCGACAATTTGTAGGTTAAAATGCCAGTGTCTGTGCGATTTGAAAACTATCACAAATATTAATTGAACCAAGTGCTTTTTAGCCCAGCTTACGTTACACGTAAGCTGGGGTATTCCTATCGGTTTGCGGGCGGTGTCCGTTAGTTAGTTAGTTAGTTAGTTAGTTAGTTAGTTAGTTAGTTAGTTGTTTATTTAGTAAACTTTGGTTCAAAATGCATCTCCTGCTACAATTTTGATCCGATGTCATTTATTTTTGGTGTGAGGTATCCCTAAGGGGTCGTGCATACGGCTTGTGCTTTTCTAGTCGATCGGGTGATTTTTGAATTTTTGGCGAATTTTTAAAGAAAAAATTTTAAAATGTATCTCCTCCTACATTTTTGACCCGATGTCATTTATTTTTGGTATGAGGCACCCCTAAAGGGTCGTGCATACGGCTTGTGCTTTTTTAGTCGATCGCGCAATTTTTGTATTTTTGGGGAATTTTTAAAGCAAAATTTTCGAAAATAATTCAAAATGCATCTACTCCTACAATTTTGATTCGATGTCATTTATTTTTGGTGTGAGGCATCCCTAAGGAGTCGTGCATACGGCTTGTGCTTTTTTAGTCGATCGGGTGATTTTTGAATTTTAGGGGAATTTTTAAAGAAAAAAATTTAAAATGTGTCTCCTCCTACATTTTTGACCCGATGTGATTTATTTTTGGTATGAGGCATCCCTAAAGTGTCGTGCATACGGCTTGTGCTTTTCTAGTCGATCGGGTGATTTTTTAATTTTTGGGGAATTTTTGAAGAAAAAAATTTAAAATGTATCTCGTCCTACATTTTTTATCCGATGTCTTTTTTTTTTAGCCCAGTTTGCTTTTTAGCCAACAGGGCTATACAGTTGGGGGCAAGTATCGTCCGTCTGTCCGTCCGTCCGTCCGTCTGTCCGTCCCGCGACCGTTAAAAGTGGAATAACTTTTTTATTTTTTATCCGATTCTTACCAAATTTTAAACACGAGTTCCTAACCCTTTACTGCATTAGGAAATATTTTTATTTTTGCGGTTTAAACCATTTTTGGTGATTTTATTGCCAATTTGGGCAAAATACGAAAAAACCTATCTAGTCCCTCATTTTTCATCGGAAGATTCCGAAATTTTTTATGAAGAAACTAGGACTAAGGGGTAAAAAAAGTACTTTTTTCGATTTTTGAATTTCGCCTTATTTTTGAATCTACTGAGCTTCAAAGTTTGCAACTTCTAAAAATTGACAAATTTCCAATTTTTTTTTTCTGAACAAAGTAGTTAAAGTGGAATATCGTTTTTATTTTTTATCCGATTCGTACCAAATTTTTTACACGAGTTTTTAACCTTCTACTGCATTAGGATTTTTTTTATTTTTTGGTTTAAACCATTTTTGGCGATTTTATTGCCAATTTGGGCAAAATACGAAAAAACCTATCTAGTCCCTCATTTTTCATCGGAAGATTCCGAAATTTTTCATGAAGAAACTAGAACTAAGGGGTGAAAAAAGTACATTTTTCGATTTTTGAATTTCGCCTTATTTTTGAATCTACTGAGCTTCAAAGTTTGCAACTTCTAAAAATTGGCAAATTTCCATTTTTTTTTCTTAACAAAGTAGTTAAAGTGGAATATCTTTTTTATTTTTCATCCGATTCGTACCAAATTTTAAACGCGAGTTTTTAACCTTCTACTGCATTAGAAATTTTTTTTATTTTTTGGTTTAAACCATTTTTGGCGATTTTATTGCCGATTTGGGCAAAATACGAAAAAATCTATCTAGTCCCTCATTTTTCATCGGAAGATTCCGAAATTTGTTATGAAGAAACTAGAACTAAGGGGTGAAAAAAGTACATTTTTCGATTTTTGAATTTCGCCTTATTTTTGAATCCACTGAGCTTCGAAGTTTGCAGCTTTTAAAAAATTGGAAATTTCCATTTTTCTTCTTAAAAAAGCAAAGTTTCAATTTGCAGAGGGGCACAATATGTTACATGCAAGTACTTTTGGTTGGACTTTTCAGTAATTTTGTTGTCAGTAGGTCATTTCTATGATATTTTCAAGTGGGCGATAATAGGGAACATTGGGCGATAAAGCAAGAAAGTTGTAATTTTCGCTTTAAAAGTGCAGGGATCAATTCTATGTCCCGAAATTATGGTAAATATGATATTTTTCGGATGGGCGATAATAGGGAATATTGGTCGATACTGCAAGAAAGTTGTAATTTTCGCTTTTAATGTGCAGGAAACAATTCTAGGACCCGAAAATATGATAAATATAATATTTTTCGGGTGGGCGATAATAGGGAACATTTTGCGATAATGCAAGAAAGTTGTAATTTTCGCTTTAAAAGAGCAGGAATCAATTCTATGACCCGAAAATATGATAAATGTGATATTTTTCGTGTGGGCGATAATAGGGAGCATTGGGCGATAATGCAAGAAAGTTGTAATTTTCGCTTTAAAAGTGCAGGGATCAATTCTATGACCCGAAAATATGATAAATGTGATATTTTTCGGGTAGGCGATAATAGGCAATATTGGGCGATAATGTAAAAAAAATTGTAATTTTCGCTTTAAAAGTGCAGGGATCAATTCTGTGACCCGAAAATATGATCAGTGTGATATTTTACGGGTGGGCGATAACAGGGAATATTGGGCGATAAAGCAAGAAAGTTGTAATTTTCGCTTTAAAAGTGCAAGAAACAATTCTAGGACCCGAAAATATGATAAATATAATATTTTTCGTGTGGGCGATAATAGGGAACATTGGGCGATAATGTAAGAAAGTTGTAATTTTCGCTTTAAAAGAGCAGGAATCAATTCTATGACCCGAAAATATGATAAATGTGATATTTTTCGTGTGGGCGATAATAGGGAACATTGGGCGATAATGCAAGAAAGTTGTAATTTTCGCTTTAAAAGTGCAGGAATCAATTCTGTGACCCGAAAATATGATCAGTGTGATATTTTACGGGTGGGCGATAACAGGGAATATTGGGCGATAAAGCAAGAAAGTTGTAATTTTCGCTTTAAAAGTGCAGGAAACAATTCTAGGACCCGAAAATATGATTAATATAATATTTTTCGTGTGGGCGATAATAGGGAACATTGGGCGATAATGTAAGAAAGTTGTAATTTTCGCTTTAAAAGAGCAGGAATCAATTCTATGACCCGAAAATATGATAAATGTGATATTTTTCGTGTGGGCAATAATAGGGAACATTGGGCGATAATGCAAGAAAGTTGTAATTTTCGCTTTAAAAGTGCAGGAATCAATTCTGTGACCCGAAAATATGATCAATGTGATATTTTACGGGTGGGCGATAACAGGGAATATTGGGCGATAAAGCAAGAAAGTTGTAATTTTCGCTTTAAAAGTGCAGGAAACAATTCTAGGACCCGAAAATATGATAAATATAATATTTTTCGTGTGGGCGATAATAGGGAACATTCGGCGATAATGTAAGAAAGTTGTAATTTTCGCTTTAAAAGAGCAGGAATCAATTCTATAACCCGAAAATATGATAAATATGATATTTTTCGGATGGGCGATAATAGGGAATATTGGGCGATAATGCAAGAAAGTTGTAATTTTCGCTTTAAAAGTGCAGGGATCAATTATATGTCCCGAAAATATGAAAAATATGATATTTTTTGGATGGGCGATAATAGGGAACATTGGGCGATAATGCAAGAAAGTTGTAATTTTCGCTTTAAAAGTGCAGGAATCAATTCTATGACCCGAAAATATGATAAATGTGATATTTTTCGTGTGGGCGATAATAGGGAATATTGGGCGATAATGTAAGAAAGTTGTAATTTTCGCTTTTAAAGTGCAGGAATCAATTCTGTGACCCGAAAATATGATCAATGTGATATTTTACGGGTGGGCGATAACAGGGAATATTGGGCGATAAAGCAAGAAAGTTGTAATTTTCGCTTTAAAAGTGCAGGAAACAATTCTAGGACCCGAAAATATGATAAATATAATATTTTTCGTGTGGGCGATAATAGGTAACATTGGGCGATAATGTAAGAAAGTTGTAATTTTCGCTTTAAAAGAGCAGGAATCAATTCTATGACTCGAAAATATGATAAATGTGATATTTTTCGTGTGGGTGATAATAGGGAACATTGGGCGATAATGCAAGAAAGTTGTAATTTTCGCTTTAAAAGTGCAGGAATCAATTCTGTGACCCGAAAATATGATCAATGTGATATTTTACGGGTGGGCGATAACAGGGAATATTGGGCGATAAAGCAAGAAAGTTGTAATTTTCGCTTTAAAAGTGCAGGAAACAATTCTAGGACCCGAAAATATGATAAATATAATATTTTTCGTGTGGGCGATAATAGGGAACATTGGGCGATAATGTAAGAAAGTTGTAATTTTCGCTTTAAAAGAGCAGGAATCAATTCTATAACCCGAAAATATGATAAATATGATATTTTTCGGATGGGCGATAATAGGGAATATTGGGCGATAATGCAAGAAAGTTGTAATTTTCGCTTTAAAAGTGCAGGGATCAATTATATGTCCCGAAAATATGAAAAATATGATATTTTTTGGATGGGCGATAATAGGGAACATTGGGCGATAATGCAAGAAAGTTGTAATTTTCGCTTTAAAAGTGCAGGAATCAATTCTATGACCCGAAAATATGATAAATGTGATATTTTTCGTGTGGGCGATAATAGGGAGCAATTGGCGAGAATGCAAGAAAGTTGTAATTTTCGCTTTTAAAGTGCAGGAATCAATTCTGTGACCCGAAAATATGATCAATGTGATATTTTACGGGTGGGCGATAACAGGGAATATTGGGCGATAAAGCAAGAAAGTTGTAATTTTCGCTTTAAAAGTGCAGGAAACAATTCTAGGACCCGAAAATATCATAAATATAATATTTTTCGTGTGGGCGATAATAGGTAACATTGGGCGATAATGTAAGAAAGTTGTAATTTTCGCTTTAAAAGAGCAGGAATCAATTCTATAACCCGAAAATATGATAAATGTGATATTTTTCGGATGGGCGATAATAGGGAACATTGGGCGATAATGCAAGAAAGTTGTAATTTTCGCTTTAAAAGTGCAGGAATCAATTCTATGACCCGAAAATATGATAAATGTGATATTTTTCGGGTGGGCGATAATAGGGAACATTGGGCGATAATGTAAGAAAGTTGTGATTTTCGCTTTAAAAGTGCAATAATCAATTCTATGACCCGAAAATATGATAAATATGATATTTTTCGTGTCGGCGATAATAGGGAACATTGGGCGATAATGCAAGAAAGTTGTAATTTTCGCTTTAAAAGTGCAGGAATCAATTCTATGACCCGAAAATATGATAAATGTGATATTTTTCGTGTGGGCGATAATAGGGAGCATTAGGCGATAATGCAAGAAAGTTGTAATTTTCGCTTTTAAAGTGCAGGAATCAATTCTGTGACCCGAAAATATGATCAATGTGATATTTTACGGGTGGGCGATAACAGGGAATATTGGGCGATAAAGCAAGAAAGTTGTAATTTTCGCTTTAAAAGTGCAGGAAACAATTCTAGGACCCGAAAATATGATAAATATAATATTTTTCGTGTGGGCGATAATAGGTAACATTGGGCGATAATGTAAGAAAGTTGTAATTTTCGCTTTAAAAGAGCAGGAATCAATTCTATAACCCGAAAATATGATAAATGTGATATTTTTCGGATGGGCGATAATAGGGAACATTGGGCGATAATGCAAGAAAGTTGTAATTTTCGCTTTAAAAGTGCAGGAATCAATTCTATGACCCGAAAATATGATAAATGTGATATTTTTCGGGTCGGCGATAATAGGGAGTATTGGTCGATAATGTAAGAAAATTGTAATTTTCGCTTTAAAAGTGCAGGAATCAATTCTGTGACCCGAAAATATGATAAATATGATATTTTTCGGATGGTCGATAATAGGGAACATTGGGCGATAGTGCAAGAAAGTTGTAATTTTCGCTTTAAAAGTGCAGGAAACAATTCTATGACCCGAAAATATGATAAATGTGATATTTTTCGTGTGGACGATAATAGGGAACATTGGGCGATAATGTAAGAAAGTTGTGATTTTCGCTTTAAAAGTGCAATAATCAATTCTATGACCCGAAAATATGATAAATATGATATTTTTCGTGTCGGCGATAATAGGGAACATTGGGCGATAATGCAAGAAAGTTGTAATTTTCGCTTTAAAAGTGCAGGAATCAATTCTATGACCCGAAAATATGATAAATGTGATATTTTTCGGGTGGGCGATAATAGGGAATATTGGGCGATAATGCAAGAAAGTTGTAATTTTCGCTTTAAAAGTGCAGGAAACAATTCTAGGACCCGAAAATATGATAAATATAATATTTTTCGGGTGGGCGATAATAGGGAACATTGGGCGATAATGTACGAATGTTGTGACCCGCGCATCAAGACAACCTAAGGAAACTTGTGCACTTGTCCAAAATAAGTACGAAAGTAAAATAAACATGCGCATTGGTCTGGAATAAGAACCGCGCATTAATCTTTATTAAGTTAAATAAACATGTGCACTGTTCCAAAATGAGAGCCGCGCATCAACGCAAATTAAATAAACATGCGCACTTGTCTGAATTAGAACCGCGCATCGAGGCAAGTTACATAAATATGCGCACTGGTCCGAAATGCGAGCGTTGTTTGAAGGTATCTATGGCAATCTATCCAGTCTACCAGATATACAAAAAATCTGTTCCCAATTTTTCTTGGAAAGAAATCTTTGTATGCATTTATCGGTCTATGTTCTGGTCCGGTGCTAAATTAATTATTGAGCTAGCTCTTTGCCGTCTCATCTTTTGAAGCTTGATATTTCAGGGAAATTCCTTCGCTCATGCACGCTGGAATGGGTCTTATTGCTTTTCGTAAGCTGGGACTTTGTCCTTGGACAAACTTGTTCGTTACTTTTGCAATGTTTTTTTTCTTTATTTTGTTTGTTTGTTTGTTCTTTTCCTAGTAATACAAGCTAAAAAAAGCAAACCAGGAAGTATTTTGACCTATATTAGTGAAAGTGCCTATCATTCATGGAATGACTTATAAGTAAACGATTCTTTTATGTCCTCTGTCTGCCAAATAAAGGCCAATGTTGATGCGCCCTACGCAGCACTAGGGGGGGGGGGGGGGGATGCAACGGGGAGTCCTGGGTGGGGGTGGGGGGAGGGGACAAGGGAATGATGTATCACCTAGCGACAAAGTAGCTGTGACAACCCACACATCCCGGATGTATCACTAGGGGAGGGGGCCACTATTTGGCAACTCTACCCAAAGTACATATACATACTCCAAGAGTCCCAAATTAGCTTTGGTTTGAATCGCAAAATAAAAATTTATGAATCACACAGACCCCTACAGCTTTCAATATTTAAATAAATAACATATCAAAGGTCGTACCATATATTAAACATATCTATAAGGATTTAGGTCGAAACTACATATTCATATTTGTGCACTGTGTTTAGTAATAACAGCAAAAAGGGTGTGATGTCATTATAATGAAACGTGACCAAACAAAATCAGCTAACAACTGAAAAACCCAATATATCTCGGCTGCCTCGTTTGTTCCTTCTACCAAGAGGGATGGAGGTGGAGGGGCGGGGGTGGGAGGGCGATAAGAGGGGGGGAGGGGGGAGGGGGGAGGGGGAGGGGGAGGGAATACGTTTCTCTGCTAACATGATTTACTGTGCGACTTTTCTGAGTCATGAAAGATGACCTAATGTTTACACCGAGAGACCAAGAACGGAAACCGCTTCTACATAATGTCTGTGGTTACTACTGGTGTAAATCTCGGTCGGAGGGAGGACCAGACTTGCTGAATCGTTGTGGAAGAGCATTACCTTAGTAACCATGTGGATTATCGTTACTATGACACTGTAGGACGCGAGAACTCACAAATACGTTCATTGGGGTGGGGTTGGGAGTTAGGTCGTAGGGGGGTGGGGGGGGGTGGGGGTAGTATAGCTGCACCATGAGGTAATTTCGTTGTCATTAGGTGTATCCCTGGTAACTCCATGGAACTACACACAAAACCATGGACATGAACGAAGACAAGGTCATCCAGAGTGACTCACGCGAAACGCAGTCGCTCAATTTGTTATATCAATGCAAACAGTCGAATTGAGAGAGCATTCGTTAAAAGACCCGGAAAAAAAAATTGGGGCAATAACTGTAAGCAAACGGAATGTGAGGGATCATAAACTTATGTCAATTATCTGTTAAATTTGGGGGTATATCTATTGACAGAATATCAAGTTCTAAAACACTCAGGTCTTCTTCTGTCATAGTGTTTTCATTTAGTGACCAAGGTTACAACAGACTTAGGAAAAAACTATAAAAAAAAACCCTCAGAAAATGCCTGTCAAAATCTCTGCCTACAGAAAGGCGAACATTTTACGTCCCCATCTACCCCCCCCTCCCCGGACCCACCCCGGGAGAGCAAAAGGCTCCCCCCCTCTCAGCACCCCTTCACCCTCCACCATAAGCATTAGTTTACACCTTCGCGACGGCAGATTCGGTGTAAGCAGATTAGAAATGGAGCACGAAACAAAAGCAATAAACAGAAAATATAATAAATAATAATAAATAAAACACGTGGTTTCAAACAACACATGCACACACAGTTTTCATCCTGACACTGCTTTGATCAGGTGTTGGATAACCAGTGGAGGAGGGGGTGGGGGTGTCACAGAATGCTTGAGTTTCATTCTTTTTCTTTAGAGGGGGGGGGGGGGGTTTGAGGGGGGTGGCAATACTCTGGATAGTTACACGGCAATGCGCAGGAGGTCTGTGTCCACACAAGCTGTTTGATATTACATTCTTAAAACACATGCATATTTACAGTTCTATAAATATTTAACTCATGCATTATTTATTCCGCATTTCCGAGTGGGATTTCTGATCGCTTAATAATTTTTTTGTTTGAATAATTTCTCATAATTTTGTGAGAAATTAGATGTTTGGGGTCGCAAAAGATAAATGAAAATATAATTAGGACGCAACCCGCCGTACACATGTGACGTCATAATGCGTCTGTACGCAGGCGAGGGAGAAAATACAAACAGAACTCTCTCCTACTTTAGAATTGCGGAAAAATATGAATTACATTCCTGAGATATTGTATTTAACACAATAATTATACTACTGCGATCGTTTGAACGGATTTGCATGCAATGTGTCAACAATTTGGCTTAAAAGAATTTGTGGTTTAATGACAACAAACTTATACCACTGTTATAGAAACCGATACTTCCCTTAAGGCTTTTCAAATTTAACTCGAAATTTATCACTGTTTTGAAATGAAAAAAAAAAACTGTCCCAAACATATGACTGTGGAACGAAAAACTCAGGTTTGCTACTAAAATATAGCTTACTGTTTGGTCGGGGGGGGGGGGGTTGGGATGGGGTACGCAGCATCGAAAAAATGGAAGAATTTGTCGAATTAAGGGGGGGGGGAGGTTGATATTGACAATTATGCGCATCCCTGTGGATAATTCTTGCAGCAAGTCATTTGTTACTTTTAAGCCAGATCGGACACAGCGTTGTATCGATTGCACGGCCGATGTGACATGGGTTCTGCTCGAAATATTCCAGAGTCACGTGATCACGCTAGTAAATTTCACATGATCACGTAATATGACGTTAATGACATCACGTGATACGAGAATAGGGGATTGCCCAATGAAAAACAAACGGCAGATGAAACCGATACTTCGCGGGATCGACAATTAATTTGTCATAAGGGTACATATTTTTTTATCTATATCAACTGACAGATTGCCCACAAATTTGACTGATTAAAATACACGTGTTACAAAGGAGAAAACAAGGTGAAATTTTGTGACTGCAAAATTGACGTTTTTTTTTGAGAAAAGACCCTTGAAATTTTCGAATGGCACTGCATGTCAGTTGTGGAAATCTGTCAGTTACAGTAGAACAGACAAATAACGACCGCCCCGATTTCACGGCGATAAAAAGTCTGCATTTACCTCCTGTTTACACAGATTCATGTTTGCTATTAATATATGCAGAAGACCATCTACACAGGAAGTAACCTAATATTTGAAAGAGGTCGTTATGAGCATGATCCACTGTATGTCAGTTAAACACTTCTAACTAATACATAAAAAGGCATGCAACTCACGTGTCGACCTACATAAAGTTGAACCAGATCGTTCATGGCGTACGAGATTTGGCGCAGGCTTAGGGTTATGGCGTTTATAAGTGTATCCAGATCTCCAGGTGCTGTGTGATGAGGCTGGCATGGATGGTATGGATCGATGTAGTCGCTGATTTGTCGTCTGTGACGCAAGGTCCTGGCGTTGGCGTGCGGTAAGAGCGCATGCGCGAAAAGCAGTGTCATGAAAAGTACTTTCCAGATGTCAGATGTTGACCGGAAGCTACAGCCGCCTGTAATAAAATGACATTAATGTCAAGCTCTTTCTATCTGCATGTAATAACATTTAATGTGTACTAATTTTAGTGTATGACAGTTGTCGGTGCGTCTCCCGTACCCGACTGCGGTGTGTAGTTTGTAAATACCAGCCCAGTATGCATAAAATCAACCCAAAAATCACCGCGTCCAATCAAACATTGAAATATTAGAAGACAAAGTATGAAGTAAAACAGTTGTCCCTAGCCCCTAGAAAGCAGTCGTCATGGTTACAAGCAAAATCCTGGCAGTTATGACGTCAGGTTTGTTGTGTTTTGAACAGCCGATAACAGAGTGTCTTGCTATTTACATTTTTATTCTCTCGTGTGCCTGTCTTACTGTGAAAGAGCTGCTCGTAACTACAACTACAACTACAATAACAACAAAGCGCTCATTTGCATGGGTTGTCACGTGACACGTGCCACGTGTAGTGGCGTGCTTGTCCTGCTCCTTATCGAGATTAAAGTTGCCCCCCCCCCCCGTCTGCCCGCCCGCCCGAAAAAAAAGATTTAAAAAAAACAAACAAACAAACAAACAAACAAACTATACCCCCCTCCCCCCTCCCTGTCCCTAGTCCCATCTTATCATACTGGATGCGAATTCACTCGCTCTGAGAAATGGTGCTGAGAAGTACGTGCATTGCCTGCCCCCCTCCCCCTCCTCAACCACACCCTCGTCAAATGATTCCGAGATGACGCTAATTCGGTTCAATTCGGTTGGGTGGCTAAGGATTGGGTATTACAGTGGGGTGGGTGCAATAGCTTGTGTTTAAAAGAATGCCTGAAGGCAGTAACTAAAAATAGCCAAATATTTATCTAAAGAGAAAAAAGTTAAACAATTCTAGCTTAACAATTTGTATTTAACTACGTTTATGATTAACTGAAAAAAAAGAACTTTCAAGTAAAAATAATGAAAAAAATATTAAAACGAAAAGAAATCGCACCCTCTCTCTCTCTCTCTCTCTCTCTCTCTCTCTCTCTCTCTCTCTCTCTCACACACACACACACACACACACACACATACACACACACATCCTTACACACATACATAGCTACGAATATGCAGTTTAATAAAAAAAAAGAATATTGAAAAAATTCCTTACCGGATTTGACAATCCGTTTTACAGGTTTTATAAATTCTTTCAAAAGCGTTGTGAATCCTGACATCTTCGTGAAATCCATTTGCATATCCTAAAACACTCTGTATATATTCTCCAAATAACACAGTAGATATTTCTCACTGATTGAATTATTGCTTAACTATGTTTTTTAATGTCGTGTGTTTATTTGATATTGATGTGTGTGTGTTTTTTAGATGCACACTGCTTCGGGTTGTGTAGTTGACTGAAGTTGTAAGGCAAACACCCTGCCTTTTATGTATTTCGTGTTGCCATACGCAATGGGGATTTTTGGAATGAGTAACCAATCACAGAGTTCCGTTCTGAATATGTCGTCCAATGACAGGCAAGGCAGCAAACATGTCTATGTGGAGCATCCGAGAAAACTATTACATACAGTTGTATAGTTACTATAGAAAACATTCACCCACGGATTCGATTCAGCACTGTTTGAAACCACACATCCTGAATAGGCATTCATTGTTTCTCTTAATGCATTAATGCGTTCAGTCACAAAAGTAATTTTAATTGTTTACCTTACAGTTTTGAAAAAGGGGAATTTTATTTATTTGGTGGGATAAGGATTTTTTCTTTGAAACGGACACAAAAAATTGAAGGAAAATAAAAGCAAATAAGGATGCATATTTCCCAACAGGATAAGGGTTGCTAATACAGTCAGTGCAATGCATTACAAAACACACCAAAATACAGTGTCGTAAAGACGTCACAAGGATTTAAAATTCCAGCCGCTCACCGCAAAATCGGATGTAGTGACCAGCCAATCTGAGTATCATTCCGAAGACGGACATTTTTTTTTGGGCGTTTCTCCCCACTCTGTCATGATTTTACAAGTCAACGAGAGGTGTGTGGGAGGGAGTTTGGAGCACATTTAGTTCCTAGGGAAAAATATCGTGTGAATACCTTTAAGCATATATATATATATATATATATATATATATATATATATATATATATATATATATATATATATATATATATATATATATATATATATATATATATATATATAGCATTTGACATGAACAGGAATTTGCTGTAATTTACATGCGTAGTTACTTATCACTTGACAACAAAATGTTTTTTTTCCATGACAAAAACAGTAGATCCTACGTACTCGCTCAATGGATTGTCTTTCCATCTGTCTTATTTTATCCTGTTTTTGTTACAGTTTTTGTTTGTTTTTTTACATCTATAGACGATAGACGTTGCAATCACATTGAAACATAGAGATTTAGTGTGATATAACGTACTGTTTATATTTGCCAAGGCATTATCTACACTGCCATATTGGTGGGCAATGGAACGAGGTCAAACTGTCATTCTTAATGATACAGGGGATAATGGACGGGTGGTGGTGGTGGTGGGGGGGTTATATACCTGGGGGGGGGGGGACGCTCACATACCAACTCTTTACCATGCGTGTCTATAACTTTTTAAAACTGGCCCCGAACGTGAAGATTTTAATTTTAATACACCCTTTTTTAACCCCTCTGTTTGATTGGGAAAGCGGAGCATTGACGGAACCCCCTATTAACTATAGCTAACATTAGTCCGCCTCCCCCCCCCCCCTCCACACACCTGGGCTAGCTTTCAGACTGCCCCCCCCCCCCCCCGCGCACCCCCATCGCCATATGCTTAATCTAGTGGCTTAACATTCACAGTCTCTTTTTTAACTGATTATACCAGAAAATATATGGAAAAATTAATTGTTGTACTCGTTATGCAATTGTTTTTTTTTTCGTTTGTGGGGGGAGGGGAGGGGGGGGGGGTATCACAGCAGTGGGGTAGCTAGTCTACACACACCGTATCCCTGTCGGAAGATGAGCTGTGCTAATATTAAGGGAGTTTGAGTGGGCGGCGGGGAGGGTAAGTAAGACTGTTGCTATGCTGTAACACAGACGAGTTTATCGCTTTCTTGGGGTCACAAAGTGCAAAGGTCGTCGGCAACAGTTCCCGCCTCGTACATAGCTATCCGCTTGGGAACCGTGAATAAGCGTTCCTGATTCATGTGATTGGGATCCCCCCACCTCCCCCCACCTACACCCCCCTCCCTCCCTCCTTTAGCATAAGAGAAAAAAAAACATTCGGAAATTGAAACGAAAAATAAAAGCTTAAGGCAATGGATTTCAAATAAACAAATAAATAAACAAATAAATAAAAAAGGACTTGAGCATTGGGAATATTAGTTTTCCAAAATTGATTTGCTTCAATGTGATATATTTTTTGCCACTAACAATAACGTACAGTCTTAGGTTTGCATAGTCCTTAGCAACAACATTTCCGCGGATGTTTGTAGTGGGTATTTATCTTTGACTCTCTGAATAAACTTAACATAAATATTTGAGAAAATAGGAAACAGCATTTAAATCACAGAACTAAAAATGACCCATGCCCATTTCCCCTCCCGCCCCGCCCCCCCCCCCCCCAAAAAAAAATGGGGAAGTTATAATTGTATAGCTTATAAATTCCGCACAATCGGAATAGATATCTAATTAAAAAAATAAAATGTCATCTGACGTAACAACTAATCGAGTGAACTATTTCCATATGAGGCTAATGTGGGCAGGGGTCTTAAAAATTCATGTTCTCCGTTCAACTTATTCTGAATGTTCATACTAGAGCCGCACAGTTGCAATGCAGGAAAATGATTGGTCTTACAAAGACTCTTTTTGGACAACTGTAGTAATTAGATTGAAGGAGCTTTTTGCGGGTGGAGGTGGTGGCGTGTGAGGGTGGTGATGGTGGATGGGGGGGGGGTGGCGGGGGCAGGTGTAGGTGATTGGGGGGGGGGGCGTTGGTTCAATGGTAACCAATCCAGGAGTTGTGTTTGTAGCAGCCTTGAAGTTTTATAGCGGTGGAGATAAGCAGGGGGGGGGGGGTGCAGGGGTGACCCCGTGGGTGTGGGGAGTGGGAAGGGGGCTTGCTTCAGTGGTAACCAATCCACAACCGTGCAGGAGTTGTTTTTTGTAGAAGCCATGGTCATCTATTATCCCGTTATCGCTGGAGGTGTTTTTTTTTTTCGATGATCTGCTGTGCTCTAGACCTTGGCACACATGATATCAGAGAACGGTGAAATTCAGTGGAGAAGTAAACTTCCAGTTCCGAAAGCCCGATGGGGTGGGGGTGGCGGAGATGGGGTGGGGGTTGTGGGGGATGAGGTTGGGGTTACTCGTTACATTATTGCTTAGGTGAAGGAAGATGCTTTTTTTTATAGTTGTGTGAGCTGTATATACCTCCAGTGTTTCAAGAAAGAACTTCTAATTATTCCATACATTAAGTGGTGGTGGTGGTTTCGATGCGGGAGGTGTGGGAAGTGGGGGGTGGAGGGGATAGGAGAGGGGGTGTTTGGCAGCAGTCAAAACACTCCTACATGGGATCCGGGGGGAGGAATTTTAAAAATCCCACCGATCGTCACTGGTAATCATTAAAGCGGTACAAAAACCAGGAGTTCTTGTAGGAATCCGAGAAATTCCAAAATCACTCATGTACACAATGAAATTCAAAATCACTCATGTACACAATGAAATTCAAAACACACATTTACATTGCGGAGATATCAGCTGCTCTGAGCCGTGGTACGCCCGTATTCTTAATGACTCGACAAATTCTGCAATTGGAGCGAGAGCGCGGGGGATGGGAGAGGAGGGAGGGAGGGGGTGGGGAAGGTAGGGTGGCGGCGCGTGGGAGAAAAACGGGTCTTAAAGGTTTGTTAGTAGTTTATGGTTGACCCCAGAGAGGCAGAAAAAAAAATCACTAAATTTCTAATACACTAAGGGTCGTATTTTTGAGAAATGTTAAAGAAAACAAACAAAAAAAAACAAAAAAACAAACAAACAAACAAACGAGACACGTTCGGTATCGAAACAAGTCTTCTGACTACACGAGTTTTTAAAGTTACTCCAACTCAAAAATTAACCCAGTAAATTCCTGATTGGTTTTATTTATTGCGGGGGTGACGGAATAGTTCTGATGTGGTTCATACAATAGAATATGTTGGACTAAGAAATTAGGGGTTCTGGAATTGTGTGCTGTGAGAGCTGTCACGTGCCAAGTTTCAAGTGTTAAGTGCTGAGTCTGTCAAGTGCATATTTATGTGAAGAAACGCAATGAAAAAAGTACCCCATAGTACACAAAAAAACCCTCTTCCAATAATCCAAAAACCAAAAAAAAAAAACAAAAAACTTCCAAAACGAAAATACAATGCGAAAAAAAAACCAACTGGGAGAACTTTGTATAGCATTGATTCGGTTTCACATTTTGTTTCATTTTAAAATATATGATGTAATGTTTGTAATGTTTATTTGATTAAACAAGGCTCTTAAACTACACCGGAAGGTCACTGTAATGCAGTTGGTGTGTGTGCGGGGGCGGCGGGGCGGGGGGGGGGGGAGGAGGGAAGAGGGGATATTTTGGTGTGGGGGTGGGGGGAAAACAGGAAGAATTTCTCATGAAATTTAATACTCGTGCCTCTCGCAACTGACACCTTCCAAATGCTTGAAAGTGTTGTCGCTGCTAACTAAAAAATGAATTAAGAAACAGGGTGAGAAACCTTTCTATTTTTCGCCCTAGCCTTCACAGAGGACAGCTAGTACAGGATCACACATTGCTTGAGTGTATTTGGTAGGAATCGTGCGAGCAGTTTGATATTTTATTTTATTTTACTTTATTTTCGCTGACATATTTATGCTCTTTATATTCAGTTAGAACTCTACTCTCTCCCTAACCTCCCCGGGGCCTTTCTCCGCCTCCCTTCCAGTGTAGGGGGGGGGGGGGAAGGGGCGGGGAAAGCCCCGAGGAAGGTACTTTACAGTTAGGTATCGCCCACACTGCGTGTCACTGTATTTACATTTCGCCATATATCCGCATTTCACATGCCCATTTCAAAAATGCTCAAAATATTCATTGCTCGGCGTTGTAGTGACGTCAGGAAAATAATCGTCTAGAGAGTAACAGAGGTTAGGTATCATGGTCGTCCCTGCTTTAAAGTACCCCCGCCCTTGGGTCATCCGGAACCTGGGATATGCGTGAAGTCACTTTTTATTAATAATCACATCTAAATTACAACCAGAGTCAGTGTAACTGTTTAAGCTGAGCAATCGACTGCGTGATGGCCTTTAGGCTGTGTGATCGGCTAAGCAATATCCTCTAGGCGGTGTCATCGGCTACGTAATATCTTCTAGGCGGTGTCATCGGCTACGTAATGGCTTTTACGCCGTGCCGTCGGTTGCATGATGGCTTTTAGGCTGTTGTCATCGGCCACATAATGACCTTTATCCGATGCCATCGACTGCCCAGTATTCTTCTTGCTTCTTCTTTCTTAAAGTAATGCGAAACATTAGAATATTTCTAGTCAAGCAACGACACAGTCTCGGGTAGAATCTCCGGCAGACTGTCGTAACCGTTTGCGTCACGGTGTGTCGGGGTACGCCTTGCAAAGCGCTCAAAATATTGTCGCCCGGCTAATCGCCAAAACAAATGTATTTGTACAAACGACCAGTGCTCAAACACTTATATATATGTTTCCCGGGTAATTTAAGATTCAGTGTAAAACTGTGGTAACCATCATTAACGCATCTTTAAGGCATATGGAAGAAACAGTCTGTAATATCTGAGGGATGTTATTAAACCATGTGGTGGTGTTGGTGGTGGTTGTGGGAGTGGGGGTGGTGGTGCTGGTGATGGTTGTGGGAGTGGGGCTGGTGGTGCTGATGATGGTTGTGGGAGTGGGGCTGGTGGTGCTGGTGGTGGTTGTGGGAGTGGGGGTGGTGGTGCTGGTGATGGTTGTGGGAGTGGGGCTGGTGGTGCTGATGATGGTTGTGGGAGTGGTGGTGGTGGTGCTGGTGGTGGTTGTGGGAGTGGGGGTTTCGGTGCTGGTGATGGTTGTGGGAGTGGGGCTGGTGGTGCTGATGATGGTTGTGGGAGTGGGGCTGGTGGTGCTGGTGGTGATTGTGGGAGTGGGGGTTTCGGTGCTGGTGGTGGTTGTGGGGGTGGTGGTGCCGTTGGTAGCTGTGGGAGCGGTGGTGGTGGTGCTGCTGATGGTTGTGGGAGTGGGGGAGGTGGTGCTGGTGGTGGCTGTGGGAGTGGGGGTTTCGGTGCTGGTGGTGGTTGTGGGGGTGGTGGTGCTGGTTGTGGGAGCGGTGGTGGTGGTGCTGCTGATGGTTGTGGGAGTGGGGGAGGTGGTGCTGGTGATGGTTGTGGGAGTGAGGCTGGTGGTGCTGATGATGGTTGTGGGAGTGGGGGTGGTGATGCTGGTGATGGTTGTGGGAGTGGTGGTGGTGGTGCTGGTGGTGGTTGTGGGAGTGGGGGTGGTGGTGCGGCTGATTGTTGTGGGAGTGGGGCTGGTGGTGCTGATGGTGATTGTATAATATCTGAGGAGTGTTATTAAACCGTGTACCCCTGTGCGCAGCCTTCAACCCCATTAAGGTTGTAGGAAATTATAACTAATAACGCATCAGCTGACAGAGCTTTTTCAAACTCGTTTTCAAGAAGAGCCTTGAAACCTTTCTTTTTCCTTGAATAATAATAATAATAATAATAATAATAATAATAATAATAATAATAATAATAATAATAATAATAATAATAATCACGATAAAATAGTTATTATTATTATTATTATTATTATTATTATTATTATTATTATTATTATTATTATTATTATCTTTGCCTGACTGACTGTTCAAAATTGGCTCAAACACATTTTAATCGATAGTGTCATGGATTGCTGATGTTTTTTTAATAGTCAACACCAACCAGAACAGATATTTCAATGAATTACAGCCTTGCATTTCCTTAAATTTATATAAACATCTCTACAGAGTGGCTGTAACTTTGTCAGCGGCATCATTAGAAATAAAGCGCCTGTGTGCCCGTTTCCAGAGCGAGAGTCCGAGTCACTAGTGAAGTGGGATATGAAGGAATAGAACTGTACATTAATTAATTAAAACTTTAAAGGCGTCAGCAACAACACCCTTTGATGGCACAGCTCCCAAGAGATTTCTCAAACAAATCATTTTGCACGTTATTTTGATTAATCGAAGAATATTGAGAACTTTCTTTTTGATCTATGTTGTTATATGCCAAAATATATACAGTAATTATTGGCTGTTCAATGACGTCAGCGCCTATGACGTCACTAGGGCAGTTTTGAAGGCTACATACGTTCAGCTGGTCGTGCTTTGGATGTCCTAACTGCTTCTTTTAAAGTCGTTTATTTATACAGCAGAATCCCAGTTAAAGACCACCTGTTTAAAGCCGGATAAAACACGGGTCGAATATTGAGTGTGAGTTTGATTACGGCTGTACTGAAGGCTTACTGGATCTACGCCTCGTTTAACCATTTGACACGGTGCGAAGCGACATGAAGGGTAGCTGTGCGGACGCGAAGGCGATGCTTTGAAACACAGAGAAAAATACACAAAATTTCACCCATTCCGCCAAGAGAAATACTGCCTGAAACATGTTTACAAGTCGGTCGCCATTTAAAAACAAACACAGAATAGATAATAGATAAATATACATAAATTCAACTTTGGGGGTTAATATTTTACTTGTTGCAACTTCTTTATATTTTTTCTCACAGTTTAAATCACACAGTAGATTCACACATTTGCCTCTTCAATACAGTGATTTAAATTTATTCACAGACTAACAAATTGTTGCGAGCTTTAATATTTTCATTCGCTCTGAAGTTATTTTTTTCTATTTTTAGTCCTCGTTCAACTTATTTCTGTGTCTTTTTTGCCTTCTGACTTAGACTACCGCTAATCCACTTATTTAAGGACCCGGACCGTACGTAAAGGCAAGCCATGCGACTGACGTGTTCGCCTTCAGACTTTTTAAATTGTAACCACAAGAAACTGCGACCTGATATCAACATAAAGATATAAACGTTCCCAAAGTATTATTTTAGTTTCTCAGAAATCTTAAGTTCAGCACAAAAATCGCATTTCTGTTCAAATTCAGTTACCCGAAAACAGCCCTTAATTTAGAAACAGAACCACATAAATTTCCAACATGCCCTGGCTTCCGCGGCTGAAATAAACAGGATGACCCAGATAGATATAGCAGACATTGGGGGAATAGATGTATCCTGTCACGTATACTGTACATACTGCTGGTGGTAGTGGTGGTGATGATTTGGTGCTGTGCTGGTTGCGACGAGGCTGGGTGTGGTGGTTTTAGTTGTGGTGGTGATGTTGGTGGTTGTGGTGGTGGTGCTGGTTGTAGTGGTAGTGGTGGTGGTGGTGGTGGTACTGCTGGTGTTGGTGGTGATGGTGGTGCTGGTTATAGTGGTAGTGCTGGTGGTGGTGGTGGTCGTGGTGGTGATGATGGTGGTGGTGGTGCTGGTTGTAATGGTATTGCTGCTGGTGGTGGTGGTGGTGATGATTGTGTTGGTGGTGCTGGTTGTAGTGGTAGTGCTGGTGGTGGTGCTCATTGTAGTGGCGACGGGGCTGGTTGTGGTGGTGGTAATTTTGGTTGTAGTGCTGGTTGTAGTGGTAGTGCTGGTGGTGGTGCTCGTTGTGGTGGCGACGGGGCTGGTTGTGGTGGTGGTGATGGTGGTCCTGGCGGTGCGGGTTGTAGTAGTGCTGGTGTTGGTGGTGCTGCTGGTGCTGGTTGCGACGGGCTGGGTGTGATGGTGGTGGTGTTAGTTGTGGTGGTGATGATTGTGGTGGTGGTGCTGGTTGTGGTGGTTGTGGTGGTGAACGTGGTGGTGCTGGCTGTGGGAGTGGGGCTGGGGGTTGTGGTCTTTTCGAAGTCTCCTGAAATGTGCTTGGCTGACATTTGAAGTTATTTATTTGTCTAAGTCATTTTTTTGGAGTCAGCTATCCTGTCGATAGCCATAAATGTGACCGCCCCGGAAAAAAGTCACAACTTATTAAGTCAATGCCACCAAAGCAGAAACACGCAAATAAACATGTTTTTTAATTATTATGTATTTCTTGTTGCTATATATAGTAATTGCGTGGAATTTGTTCCACATATTTGTATTCCCAACAAAATTACTCATTTGCTTCAAAAGCCCACTTTTTTATGACAGTTGTTTAATTGAATAATATTTTTAATCAGCGTGGAGTTAAAAGAGTCCGTTAATGTCCATTCGGTTTTTCCCATGTGGGCATAACAAAGTACTTGTTTCTAAGTTCATTCATTCATCATCGTCATGATCATCATCATCATCTTCTTCTCCTTCTGATTCTTGCTCTTCTTCTTCTTGTCCTTGCTCTTCTTCTTCTTGTCCTTGTTTTTCTTCTTGTTGTTTCTCCTTCTTCAGTTAATGAGTTATATCTTCAAGTGTATCTTTCTTTATTTCAGTTTTAGCGGACGCACACTTTCCAAGCAGCTCAATCTGTAAGAATGGACCTATAGAAGTAAGGGCAGATGGTACGTATATGTATGTTAGTGAGAAGGGCCGATGGTACATATATGTATGTTAGTGATAATGGCCGATGGTACGTATATGTATGTTAGTGATAAGGGCCGATGGTACGTATATGTATGTTAGTGATAAGGACCGATGGTACATATATGTATGTTAGTGATAAGGGCCGATGGTACATATATGTATGTTAGTGATAAGGGCCGATGGTACGTATATGTATGTTAGTGATAAGGACCGATGGTACGTATTTGTATGTTAGTGATAAGGACCGATGGTACGTATATGTATATTAGTGATAAGGGCCGATGGTACGTATATGTATGTTAGTGATAAGGACCGATGGTACGTATATGTATGTTAGTGATAAGGACCGATGGTACGTATATGTATGTTAGTGATAAGGGCCGATGGTACATATATGTATGTTAGTGATAAGGGCCGATGGTACGTATATGTATGTTAGTGATAAGGACCGATGGTACGTATATGTATGTTAGTGATAAGGGCCGATGGTACGTATATGTATGTTAGTGATAAGGACCGATGGTACGTATTTGTATGTTAGTGATAAGGACCGATGGTACGTATATGTATGTTAGTGATAAGGGCCGATGGTACGTATATGTATGTTAGTGATAAGGACCGATGGTACGTATATGTATGTTAGTGATAAGGACCGATGGTACGTATATGTATGTTAGTGATAAGGGCCGATGGTACATATATGTATGTTAGTGATAAGGGCCGATGGTACGTATATGTATGTTAGTGATAAGGACCGATGGTACGTATATGTATGTTAGTGATAAGGACCGATGGTACATATATGTATGTTAGTGATAAGGGCCGATGGTACGTATATGTATGTTAGTGATAAGGACCGATGGTACGTATTTGTATGTTAGTGATAAGGACCGATGGTACGTATATGTATGTTAGTGATAAGGGCCGATGGTACGTATATGTATGTTAGTGATAAGGGCCGATGGTACATATATGTATGTTAGTGATAAGGGCCAATGGTACATATATGTATGTTAATGATAAGGGCCGATGGCACATATATGTATGTTGGTGATAAGGGCCGATGGTACGTATATGTATGTTAGTGATAAGGGCCGATGGTACATATATATGTATGTTAGTGATAAGGGTGGATGGTACATATATGAGTGTTAGTGATAAGGGGCGATGGGACGTATATGTATGTTTATGATAAGGGCCGATGGTACATATATGTATGTTAATGATAAGGGCCGATGGTACATATATATATGTTAGTGATAAGGGCCGATGGTACATATATATGTATGTTAGTGATAAGGGCCGATGGTACATATATGTATGTTAGTGATAAGGGCCGATGGTACATATATGTATGTTAGTGATAAGGGCCGATGGTACGTATATGTATGTTAGTGATTAGGGCCGATGGTACGTATATGTATATTAGTGATAAGGGCCGATGGTACATATATGTATGTTAGTGATAAGGGCCGATGGTACATATATGTATGTTAGTGAGAAGGGCCGATGGTACATATATGTATGTTAATGATAAGGGCCGATGGTACATATATGTATGTTGGTGATAAGGGCCGATGGTACGTATATGTATGTTAGTGATAAGGGCCGATGGTACATATATATGTATGTTAGTGATAAGGGTGGATGGTACATATATGAGTGTTAGTGATAAGGGGCGATGGGACGTATATGTATGTTAGTGATAAGGGCCGATGGTACATATATGTATGTTAATGATAAGGGCCGATGGTACATATATGTATGTTAGTGATAAGGGCCGATGGTACATATATATGTATGTTAGTGATAAGGGTGGATGGTACATATATGAATGTTAGTGATAAGGGGCGATGGGACGTATATGTATGTTTGTGATAAGGGCCGATGGTACATATATGTATGTTAGTGATAAGGACCGATGGTACATATATGTATGTTAGTGATAAGGGCCGATGGTACATATATGTATGTTAGTGATAAGGGCCGATGGTACGTATATGTATTTTAGTGAGAAGGGCCGATGGTACATATATGTATTTTAGTGAGAAGGGCCGATGGTACATATATGTATGTTAGTGATAAGGGCCGATGGTACATATATGTATGTTAGTGATAAGGGCCAATGGTACATATATGTATTTTAGTGAGAAGGGCCGATGGTACATATATGTATTTTAGTGAGAAGGGCCAATGGTACATATATGTATTTTAGTGAGATGGGCCGATGGTACATATATGTATGTTAGTGATAAGGGCCGATGGTACATATATGTATGTTAGTGATAAGGGCCGATGGTACGTATATGTATGTTAGTGATAAGGGCCGATGGTACGTGTATGCATGTTAATGATAAGGGCCGATGGTATATGCACCAGATTCCCCGGAAAAACGGCCACCTGCGGGACTGGGTAGTCGTATTTGCTGGGTTCTAAGTAAGGTGTCCTATAGTGGGAAATTACAATTACTGCAAGGAACCAAAACCAGATATTTTGATGTAATTAGTGCTTTAGTCTGCCTATTGCAATTATAGTTCTGATCAAAAGCCAGAGCTGAACACCAAAGTTGAGATTCAAAGCGGAAGTTACAAGCGCAACTCAAATTTGGTATGAACAGATTTTCGTAATCAAAAGGCGATTCATGTGCAGAAAGTGCTGTCAAACGTCTTTTTGTTTTCATTCAATGTGTAACCCATTCTATTTGATATCATGCGGTTTTGAGAATCCCCTAATCCCCCTAACTGGTATGCATGTGTCTTGTTTGCAGACAACTCAAGTCAACCCCAATAGGGAAGTAAACAATGGTTTAATTTGCGGGGTTAAAAGTGCGTTGAAAAAAGAGTTCCGTTATAATGGACATGAATGGATGAAATTCGGTTTTGGTGAAAAGTGGTCGTATTTGCGGGGTGGTCGTATCCCGAGGTTCTGGTGTATATGTATGTTAATGATAAGGGCGGATGGCACGTATATGTGTGTTGGTGATAAGAGCGGATGGTACGCATATGAGTGTTAGCGATAAGAGCGGATGGTACGTATGTGTATGTAGTGATAAGAGCAGATGGTATATATATCTTAGTGATGAGGGCAGGTGGTACGTATATGTATATTAGTGATTAGGGTGGATGGTACGTATATTAATATACAGAATATTCATGTGAATAAATCTGTCATTTACAGGTATCTCAATGATGAGGTGATTTTACTCTTATGTTTGGCTATTGGTAAAAGAAGTTACTTATAACATGAGATAATGCAGGATTGCATCGGCCTCCTCCCAAGGTAATAGGGAACCTTAGTCAAAGTGCACTACAGATTGCCAAGGAGTTTCGCAAACAACAAAGGATATGCAGGATCCTATGCTGATTCAACGGCGTAACCACCATCCAAATATTACCGCCGTTACGGTCGCGAAGTGTCGTGCCCAGATCTTTATCGTGATTCGGAACCCATGAAGTTGTTCTGTGGCGTGATTGACTCTTTGGCACAGGTGCCAATCGATCATGCACCTATGAATATGGAGTATCTCAACGACAACATTGCTTGACTTTTTCGATTCGACTTACGTATCGGGTTCCTACAACAGAGTTAATGGTCGCGACGACGCGGGTCGAGTCGTGGTGCGGCGAAGTCGGATTTCACCTGTCTTTGCGCCAGAAATGTGGAATGTTCATGACGTGACTCTAGCGGACGAGCAGAGGACGAACAACCTCACCGAAGCGTAGGACCACAGGACTGAACACTTAGTTGGCACAACCCATCCATCGATTTGGAAACTCATCTATTGGCTGAAAGGAGATGCAGCACAAATGACCACCACCCTTATGAAAATCACGCACGGAGACCAACCACGTTGGCGCATAAAGCGGGTGTCCAGTCAGCTCCAAGTTCGACTTCGCTAGCTATGCGAGGATCGCAGAGATGATAGCAAGACTGTATAGCAGTTTCTACTTGGAGCAGGGCACAACATTCGGTGGATACCTTGGGGGAATGTTCCAGAGCAGTGAATGAGAACTGCGAACTGATTGGCTAAGTGACTATCTAAATAGATACATTACACAGGAATTCAATTATGTTTATTTATGAAGTCAATAAATGCCGTTGGGTTGAATAAAAGTTCAGTTGAAATATCGTTTTTTTATTTCAGTTGCCATTTTGTCCGCCCTGGCACTTTGCCATTTTGTCTGCTTGCCATGATGTCCGTTGTCATTATGTTCATTGTCATTTTGTCCTACAACCTATCATAAGTACTTTGTCGAAGCGTTGACTTTCAGCGATTCAGACTGCACTGCATCGCTAAATGTTGTAAGAGCTTGGTTAATAGTTTGATACAAGGACCATCCCACAAATTAAAACAAGGACCACCACACAAACAGAACCAATTTTTGAATAGTTGACGTATGGGTAGCCCCACAACAAGCTTAGATTTAAGTCCCATTCGTAGCCCTATTTTCAGACTTCCAAAGAATCTTGTACAAGAATGCGGATTTAAGATTTTATAAGTTTTTACTTCCAGTTTTTCATATTGGCTGGAAATGAATGGCATGTATCGATTACCCCTTTCAGTAATTATGTCAAGCGGAGACATATAGTGTTTGTACGTTCTGTATATATATATATATATATATATATATATATATATATATATACATATATATATATATATATATATATATATATATATATATATATATATATATCTGTGTGTGTGTGTGTGTGTCAGTCTGTTGTGAACAAAATGTGGTGTGCAAGATATCTCGAGAACGGAAATCGACTCCAAACTTGATTTGTTCATTCCTTGGGTAGGTTCAACGGTTTTTTCAATTTTTGAAGCACATTGTAATGGAAGGCGTGTGAAGCCATTACGTAAAAATCTTTTGTGCGAAATTTCGCAGTCGCTGAACATCGGAGAAAGTTCAAACTTGCTGGAATTGTTGCTTGGTAGGTCCGAAAGTGGCTGTCAAAATTTGTTGCGAGTACAACGAGGGAGTGCGCCGTATGACGTCATCGTGTAAAACATGTATGTATTTTGATCTTGTGTGCAAGATATCTCGCGAACGAAATGTCGAATCAACTTCAAACTTGATCTATTCATTCCTTGATTAGGTCGGACGGTTCTTTCAACTTTTAACGCACGTTACATTATTAGGGAAGGCGTATGACGTCATTACGTAAAAATCTTGTGTGCGAAATTTTTCTGTCGCTAAACATCGGAGCAACTTCAAACTTAGTGGTTGCTTGGTAGGTCCGAAAGATTCTGTCCAATTTTATCGCGAGTACAAGGAGTAGGTGTGCCGTATGATGTCATCACGTAAAATATGTATAAAATGGGAACACGATCTTGTGTGCAAAATACCTCGCTAAGGGGAAGTCGTATCGACATCAAATTTTGTATGTGTGTTGCTTGCGTCAGTCAGACGGTTCTGTCAACTTCTGAAGGGTATAGAAATTAAGAAAGACGTATGGCGTCATTACGTTGAAATCTTATATTTGCACATTTTTCAGCCTATTAACATCGGAGAAAGTTGAAACTTGGCAGGAATGTTGCTTGGAAGTTCCAAAAGAGTCAAATTTACCTGGACGTCATTGGGTAAAAATATCTCTATCCGACTTTCCGCTCCACCCCTCCCTCCCCGCTCGACCCCCTCCCCGCCCGCGCTTCCAACTTTTCCCGGCTCTTTTGTTATTTAAGAATAGTTATTAACTACGCTTGGGATTTCAGCGTTTTCCAGAAGTTTCTCCGATGTTCCCGCATTCTTTAGACATACTGGAACATATTAGCTGCACAATTATCGATCATTTCTTAGATTTCGTGTGATTGGCCTTTTTGTGCGTTACAGCTATTAGCCATTAGCACCTACAGCTATTAGCATGTTTTCATTTGGCTGCCAAGCTGTTCCATATATGGGAGTAACTACGTAACGGCTCGCAATGTTTGTGTAGTGCGTAGAATAGCTTTCACATTTAAAGTGGGTCATCTGATACATTATGCTATGACAAATAGCGCACTATTTTGACACCTAAATGCCTTCCCCTGCTCTCACACAGACTGCGGTGGGTCTGGGGTGGCACAGTTAATGAAGAATGTCTTTCTGATGCTTTTTAGCCGATGGGAGTGTACGAAGACAAGGTATACCTTATGGCTATAACTACACTTAGTACACGAACCCTTACCGTAACGTTGGCTAAAATATTTAGGGTTGCTTTTACTGTCGTACCTAAATTAGATAGCTAGGAGGTGGGGCTTGTTAAGACAGCAAAAACAAACTGTTTCGGTAAACCTTTTTGTAACTGATACATTCAAGATCCGGATAAAAAGACGTAAAGCAAAACCCGTGTGTAGTGACCACCTTCCAGTTTCGGCTGACAAGACGTACGATAAGCCCTGCCTTCTTGACCACCTTTCAGACCTGAGTAAACAAAGTATACTGTAAAACTACTGTAATTGCCAATTTCAAAACGGGGATAAAAAGGACGTACAGTAAAAGCTGTTTTAGCAAACGATCATCTTGAACCAGACAAAAAGACATACAGTAAAACCTGTTTAGTGACCACCTCCTAGACAAAGATAAAACACCTCAGCCTAAACTTGTACAAAAAGAGGATTGAAATACCTCAAGTTACGTACCCCACCCCCTTCAAAAACTAGATAAAGGTGATACACAACCGGACTACTGGGCACATGGGATTCACTTATAAGGTATAATTTCTTATTATTCTGAAAACAGCACACACTTTTCAAACAATACTTTGTGAAAGGGCTGTCGGGGGTAAAATGGAGAATGGTTACTGGTGCATTATGGATTTAGTCGGGGAGACATTTGTTTTTGCTTACAAACAAAAAAAAAACAAGAAAAACAAAAGAAAAGAAAAAAATAATAGGTGTCGATTGAAAGTGTGTGATATAAGCATGTACTCATATTTTTTGTGCACTGGCCGCTCTGGTTCAAAGCTGTTGTGGAATTTCAATTATGTTAAAAAACACAACTATTGCAATATTCAGGCCGCATACCACTTCGTAGGGCAGCATAAATGGGCGTGGCATGTAATTGGCAAACCTTTTTAACTAGATTACCCTCTTTTAATGACGTAAAGGTGAAAGGTGTTGCTGAATTTCGATTATGTTAAAAATAAGATATTGCAATATTCAGGCCGCGTGCTACATCGTAGGGCAACGTATGGAACGTAGAGAGCCCATTTTCGGCAGGTCGGTTTTTTCGTTTATATATATATATATATATATATATATATATATATATATATATATATATATATATATATATATATATATATATATATATATATATATATATGAGGAAAGAGCAAGGCTTCCTTGTTATCCTCTACTGGTTCTATTAAGTACAGTGTTTTATTTTTAAAATAAATATGGTATGGCGCTTTCGTTGAAGTCCAAATTGCCTTTATGTAGCAGTGTATAATTCCAACGGACTTACTCATTGATTATTTGAGGACACGTGACCTCATACGATTGCGTCTGCTGACATAGGGATGGTGAAATGTATAAATGAACCAGGCGGATTTTTGCTATTGCACACCTTAATAAAATCACACGAGCTTTTGGACTGATCTGATAACCGTCCCGCGGGCTCTAACGCTAATAGCGCGAACTCGACAGGCGAGTGCGAAAAGCGCGTAATGCGAAAGGAGGGTTTTCGGATCAGTCCAAACCTGAATGCTCTTTCATTTTTATTTGATGATTTTTGGTATAAATATATTCTCTTGTTAATAAAATCCCATGTGCTGTTTTCTGTCAGTTACGTTGTTATGGCGATGTCCAGTACACGCTTTCAGTGGTATGTAGGCGGTGACGTTTTCGATACTGGAAGAGCGATGAGTACTACTATGCGTATTCACTCGTTACATGTACTGCAGAAATACATTTTTTTTTAGGTTTTGTTAAATACAACAAATCTATTGAGTGAGTTGTGTTATGTTTTATGTTTAAGGACATTCGATACCGAGTCTATTGGAGGCAGTACTGAAGGTCTTCCCACTCGATGCCTATGTATCGTCACCCGTGAGTACTTCTTTCGCAAAATCAAAATTTCAGTCAACTATAGGTAAACAACAAAATATCTTCGGAGTGTACAACCTTGTGTGGACTTGTAACTTTGTAATACTGTCCGAAAGATTTTGCAGAAAGCACTAGAAGTATTTAATTATGAGCAAGAAGCTCAAAGTCATGCAGCACCAATTCTTTATCGTCGTTTTAGCCCGAGGGGTCGAAAATGGACCCAGAATCGCTCTATCTCTAACCGTTTCCGAGATTACAGTCAACTTCCGGTTTTTTACCTTTACCGTGACCGAGAAGATCAAGGTCACCGAGTTACCTCTTACGTAAGGTTGTTTAGGCCCAAAGGATCGAAAATGAGCTCAAAATCGCATCTCTAAACGTTTTCGAGATGATGTTCAACTTCCGGTTTTCAACTGTGACCTTGAGCGAGAAGGTCAAGGTCACCGAGGGGCCTGTAATATAGTACAGTAGTTTAGGCACAACGGAGCGAAGATGAGCTTAAAATCGCTCTATCTCTAACCGTGCTTCGAGATAATAGTCAACTTTCGATTTTTGACCTTGATCGTGACCAAGAAGGTCAAGGTCTCCGAGGTAACTATAATGTAACGTTGTTTGGAACCAGAGGGTCGAAATGAGCTCAAAATCGCTCTATCTCTAACCGTTGTAAGATTGTTATTTTATAGCTCTTTATTTAAGCATGTTCAACTCACAAGTGATTACTACAAAGCATCATGCACATGGATATGAGTAATATAGGATGGTCTAACCACAATAGGAAATAAGATATATTTCTGGACAGATAATATTACATCCCCCGTTGTTATTTAAAATTATAGTAATTAATTTCAGTAATTAAATTTACTTAATTTTAAGAGAATTACTCATTCTTTAAAACTATTATGCGAATAATATTTACTTTTAACTTTGAAAACAATTTACTCTTATTTGAAGATCAAACACATTTTTATTTTAGCCTAATGTAAAAACAGCTTAAAATTTGATAAGTCGGCCAGTCGTTAACGGTACATGAGGTCACGTGACTTTTAACCTTGACCTTGAGGATGGAAGCTTACCCCCTACTGAGTACGGTTTATATGTTCAAACTGCTATTTGAGCACTTTTTATGGCCACTTTTCGTGATCAATTGGCGTTTTTAAAAAGTTGGACCTCACTTTGATTTTGACCTTTGAGATCAAGGTAAAATATATTTGCCTTTTTCGCGGAGGCCTGGTGATTGTCTATACGTGTACCAAATATAAAGCTCCGCTGACGCAAACGCTAGGAGGAGTTTTCTGGAAACCATTTTATGGAAAAATAACTTTGACCCCAGTTTGACCTTGACCTTTGAGTTTAAACAAATTTGCGGATTTACCTAGAACTCGTCACATCCTACATGTGTACCAAATTTCATCTCCCTTGTCAAAAACTGTAGGAGGAGTTTTCTGGAAACCACCCAAAGGGGGGAGGGGAGAGAGAGAAACGAAAAAAGGGGGGCAGAAACTTCCAGAAAAATCACAAACTCATTCCTAATTGCAAACAAAGTTTGCAAGTGCGAATAATAACAACTTGTATTCTGGGACAGTCTGGTAGCTCAGTAATCACTGTATCCCAATGCGGATTTCTTGTTCATTTCCGTTTGAAGTATTACATATATATATGTAATTACAAAGAAGACAATACTGAAGAGAGATGTGTTATGCAGGTCATATGCACGTCACGTGTCTAATGGTCACAAACACGTGCTTCTTACAAATCGAGATTTGTAAAAAAAATCCAAATATATCGAATTTCGGTTTCTGTGCATGTGTCCCTTTCATATCTACTAATGTAATGATGTCTGTATAAATCATGAATAGTTTGTCGCTGCCGCAACCGAAACCATTAGAAACGTGCTTCACGCTGAGGCTTACCCGTGATTTTATGACCGCAAATGGCAATTACAAAATAGGTTTGCTTATCTGTTCAAAACCACACACCTGATCGCATTTCGGATGTTCCCAATAAAATAATCCTGCACTTTTAATTGCAAACCAAACAGGCAAAAAATGAAAATTTTTAATAAGCAAAAAACACTCGTCCTTTGACATTTTACATTCATAGGGAATCTCCCTGGTTTTGCAGTAAAACCTTTAGGTGCGATTTTAAGAGCCAAATAGTTAGACAACGTTCTGTTAAGCAGGGTTAATAGAACAGCAGTATCAAAGCGAATGTTTGATCGAAGGTCACATTGTGTGTAAAACACGCTATGTCGCGTGTATCGCGTGATGAACTTCAGCGCGCGCTGGGTATGTGATCGACGCGAGCAGTTATTTCCGACAAGTCGCGCGTCGGTTTTGGTTTTAGCAGAACCGTGATAACGTATGCAGCCGATCGCTACCTTGAAACCGTGGATTAGTCAATGAAATGTCTTGATCAAAAAGGGAAAGAATAAGCAATAAACACGTGCATTGTTGACCAGTGAGAAAATGTTGACCTCTAGGTCAACATTTTTGTAACTGATTAATTACAATTTCATATTGCCTCGAAGTATGTCAGTATGTGCTTTGTTGCATGACGTAAGTGGCTTAACCCCTCATCTGACCCCTAACAGGACCCCTCATCTGACCTTTAACCTCTCATATGATCCCTAATCCCTCATCTGAGCATATGCTTTGTTGCATGACTTAAGTGGCCTTTTGACATCAAATAACTAATATTTATCAGCACCTGCTTTCCGAATTTTTCCAGTCAGATAAAAGCATGTGCCCGAATCACGGAACAATACTGTTTGCTTTCTTGGAGTCTGTAAAGTTCTGCAATGATGAATGTGTGGCCCATGTTGTAGCTCGACCCCTCATCTGACCCCTAGGCCGCCGTCTGACCCTTAATCTGACCCCTCATCTGACCCCTAACCCCTCATCTGATCTCTGATCTGACCCCTTACCTGACCCCTAACCCCTCATCAGACGCTCAGTCTGGCGACTTATCTGACCCCTAACTCCTCACCTGATCGCTAATCTGACCCCTCATATCACTCCTCACCTGACCTTTAACCCCTCCCCTCCCCCCTGATCTGACCATTCGCGACACCTTCATATCGCCGAGTTTATCACGAAACCGCGCCCGTATTCAGTAACGAGGCTCAAACTCAAAATCAAACTCAAACTCACGCTCGAACTCAAAATGTGCTATTTCACGATGAGATTTGCTTATTTTCTGAGTAAACTTTTGATCCAAACTCTGTTCACTTTAAACTTCAGTAAGAAGGCAACAGTATTTCGTTTCTCACCAAGTATGTTTGAAGTACTTTATTTAACTAACAATAATAATAAAAGCCAACATTTCCACCCGCCACTGACACAAAAGGTCTCTGAGCTCAGACAGAGCTCGTATTTTGAGCTAATGCTCAATGAGTTTGAAACTCAAGCTTCAAGCTTAACCAGGACAGCTGTTTGTGAAGCTCTTGAGTTCCGATGTAGGAGCCCAGAATATACCCCACCAGAATATACCCGGGTGTAATCTAGGCTAGCCCAAAATATAGACCCCGCCCAGAATATAACTCCCCCCCCCACACACACACACATTTTTATGAAATATAGCCTTCCTTTGAATTTTATTTATATTTAGCCCTTTACATACTGGAATAAAGTGGGAATTTCATGGTTAGATGTCGATTGCACTCACGTCGCAATGACTGTAATCTAGAATACACATGTGTAGCATGTTCAATTGTATTTCAGTCCTTCAAAACATTGAATCTGTTTATCAAAAACGAGCACCGGTGTAACAGGCTATCTTGCCCCCCTGTACAGCTTCCCCCCCCGGGGGGGAAGCTAGACTAGGCTATCTTCCCCCCCTCTGGGATATTTTGCCCCCTCCATAAAAAACCGAATAAATGAACGTATACTTAACTGCAACAGAAGTTTTAATGGTAAATGATCTCTATACAGTACAATTTCTTCTCTGTTTGAAAATTATTAAGTTTTTGCGTAATTCAACAGTAATTTACACAATTCACTGCAGTTCACTGCGCTTTTAGTCCAACCAGGTCAATGCCGATTTATTTTCATTTATTATGTCTCCCCGACCAAGGGGAGACATATAGTGTTTGTACGTTCTGTGTGTGTGTATGTGTGTACGTCCATTTATATCTGTTTTAGTGACCACCATCTGTTTGGTTTATTTTGAGTTTTTTTACAGTGAATTAAGGTTATGTCTGCAGGAATAAATATTTTATTTCAGTAATTAAAAAAAAGGAATTTTTTTTGGGGAGGGGAGAAGGGGGGATCATGGGTTTAGTCGGGGAGACATTTGTTTTTGTTTACAAAAACAAGAAAGTAAGTAGGTATCGACTGAAGCCTGTACTCCTATGTTTTGTGAGCACTGGCCGCTCTAGTTTTTATTTATTTTCATTCACTACTTCTTTTCAATATTTCTTCTACTGTTCAAGTTATTAATTTACAATTAAAATAAAAAAATGAAATGCTCATACCCTTTTGCATACCCTTTTAAACTTCTCAATTCGGAGTAAACTTTTGCCGCAAAATCCATTTCCCTGAGATTGTTTGTACTGTTATGCATTATTGTCGAATACAATTGATCAATTAAAATGGATTATAAAAAGAGATGTGCCTTTATTGCAGTCAACTCTAAATCCCCCGATAACTGTGAATAGAGAGCGAGTATACAGACGGATTACCCTTTATGTAAAATACAACTAAAAAAAACTTTTATTTTAGGGGGGGGGCAAAATATCCCAGGTGGGGGAAAGCTGAACAGGGGGCAGAATATCCCAGAGGGGGGCAAGATAGCCTAGTCTAGTTTAAAATACAACTAAAAAAACTTTTTTTTTTGGGGGGGGGGAAATATCCCAGGTGGGGGGAAGCTGAACAGGGGGCAAAATATCCCAGAGGGGGGCAAGATAACCTAGTCTAGCTTGCCCCCGGGGGGGGGGGAAGCTATACAGGGGGCAAGATATACTGTTACACCGGCCTTTGTACGTAATCCATTAAAAGTGTACAGAAAACTTCAATTGCACTTAACAAAAGCTATTTATCCAAGAGTGTTTCGAAATTCGGACGATGCTGTTTTGCAGTCTATACAAAATTTAAACATCAAATAAAGTAATTAGTTACAAATATAATTCTGGAGATCAGGACATAAAAAGATAATATTTTAAGACTGATCACAACTCATACTCCGGAGAATTGATCACAGCTCATACTCCGGAGAACCGCACGTCTGATATGTACAACTCCGGAATCGTGATAAGTACTCCCCAATTTCAATAGCAAGTCATTTATTTTACTCAAGCAAAAAAAAAAAAAAAACTCAAAATGAATGATGGCAGATATCGAGAAATTCTTAACTTTTACACCTCACCTGATCAAAAATATGCAGAATGAATCTACGAGATTTCGGTGGCGGAACGTCCTGATGCTAAGTCGAAATTTCGACAAAACATGCAACAATACTGTGTAACGGATGGGGTGGTTATGCATGGTTGTGCATATCGTCGGCATATCATCCACAGACCAGCGGACAGCGAGAGCGAGAAAACCAGACGTTGAAGATATCACCTTTCGAAACTGGTTCAACGACGGCGCTACTGGATGGGACCAGCTCATACCTGGTGTATTATTTGCCCAGCTGTTCATGCTTCCACTAAATGCACACCATTTGAAGTGATGTATGGACGAAAAAGCAAAACTTCCATTGGATATCAAGGAGACCGGACTAGACGCAGACACAGAAAGCGAAAATCCCGATTTGTTGAAAAAGATGAATGAAATCCGTTCCGTCATCAAAGCGGAGACATCAGAAAAGATCGACTGTGCGCAAAAAAGCAAAAAAAAAAAAAAACAAAAAAAAACAAAAAAAAAAAACAAAAAAAGAACATGTTACGAAAAGCGCAATGCCAGCGATATAGAAATACCCGTTGGCGCTCATGTGTACCTGAAAAATAGGTCACGAATTCATCGCATGGGAAGTAAAAACTTGAACCGCGGTGGACTGGACCATATAAAGTTTTTATTATACACAGGTATATTTTGGGCGGGGGTATATTCTAGGCTCTTACACCGGCATTCACCATCATGTGTTGTGACGTCACAACGCAAACAAACAAAAAAGATTCTGTAAGCCATGATCGCCTTATTTAGCAGTCAAAAGCCATTCTGAAGTTTGACTTGAAATATTTTCCCGGAATATTTCGGAATTTTACACTTTGTATTTGCTGAAGTGTTTACACGTGTCCACCTCAGAACGTGGCTTTGTCATGGTTTATTTGGATTTTTGAAGTTTCTCCTTTTCAGAAAAATAATAACACGGCCTACATTCTGACAATTTGATCTATTTGCCAAGTCGTATTAAAAAAGAGGAGCTTGGTAGTGTTGTTGTTTTTCATAGTTTCCTAACATCCGTTCTGGTCAGTTCCAGTTAATAAAAATCAGTTAAACAAATGGGTACATTTTGAATTTTCTAAATGCCAGTGCTTGGTGGATTGAACCTGACTCATTTCTCGTAATTATATTTAGCAATCGGCAGGATTGTTGTAGGCAAGGACTATTCTGTTTCGTTTACATCCCACCTACGACTTGGTGACAGTCGTCTGTCTGCGAGCCGATCCGGGACACGCGAGTCGATGATAGACCACACGAAATCATCGTCTCTCTCGGTGTAAAGGCTATCTTACCCCCCCCCCCCGACCCCCCCTGTATAGCTCCCCCGGGGGGGGGGGGGAGCTATGCTAGGCTATCTTCCCCTCCAGTACATTTTGCCACCCCAACCAACCACCGATGAACTTTTTTTGCGTGTAAATGTATTTTAATAATATTTGTTCATGTAAATAAATGGACTCAATTAAACTGCATTAAACTATCTTGAACTACTTCATTGACTAAATTCAACATAATTAATATATATAAGTGTAATTCCAGCAATACGGGGACCATTTTTGCTAAAAACCACAGTATTAGGGAGACCAAAAATTTAAGGAGACCAAAAATAGGTCTCCTTATTTCTTAGCGTATTTAAACGTTATGAAACTACACAGTAAACAAAAAACGAATGATTCTATAACATAGTGAATATAAAATATTTTGTTTTAAAATTAAATTTGTGTGCTGCAACTTGGTAACAAGCTAAAAAAAATATATTATTTTTTCCAAATGGTCTCCCTAAGTGCTATATATAAGGCATGGTCCCCCTGTGACTGGTTGCAGATCTCTCTCTCTCTCTCTCTCTCTCTCTCGCTCTCTCTCTCTCTCTCTCTCTCTCTCTCTCTCTCTCTCTCTCTCTCTCTCTCTCTCTCTCTCTCTCTATATATATATATATATATATATATAAATATATATATATATAGAGCCCAGGTGGATACTCCTGATCGTTATGATTATCATAAATAACATCCACATTATCCAAGAAGCGCTTTCTTGTATGTTCAACTTTATCTTCCTTTCAGAAAGTGATAACAATAGGGGCAACAATTAGCTGGTAGGGGGGTGGTAGCATAATCTGGCTGTACAGGGGGCAAGCCATACTGTTACATCGGCGTGTGCCCAATGAAACTTTCACATTTAGGTCAAGGGCAAAGTCTTTCCAAGCCCCTTCCCCACCACAACTACCAAAAAACACACACACACAAAAAAAAAAAAACAAACAAAAAAAACAAAAAGAAAAAACAAAAAAAAAAACAAACAAAAAAAAACAAAAAGAGCCTGATGCGAAATGTGAAGTACACACAGCCCTCGACTGCGTCATTTTTGTACGAAATGATGCTCATTGTTCATTCATGGGTTAGGTGGGCTTGGGGCTGTACCCTTCATGTGTCAGCGTTGCACATTGGTCACCAAACTTGGGCAGAACCGAGCTGGCATCCAAAGCAAACGCTTCAACCAGTTGTATGGCGGGGTAGGGAGGGGGGAGGGAGGTCAGGTTCAACAACATACACTGCTCGGATCCGTTCAGAGGAAGAGGTGGGTGGGGGGGGGGGGGGGAGGGGGTTGCAAAAGGGTGTCTTTTTGAGGGGGGTTTGCAACCACACAAAATCGTCGGATTCGCCAAAGTCAAAAAGAGACCAACGATTCGGAATAGCATGGTATCGTAGTACCGTGATTAAGATCATGGAGTTTCTAACAGAAGAGCTCGTAACACCGCGAAACGCCACGAAATCGTGCGAAAGGCCACGAAATCTTGCGCTTACCAACAGTTTCTTGGTTACCATCTGGTGATTGAAATTGGCCGGAAGCTACAGTTTGTTGAATGGCCAGTTGTATTATGTTTCTATTTTTTTCAGAACCAGGACGAACGGGATATGTAAATATACTTTTATAATCGCATGCCATCGCCATTCCAGTTCCAGATTATGCATTTTTGTGCGGTTTTACTTCAAAAATGATTCACGATTTTTATTGTTTTGAAGGATCCGTAACAGGGTGCTTCTTCGTGTTTCACTGGAAAATTCGCATCAAAATTGCATGTTTGGAGATTTTTTTTCGTTTAGTCATACCAACAATAACGTCAAACATAATAAAACTAAATCGTCGAGTCGTGACTGTTGCGCTTCTGTAGTAACCGCGCTGACTTACATTCTGTAAGTACACTGGCCCTAATCCAATCTGCACACAACAGGATAGCCCAGTTTATGTTGTTTATACCGTAAAGACGGCATTATTGCGACACGTGTTTTTTGGCGCAATGTTTACATATAAATATTGACTGTTATCTTTGTGTAATTTTGACATGTAACATTATTACTTATTGTACAACAAGGTGTAGGTTTGAAGAATATGATTCTAAGTGAAACAGATATGTTTAATATACCAGCTAATACCCAATTTTAGTATTGGAAGAATATAGAAGTTTTACGGTAAAATATAAACATTTGTCATCTGGGTGACTCAATTTTTGGGGGGTATAAACTTTTCCTTCCATATTTAAACCGCTGTAGTCAAGGACATAACCAAAATATTAGATTTTCCGGACTTCAGTTAACTGCGTTTTTCCTCGCTAAAATATATGCTGCTAGGCAGTGACTTGAAGGCGTTGCTAGGGTGTCTGTTCTGCACAGCGTTGTGAAGGATGAAGGTCAGCATCACGCGTTTGAACATGATATACGGATAATCTAAATACTTTCATTGTAATATCTACACAAGCAAAAAAAAAAAAAAAAAAGAAAGAAATGCGGATAATGTTCGTTTCTACTTTAAAATTTGCTTTGAGGCAATGATTTGCTGCCAGTGGGAACACATTGTGCATGGTTACTGTTATTTAAAATTACGATCACACCATGGATATATCAGAATGTTGGAAGTTATCGGCCACTTGGAGCTGATTTGCCACATACCTTTCAAGTTTTGCCAGAAACTGTTGTACAAGTTATATACAGTCATCTTTTACCACGATTTAGTTATTATAGCCCCCCCGGCGCCTCCCCCCTGCCCCCCCCGCTCCTTCCCCCTGCCCCCGCGCATTCCCCCTGCCCGACGCGCATTCCCCCGGCGCATTCCCCCCGGCGCATTCCCCCCTGCCCCCGTGCATTCCCCCCGGCGCATTCCCCCTGCCCCCCCCGCGCATTCCCCCCTGCGCATTCCCCCCCCCCGGCGCATTCCCCCTGCCCCCCCGCTCCTTCCTATATAGGCTCTCACCCATTCTACCACACGCCAACCTCCCCCCTCCTCCCGAACGCCGAAACCCTTTACGCATCTCCAAGGTCTTGCCAACTGCTTATAATACACATACTATCTAAACAGCGTATTCCAGAACGGTAAGGCCAAGAAAAAATCACCTTGTTTCGCATCTCTCGGCCGATGTTACAGTATATCTTGCCCCGCTGTACAGCTTCCCCCCCTCCGGGGGGTGGGGGGGATGGGAGATAGACTAGGCTATCATCCCTCTGGGGGGGGGGGGGGTGAGGGGGAGAAGCTAGACTAGGCTATCTTCCCTCCCCCACTCCACCTGGTATTTTTGCCCCGACCCCTAATGGTATCACGTTCTAAAAGGAAGATGAAGTTGAACATACAAGCAAGGATGCATTTTTATATTTTGTTTGAATTGTGCTGAATTTAGTCAGTAAAGTAGTTTTATACTACACGAATATATTTATTCTCACGAGCAAATATTGTCAAATATATTTACACACAAAAATTTCGGGGGGGGGGCTAAATATACTGGAGGGGGTGGAGATAGCCTAGTATAGCTGCCCCGCCCCCCGGGGGGGGGGGTGAAGCTGTAAGGGGGGGGGGGATAAGATAGCCTGTTGCACAGGCTAACTAAAATCGCAAATAAAGAAGAATGGTAAAACCAATAAAAAGAAGGTCGGTTCGCTGGGTGTTCAGAACTTGACGGGCATAAAAATGTACCTGGAAAAAGTACTGCAAATATTCCTACGCATGACAATTTCTCTTGCAGTTTTGGGCTGGTGCCTTCATTGCTCGCATTTTCATGGAGAAAACATCCAAAACGCTTTGAAACGGCAACGTATCAATTGATGGTGGAAGCAGTTTGTTACACATGCGTTTTATTAAACCATTACACTATCTTTCGCAAGATAAAAATTTTTGCCAGTGCCGTCTCATCGAAATGTAAAAAAAAAAAACAGAAAGAGGTCAACCCCGGCCGGGTCTAATTTCCCTCATCCAATAGATTGCCGCGGGGGGGGGGGGGGGTTAGAGAGTGAGGAGGGGGTGAAGGATATTTCTGTTATTTCCAGGATTGTTAGAATTTCCGTACGATTTTATTTTCATGCCATGAGGAAATCGGAAATGATACGATTATTATTCAGGTAGAAGTGCAGTGAATCCCCACCTTTCGAAGAGAAATGAAGTTTACAAAAAGACATATTGTACCCATCATAACTGTATTGCTATGTGGTATATATTCAGATCTGTTTGACCACAACTTCCCCCAAGGGCCGTGTTTTCATTTTTTTAGATGGGAGTGGGGGTGTAGAGGGGATGGGCGGGTGGGCGTGGGAGGGGGAGGTATTGATGGGCGCGAGACGTTACAGCTGTTTAACCGTTGCACAGGTGCGCTTGTACATCCAATCCGGTTGTTATCACGAATTCGAGAAAAACCACGGTTCATATCTGTCAATATCAACCACTGGCCGGGGGAGACAAATTATACAGGGAGGGGAGGGGAGAGGGGAGGGGAAGGGAGGGAGGGACTTCCTTTTGAAAAGTTCTGCTCCTTATCGAACAGTATCTTTTTCTGGAATTTTCTTATTCCTGGTGTGTCTTACCCAAATCGTGCCCGCCTACTTCCATAAATGCTTTTTCGCATAATACTTTGAGCCACAAATTAATAAACAAATAAACAATCGGAGCCGATAGCTTGATTGGCTTTTACTTGGGTATTCACTCGCCTGAAATTCAAGAGCCTTCGCCCATCCCTGGATCTGGGATCTGCCACGACGAAAAATTTCGACAAATGCATGCTCTCCACCCAGGTGCAGGCTCTCCACCCAGGTGCAGGCTCTCCTCCCAGGTGCAGGCTCTCCACCCAGGTGCAGGCTCTCCTCCCAGGCGCAGGCTCTCCTCCCAGGTGCAGGCTCTCCACCCAGGTGCAGGCTCTGCTCCCAGGCGCAGTCTCTCCACCCAGGAGCAGGCTCTCCTCCCAGGCGCAGGCTGTCCACTCAGGTGCAGGCTCGCCTGAGTTTTGGCTTTAAGTCAAAGACAACCTCAGTTGTTTTTTAAGGAATGACCGAAGTACTCGGCATTAATTTTGAATTCTGTGATAGATGATCTAACCAACGTCAGTCCCCTGCTTTCCACTTCGAGCTGGAATCGAACTCGGTGTACCGATTTCAGATTACCCCCTTAAATGTCTCCCTCCCCCCCCCGGGAATCTGAAATCGATTTCAAGTTACCTGCCCGGGAATCTGAAATCGATTTCAGATTCACCCCTCCGATTTCAAATCCACCCCCCCAGGCATACCTAGAATTTTTTTTAAATTTTACATCTGTCAATGTATATATGTTACAGGGAAACTCTGATTTCAGGGAAACTATAGTTTCCCTAGGGAAACTATACTTTCCCTGACCGAACCAGGGAAACTATAGTTTCCCTAAAAACTTTCAGTGGCAATGTGAGCCCTTTTGATAACGTCATACATTTGCTCCAAAGGCACGAAGTATTTTGGTTCATCGTTTTCTGAATTTTGTTTTTTTGATAATTTTCTGAACGTCACCACATGCAAGCACATCGTACTTCCTAAGCACGTGTCGCTGTCTGCTGTTTCTTGAGTTTGCATTCTTGGCCTCCAGAATTTCAGTCAGAAAAATTTCGTAGTCATGCTTAGCCAGAAGCAGACTTTTTTCGGGTCCACCTTGGCCGAAAGAGTTTGAAGAAGTTCTCCAGTAAAGCGGTTTTCTATGTCATCCATCTCCGATCAGTATTCTTGCAGGTAATTTCGAGTTATGCTTGATGAACATTTTTACTCTCTTATATAGCAAACGGCTTAATCCATCAAACACCGGAGTTAAGCTAGAATCCTGATGAAATGATCGTCTCCGGAGAATTCGTTGACAATTTCCTGAAAGGTTAATAGTTTCTTTTTTGTATAATTGCAATTTTGTAATCGTAAATCATTGTGTTACAACGTCAGTTGCTCTTGTTTCGATCACCTATGAAGTGCAATTCCAGCTTGTGATTGGCATTGATAAAGCAAAAACGTTGTCTTTTATGCCGAGATAAAAAAAACCATTTTGATAAGTTTCAACTTCACCGAACTTTCATTTCAGGGAATCTTTAACGTTTTGTGTGGTAAAATTCAGGGAAACTATAGTTTCCCTGAAAATTTTTAGGGAAACTATACTTTCCCTGGTTCGGTCAGGGAAAGTATAGTTTCCCTAGGGAAACTATAGTTTCCCTGAAATCACAGTTTCCCTGTAACATATACAGACCTGTAGTGCCATGGATGTCATCGAACCAGTGACACTAATCCCCGATGCTCCGATGACTGCTTCCAAGTGCCTTTTGTGGGACTGGCTTATGCTTTGGTCTTTAATGACACTACTACTCCGACTCCGTCTTCCTGTGCCCTCTTGTACATATCAAGCATTGTTTTATTGTTTAACCTGTATCTGGTGGATTATCCTCCTGTAGACAAGTGTCCAGGCCTGTCTGATTGAGATGAGTATAAATAAGGAGCACTCTTTCCAAAATAAAAAAATGCGATCAGAGAACAGCAAATGAAAAAAAAAAACTAATTCTACACAAAAGTTATATGAATAATGATAATTGTTGCTAGATGTGGAAAACTGAAAGATGGAAAAGACTGGTGATAGTATTAATGTTTAGAAGCTGTAGTATATAGAACGAATCATTGCATAAATGTAGACATTTTCATAGTTCGGCAGAAAAAAATCATAAAAATTTATTTTTTGTTTTATTTCTGTCTGTTTTTAATTTTGAGAGGGGGGAATTTGAAATCGGAGGAGGGAATCTGAAATTGAGGGTAATCTGAAATCGTTACACCGGTGTAATGATTTTAAGTTACCCCCCTCTCAGGCTACCCCCTTTCGGTCTGCACGGGGGGGGGGGGGGGGGAGGGGAGGGTGCGTCCTTAACTGGCTAACCGTCAGTTTCCTTTGACAATATCAACTGAAAAAAAACAGCATTTTAGAAAAGAGACTTTTCCGTATTTTAAACGTGAGTCATTTCTATAAATTTTGGCTGAAAGTTGTTCAGATGAGCAGTGCTTTGTAAATGAAATGATACGACTGTAGAACGTAATGTAACAATCTCCGTCATAAAATTCCCCTAAAAACAATCATATTATAAGAAATTCTTTTTCAATATTTCCCGAGTAAGCTTTTTTTTAAAGCCAAATGTGAAGTTGTTGCCGTAAATAGGTGCTAACGAAGAGTAGGCCTGTGTATTGTCGTGTGACGTCAGCTTAATAAAACGCAAGTGGGAGCCGTCGGGAGTGAGCATTTCACACACATTCTTCACAATCCTTCATTTTTACGATGCACTTTATATTTTATATTTAAGTATTGGATCCGGTACAAAATGATATTTTATCCTGGTGTGAGCTTTTATCGTTGAGAAATATTATCGTTGTGTGAAGTAATGTAAAAGTGTAAATGAAACTTGATCTGTATAAGCGAACAAAACGAATATTGTACGCATCAGTAAAAGAACGTAGAAAAAGCAAATTTATAATAACCTTTATCGTTTTTTATCAGGTACGGAAGTCTGCAATCAATGATGTCGAATTTGTGTATAATCAAAACGCCACTTGAGTCATCTAACAAAGCAGATGCCGACCCTATTTATAGTCAACGTAAAGATAATGTTGACCAGTTAGAAAAATGTATATAAAACATATAGCAAATATTGATTTATTTTGAGTTAACATAAAGTATTACTGATGCATAGAAGAAGTTGACCTTTATTTTGACTCGAAATACAGAAAATAATCTTTTGTCGCATGTCGTACCAAGCAGTTGGATAACAAATCCACTGAAATTGTCAACACTGAAAAATTATTGACTTGGGAATTGACCGATCAGATTACACATTGTTAAATCCTTCAATCTGATTGGTTGTGCAATTTTACATTGTTAAGTCCTGCAATCTGGTTGGTTGTGCAACATGTGACGTTGTTAAATCCTGCAATCTGATTGGTTGTGCAATATTTCACGTTGTTAAATCCTGCAATCTGATTGGTTGCTTCCCAATGGTAATTTTTTTATGCTGATCAGAACAAAAAAGACATGGTTCACTGTTAACAGGTGGCATTGATGGACTTGGTACCATCAGATAAAGACAAGGGAATGTCGCCCCCAGTGTGGGATACATACAAACGGCTTGTAAATCAGTCCGAAGGAAAGACGGTGAGTGAAACTCGCTAGGGAAGAGGGTGAGTGAAACTCGCTAGGGAAGAGGGTGAGTGAAACTCGCTAAGGATGAGGTGAGTGAACTATCTGAGAATAAGGTGAGTGAAACTGGGTGGAACAGACGGTGAGAATGTGACAGAATGTAAGTGAAACTCGCCAGAAATAAGGTGAGTGAAACTCCTCGAAAAGATGGCGAGTTTACTCGGTGAATAGAGGGTGAGTGAAACTCGCTAGAAACGAAGGCGAGCGAGACTCACTAGGAGCAAGGTCATTGAACCTGGTTAAGGAAGAAGGTGAGTGAGATTCGCTGGAAAAAAGGTGAGTGAAACTCGCTAGAAAATAACTCGGTAATAAAGGCGACTTGAAGAACGTCGCTATATCTCTCACTTTATTGCGAGACACAGAGGTCATGCGATCACTCGAGGCCACGGCCCGTGTAATGGAAATTGTCGGAATTTCAGAGTGAGGTCAAAATATCTCTGCCAATAACGGTTTTTTTTTGTGATTCAGGTAGGCTGACCTTTCATGTTGGATTCAAGGTCATATTCCATCACATAGGCGCCCCTCAAATAACTATGCTCGAGGGAGGGTGGGGGGGGGGGGGTAAATATAACAGGTCTACTTTGCCCTCCTACTAACATTTTCAATGTCTGGAAGTCACGTGATTTTTTTATCTTGAAATGATCCGGACAAAGAAATCAGTCTCATGTCCTTTTTTTCGAAATGAAAAATCGTTTCCTCTCTCGACAACTGGGGTTGACATTTGAGGTCAAGGTCAAACGTTGTGTGATTCCGTGTAACTTTATCTCCCTATATGCTTGTGTAAGATGTTAAGGTTCTGTTGTTTTCTGCGACCAAGAGCGTACGGATTTTCAGGAAACCTTTGACAAAAAAAAAAAAACAAAAAAACAAGGACCACGCCAGTTGCCTTCTGTTTTTTTTTCCTGAAGCGGTCCTGTTTGTGGGATTCTTCTATTTTTGTATAGCTCCTAATTTTTCGTACTGTCGAAGAGAACTGCCATTTACCAATTTGGTTCCATTTGCGAAAGTTGTCGAAGTCCGCGTTTCCATTCTATTATGCCAGAAAAGGTTAATACAAAATGAAACAAACAGAAGCTCACTTTACAAACCACAAATATCACTTAATTTGGTTACTCGTGTAAACAGAGTCGTTATGCCATTTTTCACATCATCATATAACCGCATCATGACAAATAGCTTTTCAGGTTATGTTATAATAAACCATATGACACAAGAAACAATTGTAAGAAAAAAGCCCGAGGCAAGCGTCCGCATGTTATTACCATTTGGTATTGAAAATACCAAATGGGGGTGGAATGCCTCGAATTCTTCACCTATTTTTTTCCTCCCTTTTTAAATTTTTTTTTCTTCCGCCGAATCGGTTTCGAGACATTTCCTCCAAAACCGCTGAAGCTAGACCAACCAAGCTTGGCATATGTATGGAGGTTCATCTGAAGTGGTGCACCTGATAAAAATTTTTGACTTTGATCTTATTGGTCAAGGTCAAATCGCGAAAAAGGTTAATCGGTTTCCAGACATCTACAGCAAGGCCATTGAAGCTAGAAAAGCCAAACTTGGCACATGTATAAAGGGCGATGTGATCTGAAGCAACCGATAAAAATTTTTGAAATTGACCTTGACCTTGAAATCGCGAAAAACGTTATTTAAGAAAAACAATGATTTATCTCGAAAACGGTAATTTTGACCTCATTTTCGACCTCCACCCCCTATACGACTATACGTAAGGTATGACTTCCGTTGTCCTTGACCTCCAGGTCATTTTTGAGCCCAAAACCGGAAGTTGGCCTTTATCTCAAAAACGGTAAGAGATAGAGTAGTTTTGACCTCATTTTCGACCTCCATCCCCTATATGACGATACGTAAGGTATAACTTCCGGTGTCCTTGACCTCCAGGTCACTTTCGAGCCCCAAACCGGAAGCTGGTTTTTGTCTCGAAAACGGTAAGAGATAGAGCAATTGGTTTCCAGACATCTCCTAAAAGGCCGCTGAATCTAGACCAACCAAACTAGGCACAAGTATGGAGGATCATCTGAAGTGGTGCACCTGATAAAAATTTTTGACCTTGACCTTACCGGTATAGTTGGTAGTATATAGGGGGATCTTCTATATTCAAACATGTGAAAATTGTTAACAAATAGCAATATCATGTACCTCCCGTTTTAAGTTATCATTCCAAGTGGGGTCTAATTCGCTGTGCGAATTTCGGTCTAGTTTATACATCATATTTTACACACCACATTCTGTTTAATTGTTGATTGATATTTGTGTTTGTTTGTTTGTTGTCATTTAATCTTAATGGAGGCGAAAAGTAAACACTCCATTTGTTTTTACTCAAATCCCCACACAACCTCCACAAATATGCCGCATTTTCGGGGGTTATTTGTTTACTGTTTGTCATTATTTAATGTTTCAGATTGCTGTAGAAATGGTGGAAAGATTTGCGTTTTACGAGAGAGCCAAGAAGGCCTTCGCCATTGTGCACACAGGGTACGACTTTCCACGCCTCAATTATTATTATTATTATTATTATTATTATTATCATTATTATTATTGCACTGCATTGTTATTAGCAGTAGCATTGTGCAGGGGATATACAACGTCAGTCTGTCAGTTTAACCGTCTGTTCGTCCATCGCTGGTGCTATTTGACAGCCACGATGCCTAGATGCCTCTTTAATTAGGTGTTGCCGTTGTCTCTGCTATTGTGTATCTATCGTAGGAATAATGACTTTTATGCTCAGACTTTGTTGAGAGCATACCTCTGAACTATTTGATTAATACTCATATCTTTCACACGGGGTGGGAGGGGGGGGTGGGGGGTGGGGTTGGAACAGGTGTTGGGGATGGGGTAGAGGCGGGGTACGTCCGTCTGCAGGAGCCTTTAATGACATCAATGCCTCGCCTTGTGTCATGTAAAAATATTGACATTTTTATTTTCCGGTCAAAAGGAAATATTAACATTGTAAATACATCATTACATTGCCGTTGTTTTTATCTGTTTTAAACCAAGCCGACTTTGTCGGACTGGGTTTGTTATATCACTATAGGGGGCTTGGATATATGTGCGCATGTTAAACTTTTTCTTTAACATGGTGCTTCTCCTACAGTTTTGCTCCAATCGTTTTCATATTACACAGGAATGTTCCCTGGATGGTCCCCCACCTGGCTATAACTTTTTTGATGATTGACGAAAAACTGACAAAATGGCGGCACTTTTTGTGCCCATTTTGACCCGTTTTTAAAATGCTACTCCTCCCACAGTTTTACACCAATCGTTTAGATGTTACGCCGGAATGTTCCCCTGTTAATTATTTGTATTCGCGGTTCGCCAAAAACTGCCGAAATGATGGAACTTTGACGTTTGGTTGGCAAAAACTGGAATCAATGGTAGTAAATAACTGAATTGTCAAACCATTCATTTCTCTCAGTTATAATATTTTGATCGAAAGTTTCTTAGGTGCTTCTGCACCTGGCTTTTTTCGCAAATGACCAAAAAATGCCGAAATGGTGGAATTTAAAAAAAAATTGTAAAATTGTGTAAATGTCGGTAAATACGTGAATCGTCAAAACCCAACCTCTGCAACATCCCTTTTCGGGTAGCTTCCACCAGGAAAAATTCGTTTTTGTGTATTAAAATTATGAAGAAATTACGTTCAGAAACAAAGTTCTTCATTTTTTTTTGGCCTAACAGCATTCGTTTCAGTGTCTTTCTCTCTTTCCTTGCTTGGTAACTCGGCTGAGTCATGTCCTTGGACATACTTGTTGTCATATGTGTTTGTCTTCATCTGTTTTTTGGTTTGGGGGGGGGGGGGGGGGTGAGGTTGTAGAGGGAGAGGGTTGGGAGGGATTGGAACAGGCTGTTTATAGATTATACAGTAGGTTATCTCGATCAGCGCATCTCTAGACATCCGAATTAAGTTATCGGATGGGTCCCATTTTAAAGGACCCATAGAATTGAAGCGCTGCTCTTGGTGGACCCGTGGGTCCGAAAGTCCTCTTAATTCAGAGGTTCCACTCAAAGAGGAAGCGTTGGGACTGGACATTGTGGAGCGATTATAAGACTTGTTAAAACGGTTAATCTGAAGAAATATTCATGTGCATAAACATCACAGAAACAAATAATGCAGTATGAGTTATGCAACGTATAAATGGAAGTAATAATCAAGTTCGAATTTACATCGATTTTGGAATAGAAAGTTTTGTAGAGAAACAACATTTGGTGAAAGCAGGTCGTTCACAATGCGTGAAACGGCGAAAAAAAAAACAAACAGCGAAAAAAACAAACATATTATCATTGGAAATAACAAAAAAAAAAAAAAAAAAAAAAAAAAAAACAGAGTCCGGCAGAACTCCAGACAAAGAGCTTAGTGTTTATACAAAAGAAATACTAAACTCTTTGCTCTAGAAAGTCAATTTCACATGAGTAATAGGTATAGAAACTGTACAAGTATCGAAACCAAACAAGTGCAGAGTCATCCGTCATCCCTCACCGCATGATAAGAAGAAATTTCTCGAAGAGAAATTATTCAGGGTTAATATGATACGTGATGATGTACGGCCTTGATTGGAAGGGGACCGGAAGCAATGTGATACTGGTTCCAGGTTTTGAGAGGAAATTCCATCCCGTTTTTGCCAAATTATGTAAAGAGGCAGATGAAGGATTTGACTATACTCTCTTTTTTTGGAAACCGCAAAGTTGTTGGTTCGCTTATTGTGTTTGTGTAAAAATGACCTGTAAACAAACAAACAAAAACATCAATGATATGCTAATAGAAATGCGGAAACAGAAGGTAGCATTTTTTGAATATTCGTATTCATGGGGAAAGTAAGAGCAGGAGGGATGTGTCAAGTGCAGGGCTCGTATTGCCAAAAACCTCACGAAATGTGTGAAGTGAGCAAAAGGAGCAAATAGAGAGCGAGAGATGGACGGAGGGGAGAGAGAGGGGGGGAGGGAGAGGAGAGAGAGAGAGAGACCGAGCGAGAGAGAGAGAGAGAGAGAGAGAGAGAGAGAGAGAGAGCAGGAGAGATGCGGAGAGAGCGAGAGATATAGAGATAGATAGATAGATAGATAGATAGAGAGAGAGAGAGAGAGAGAGAGAGAGAGATAGACAGAGAGAGAGAGAGAGAGGGGAGAGAGATAGACAGAGAGAGAGACAGAGGGAGGGAGAGAATGAGAGAGCGAGAGATTGGCGGAGAGGAGAGAGGGGGAGCTAGAAAGAGGGAGGAAGAGGGAGAGGGGAGAGAGAGAGAGAAAGAGAGAGAGAGAGAGAGAGAGAGAGAGAGAGATAGACAGAGAGAGAGAGAGAGAGAGGGGAGAGAGATAGACAGAGAGAGAGAGACAGAGGGAGGGAGAGAATGAGAGAGCGAGAGATTGGCGGAGATGAGAGAGGGGGAGCTAGAAAGAGGGAGGAAGAGGGAGAGGGGAGAGAGAGAGAGAAAGAGAGGGAGAGAGGGTGAGAGAGAGAGAGCGAGCGAGAGAGAGAGAGAGAGAGAGAGAGAGAGAGAGAGAGCATTGCCATTATTTCAGTTTCCCGGGAGGATGTCAAAGTGTAAACAAAGTGACAGGAGACGAACTTTACATGTTATACAACGAGGGAGAGGCGGTGGGGGAGGAGGGGGGGGGTAGGGGGAGATATCACTCTGTGCCATTCAGTGAAATTTTATCAGGTGTCGTTTCGTCAAAGCAACAGAAATTGTTTAATTTCTCTCATACACATCCCAGAAAAAAGTTTAGGATAAACTGTGATTGTATCATAATATGAGATGGCAAATGGATTTCTTTTCTGAACTGTCACTCACCGGGTGAAATGTCGTTGATTCGCATTTTACGGGTGAATTGTATAAGCTGAGAAATTTATGAATATCTTTGAATGTAAGAAAAGTGTGAATACTAAGGCCTGTGTTTTATGAAAATATTGTTAAAAATGTTCAAATTGGACCTTAACATTTGAATAAAAATTATTGGCGGTATTTATGCATTGTTGAAAAAAATTGCAGAACACGAAGAGAGAGAGAGAGAGAGAGAGAGAGAGAGAGAGAGAGAGAGAGAGAGAGAGAGAGAGAGAGAGAGAGAGAGAGAGAAGGGGGGGGGGGGGTGGCGTGGGAGACAGAAAGAGAGAGAGAAAAGATAAAATATTTAGACTTTATTGAAAAGGGAAGTTTTACCGGCTATCAGTAGTTCTTGTTACTTTTCGTGTGACTCCTGCTCATCCGGGAGCTTCTGGTGGCTTGATGAATTGACCCAATAATTCCAGATGGCCATCTCTGGCGTGTAGGCGGGGATAGCTGTTGGGTCAAAATGCGGAATGGCTTTGGAATTCGGAAGTTAGAGAAAAAAAGGTTGCTTCAGAGTGACCTCATGTTTCTATCTGTGTATGGTTACGATAAATGTTCTATTCTGAAAACGTTTTTCTTTCGTTTTTTTTTTTTTGTTAATAAAGTACTCAGTTGTGGCATCATACACCGAGAAAAAGGTGTGATAAGGATCTTGTTAATGAATTGCGCAACAGCGAAACCAAGTACAAGGCTGTTGCCGTTTTCTCGGCTGTTGCTCTAATGAGCTGTCCTCCCCACACAACCCATCTAGAGCCTTTTTATATCAAATAATTAAGGTATCAAGGGATGAAGGGGGGGTGGGGGGGGGGGAGAGGGGCTTACTGTTGCGGGATTGCAATACCCCGTCACGTCTGTTTTTTAAGGTGCGGAATATATACAATTTGGGTAAAAAGTGTATCAGAAATGGGGACGAACCGCAACCTCCCCCCCCCCACCCCTCCCCATCCCCAAAATTCAGATTTTTCTAAAGTCAAGGGAAGTTACTGTTGCCATTTGGCCAACTGCACCTCGAACCTTCCTGATGCAATCTGTCTGCTTGAATAAATGCCTGTCTCTCTTCGTCTGGCTGTGTATATGGTTGTGTGTATGGTTGTGTATATGGCTGTGTGTATGGCTGTCTGTGCCCATAACTGTGTGTATGGTTGTGTGTATGGGTGTGTGTGTGTATGTGTGTGTGTATGGGTGTGCGTATGGCTGTCTGTGTCCATGGCTGTGTGTATGGTTGTGTGTATGGGTGTGTGTATGGCTGTGTGTACGACTGTCTGTGTGCAGGCCTGTGTGTATGGTTATGTCTGGCTGTGTGTATGCTTGTGTGTATGACTTTGGTTGTATCTGTGGCTGTATGTGTGACTGCATGTGTGTGTGGTTGTGTCTGTGGGTGTCTGTGTGACTGTATATGGGTGTGTGTATAGCTGTGCGTATGACTGTGTGTATGGATCTCTGTCTCAGTGGCTGTGTGTATGGTTGTATGCATGACTGTGTGTACACTTGTGTCTGTGGCTGTGTGTATGGTTATGTAGATGGCTGTCTGTATCCATGGCTGTGTGTATGGTTGTATGCATGACTGTGCGTATGGTTGTGTGTATGCCTATGATTGTGTCTACGGCTGATCGCATGCCTCGTTTTCGGTCTCATTTTCTGCATGTGTGTGGCTGTGCCTGTCGTTTCGTCTGTTCAGTTGTCTGAGATTTTCTCCCTCCGTGTTTGTGACTTGTTTATACTGTGTGTCTCTGTGCGTGAGCGTTGTGAATTCCAGCAAAAACTCCAAGACGATATCCTGGTTTAAAAGTAACGCATGCATTCTCCAAGTGTGTGTGTGTGTGTGTGTGTGTGTGTGTGTGTGTGTGTGTGTGTGTGTGTGTGTGTGTGTGTGTTTTACTTGGGCACTGTTTGAGATCCCTGGCCACCGTACGGAAGTCCTGAATGATTAGGAATAAAATAGCAAATTAAAAATCTCCTCCAAAATTCGTGCCTTCCAAAATGTATTCATAGATGAAAAGAGTGTCAACGTACGGGTCACGATGCACCTTTCATTTGCACGGAACTGCATGCAGTGCCGTTTACGGAATTATTATTTGAAAAAAAAGTAAACAAACAAAAAATGCCAAGTGCCTTCTGGCAGTGTAGGCGGGGAGTCATATTAAGGAATTACTACATAATGTTATTGGTATAAGGACCTATGTTCTATTAATGTCTTGAATTAGATTGTTTCTCCTGGAATGAGTAACATTTGCACGGTTATAGAAGCCACTTCACCCACATAGCGCTGCGGGTCTTGCCCCAAGAGCGTTTTAACGAATTAGAACGTATCACATAGAAAGGTTACACAGACCTAAATCTGTCACACTGAAAGCTTCCCGTGCTGTTCTCGTCTCACATATGACCTATATTAAAAACATTTTACTCGATTCAGATAGGTCTATAATCACTTGTAGCAGGCCTACATATCTGCCCCCCTCCTCCTCGACCCCCCATGCCTGGTGGTTAAAAATGAATTTTTGGAGCAGGTTGTAGTGCAATTTATTCTCGTGACTAAACGGTCTTATGTTGCCTAATAACGCATAGAGCTTCTCGGAACTGCCGTGCCGAATCATACCAATTGGATCTTTCTCACCCCCTCCCCCACCCCTCTTCCCTACACCACACCCCTCGCTGTAAAATAAAGTGAAGCAGCCAACTACTTACAGTACACATATAGTTTATAGTTTCATTTATGAAGTTCCAAGAGGGACGGCAGTTACATGTTTGTTACATTCGTATAATTTTGAATCTTCCCTCCCCCTCCACCCCGCCCCGCCCCCGCCCCGCCCCGCCCCACCCCACCCCCTCCCCCCTCCGCAGTACGTACCACCAGGTCACAATACGTACAACCAGGTCACAGTACCTACCACCAGGTCACAATACCTACCACCAGGTCACAATACGTACCACCAGGCCACAATACGTACCACCAGGTCACAATACGTACCACTAGGTCACAATACGTACCACTAGGTCACAATACGTACAACCAGGTCACAGTACCTACCACCAGGTCACAATACGTACCACCAGGTCACAATACCTACCACCAGGTCACAATACGTACCACCAGGTCACAATACCTACCACCAGGTCACAATACGTACCACCAGGTCACAATACGTACAACCAGGTCACAATACGTACCACCAGGTCACAATACGCACCAATAGGTCACAAAACATCCATGACTTTTTAAGACGAGCGCTCAGCGTCACGTGTCAAGTTGAAAATGATAATAGTAATAATAATTATTATTATAATTATTATTGTTATTATCATTATCATTATTGTTGGTGTTATTGTTGTTATTAATATTTTCCAGATGACTGGCACCTGAATATAGCGTTAGGACTTGAACACCCCTCTTCCCCGTCTTTTATATTTTCCTTTGTGCCACGCTTCCATTAACTCGTATCCATACACGATATCCTGATCACTCCCCCCACCTCCCCCCCGCGACCCCCGTCCTCCCGAGCCCCCCCCCCCCCACTCTCCTCCCACACCCTGAATGTGACGCGAGCACCCGCCCAACACCCCTTCAACCTTCAACGGTACAGAAGGGGTATATTCTCCATTCTTCCATATCCCCCCTCCCCCTCCTTCCTTGTCGCTTTCTTTCTAGTGGATTCGCCAATGGTGATGGATTGGTTGTTGGGCCGAGAAGGGGGGAGTGGGGAGGGGGAGGGGGGGAGCAGAGGGGGTAGGGAATGTAGCGTTTAGAGGTACGGGAACGACAAATTAAAATCTTACATATCTTTGTGAAATTCATTTAGCCTTTTTATTCAATTACAAGGCCCCTTTCCGACCCTTTCTGAAAATGGAACCCAAAACCTCCTCAAACACCCCCCCCCCCCCTCACCGTCTGCGCTTGCCCACTCCCCGAATCGCAGCTTAAGGAAATCTTAGGAATGCGTGTTCTGTTAACTCTTGTTTCTGCACCTGGAGTGTCTCGAGAGTAAAGAAGATAGAACTGCAAATCTAAGGTCGCATATTGGGTCTGACAGATGTTTTCTAACCTTACTGTGTGGTTTTATTTACATATATTGTTTATTTTTAGTTGTTTTTTTTTTGCGTGTGTGCGTGCATCTAAAAGCAAAAGCGTTCCATCCGGGTTGTTTATAGTCTTTCCGTCAAGATCAACATTCACGGCTTCAGTTTGGTGTCACTGTGACAAGATAGCGTTAGGAATGTTAACCACATTGGAAAAAATATTGACCCTCGTGTTAACGTTCTTAACAAAACGTCAGCGTGGGCTCATGATTACTCGAAATCTATCAGGAAACTGGAATCGCAAGTATTTACCAGACACCACTACGAAAATGTTGACTTGAAATGTTGATCTTCAAGTCAACATATTAGTAACTTGTCAATAATATCTGCATGATGACTTAAGAGTCAATAAATGCTTTCTAACACGAGTTAACTGGCGTTTCGATTGCACATTTTTGACTTGGAAATCGACCAATCAGATTACAGCATGTACACAACCCATGTAACAATATCAACTGTTAACCACATAGCACTACTTTTATCGTTTATTTTTGGCATTGCACCTGTAAACCACACAGTTCTTCTCTTTTTTTTTTTTTTGCCTGAATTTAATGGATGCTCTTGCAGTCAGGAAAATATGACGCAACAGACCGACTTTCACTGCGCATCCTTTTCCTGACAAGAATCTTACAAAGTTGGAATCAAGCGCTTGCCTTGAAACAGATAAACAAAATACAGAGATCACATCATTCGAAGATCATCGACATGACCTTCAAGGCAACAGGGAAAGGTCAATTGCGTCATGTATTGAAGCAGAATAGCCTTTCTTGTAATGACCAAAACAAAAACATACAAAAACTTGGTATTGCATTGGAAAAAAAATTTATACTAGGTTTCCTAATTTTTAGCAAAATAGTATTTAAAAAAGTTTTAACGGTTTTAGAACGTTATTCATAACGTGAGCTACCCCAGCAGACATTACAGCATGTTGCTATATTTAGAAACAAGTGTAACTTGCAATGCGTAACGAGTCACCAGGAGCTTTCTGTCCAAATCTTTATACTCTATAATTTTTTATAGTGATTTCCGTGATGTTTTTTTTTTATTGGCTTCGGGAACTATGCCAGCAATTGTGACGTCACAGTGACGTGTAATGTTTTGACTGCTGCAGTAGAATAAGGATCTGGGCTCAGACAGAGCCCCTGTTATTTATATACACTCAAAATATCCTTATACATCACTGTCAATGGTGTTTTACATCGCAGTTCGTGCAATAAAGTTATAACCTAAAAACGTGGTTTTGTGTGACACCCGTGAAGTGACCCAGTTAAACATTGCGACATGGGATTCATGTTCTAGAGACGCCGGATCCTGCATTGGATCAACGTCGGATTTCGGTTGCTTATGAAAGTCGAAACAACATCTACCTGCCAACGTTTGATAGGCGTCGATTATGCGACGTTGTGGAAGCGTTGTTAGTGTAAGTCGAAGCAACGTTGTATGGACGTCTGTGCCGACGTTGTATAAACGTCGAGAAAATGTAAGTCATGAATTGCCATTAAGAGAGCGACAATGACATGGTGTCGTGGTCAGCCCTACGTCAAAGTACCCCCCCCCCACCCCCCCACACCCCACCTCCCACCCACCCCCCTTACCTTCGGGTCATGATAGTATGTTATCGCAATATGTGCTTTCCGCTGATTGGTATAATAAAATAAGGTTTCATTTTTAATCACTTTAAAATCAAAATCGAGAGTCTGGCTAAGGAAGTCTCGTTTCAGTATCTGGTTGTGTTGTTTCAAAGTATGTGTGAAAACGCCCCCCCCCCTCCCTCCTCCTCCAAAAAATAAAAATAAACAAAGAACTCTAATAAATATAGAAGTGAAATCACACATATAGGCTTAAAGGGTTGCTTTCTCATCGCGTTAAAACCGTGAAAACCAGATTGATATGGATTACCAATAGCCCCATTTCGCCACCTCCACACTCCCCTCGCCCCCACCCCCGCCACCCTCCCCTCTCCCCCCTTCTCCCTCACACCATTTTTTGCTTCTCGTTTGAGGCGATGTCTTTCATATTTTAAGCTACTGCAGCAGACATCGTGAGCAATCCATTGAGTCACTGACAATCATCCGCCCCCTCCACCCCCACCCCCTCCCCCCACCCTACCCCCGCCTCCCGCCCCCCCCGTCCCCTCGTCTCTCCCATGACGGCGACAATTAACAGACGCGCGACATTACGACACGACCAGGAAGTTATACTATTTTTAGAACTGTATCTCGCTGTCTCATCCCTGATGCTGAGTCGGTGTTTTTTTTTTTTTTTTTTTTTTTTTTTTTTTTTGGAAAGGATGTCTTCACACTTTTGTCCCTCATTTGAAACCTAATAAAGCTATAACCGCACTCTCCCCCTCCCCCGCCCCCCCCCCCCCCCGCAGTTCGATCCGGTTACTATTACGCAGTCGTAACCATGTGTATGCTACGAAAACGATTGTGAAATCATAATTAAATAACAGAACGATTACAACATGTGAATAAAACGATACGAGAAATTTGTCTGTGAAACGCCTGGTTGAAGTATTTTCGTGGTGACAGCACGAGGACACGTACGAAGAATTAAGTTGTTTTGTTTCGTGTTATTGCTGCACCAGACGCTGGTTCGCGTATTGATATTACAAGGGTTGTTCCAGACGCTGGCTCGCGTATTGATATTACAAGGGTTGTTCCAGACGCTGGTTCGCGTATTGATATTACAAGGGTTGTTCCAGACGCTGGTTCGCGTATTGATATTACAAGGGTTGTTCCAGATGATGGCTCGCATTTTCATATTAGAAGGGTTGTTCCAAACGCTGGCTCGCGTGTTGATGTTACAAGGGTTGTTCCAGACGCTGGTTCGCGTATTGATATTACAAGGGTTGTTCCAGATGATGGCTCTCGTATTGATATTACAAGGGTTGTTCCAAACAATGGCTCGCGTATTCATAGTACAAGGGTTGTTCCAGACGCTGGCTCGCGTATTGATACTACGAGGGTTGTTCCAGGCGCTGGCTCGCTTATTGATATTACAAGGGTTGTTCCAGACTCTGGCTCGCATTTTCATATTAGAAGGGTTGTTCCAGACGCTGGCTCGCGTGTTGATAGTTCAAGGGTTGTTCCAGACTCTGGCTCGCATTTTCATATTACAAGGGTTGTTCCAGACGCTGGCTCGCGTATTGATACTACAAGGGTTGTTCCAGACGCTGGCTCGCGTATTGATACTACAAGGGTTGTTTCAGACTCTGGCTCGCGTATTGATACTACAAGGGTTGTTCCAGATGCTTGTCCACGCAATGATATGAGGGCTGCCGATATTTTCTCACATACTTTTGTTGTAAGGTCTGCATTAATTCAGTCATTGCTAATATAAGAGCTGATAGCTGTCTCCCTTTTTGTTATATTTGGGATGGGCTATACATTGTTTCAATATTGCTAATATTAGGGCTCTTCCAATCTTTGTTTACATATTACTTATAACAAGGCTGTACCGGCTATTGTAAATGTTAATATAATGGGCTTGTTTTTATTTTTCGGAATTATCTTGACTCGCGTTAAATACCACAAAAAATGTATATGTGGTATAAGGCAAAAAGTGGAATCAGGGAGAATGCAATGATGTCCCTGATGTCAACCAGGGCAAAGGTGAAATGCTTTGTAAGGCATGTATTACACTTTAACCCTGGTTCAAATCAGGGACATTGCTGAACATATAGGGGACATTGCTGAACGTATAGGGGACAAGGCTGAACGTATAGGGGACATTTCTGAATATATAGGGGACATGACTGAACGTATAGCGGACATTGCTGAACATAAAGGGGACATTGCTGAATGTAAAGGGGACATTGCTGAATGTATAGGGGACATTGCTGAACGTATAGGGGACATTGCTGAATGTATAGCGGACATTGCTGAACGTATAGGGGACATTGCTGAACGTATAGCGGACATTGCTGAATGTATAGGGGACATTGCTGAATGTATAGCGGACATTACTGAACGTATAGGGGACATTGCTGAATGTATAGGAGACATTGCTGAACGTATAGCGGACATTCCTGAACGTATAGGGAACATTGCTGAACGTATAGGGGACATTGCTGAACGTATAGGGGACATTGCTGAACGTATAAGGGACATTGCTGAACGTATAGCGGACATTGCTGAACGTATAGGGAACATTGCTGAACGTATAGCGGACATTCCTGAACGTATAGGGAACATTGCTGAACGTATAAGGGACATTGCTGAACGTATAGGGGACATTGCTGAACGTATAAGGGACATTGCTGAACGTATAGCGGACATTGCTGAACGTATAGGGGACATTGCTGAACGTATAGTGGACATTTCTGAACGTATAGGGGCCATTGCTGAACGTATAGCGGACATTCCTGAACGTATAGGGAACATTGCTGAACGTATAAGGGACATTGCTGAACGTATAGGGGACATTGCTGAACGTATATTGACAATCATCCGCCCCCTCCACCCCCACCCCCTCCCCCACCCTACCCCCGCCTCCCGCCCCCCCCGTCCCCTCGTCTCTCCCATGACGGCGACAATTAACAGACGCGCGACATTACGACACGACCAGGAAGTTATACTATTTTTAGAACTGTATCTTGTTGTCTCATCCCTGATGCTGAGTCGGTGTTTTTCTTTTTTTTTTTTTTTTTTTTTTTGGAAAGGATGTCTTCACACTTTTGTCCCTCATTTGAAACCTAATAAAGCTATAACCGCCCCCTCCCCCTCCCCCGCCCCCCCCCCCGCAGTTCGATCCGGTTACTATTACGCAGTCGTAACCATGTGTATGCTACGAAAACGATTATGAAATCATAATTAAACAACAGAACGATGACAACACGTGAATAAAACGATACGAGAAATTTGTCTGTGAAACGCCTGGTTGAAGTATTTTCGTGGTGACAGCACGAGGACACGTACGAAGAATTAAGTTGTTTTGTTTCGTGTTATTGCTGCACCAGACGCTGGTTCGTGTATTGATATTACAAGGGTTGTTCCAGACGCTGGCTCGCGTATTGATATTACAAGGGTTGTTCCAGACGCTGGTTCGCGTATTGATATTACAAGGGTTGTTCCAGACGCTGGTTCGCGTATTGATATTACAAGGGTTGTTCCAGATGATGGCTCGCATTTTCATATTAGAAGGGTTGTTCCAAACGCTGGCTCGCGTGTTGATGTTACAAGGGTTGTTCCAGACGCTGGTTCGCGTATTGATATTACAAGGGTTGTTCCAGATGATGGCTCTCGTATTGATATTACAAGGGTTGTTCCAAACAATGGCTCGCGTATTCATAGTATAAGGGTTGTTCCAGACGCTGGCTCGCGTATTGATACTACGAGGGTTGTTCCAGGCGCTGGCTCGCTTATTGATATTACAAGGGTTGTTCCAGACTCTGGCTCGCATTTTCATATTAGAAGGGTTGTTCCAGACGCTGGCTCGCGTGTTGATAGTTCAAGGGTTGTTCCAGACTCTGGCTCGCATTTTCATATTACAAGGGTTGTTCCAGACGCTGGCTCGCGTATTGATACTACAAGGGTTGTTCCAGACGCTGGCTCGCGTATTGATACTACAAGGGTTGTTTCAGACTCTGGCTCGCGTATTGATACTACAAGGGTTGTTCCAGATGCTTGTCCACGCAGTGATATGAGGGCTGCCGATATTTTCTCACATACTTTTGTTGTAAGGTCTGCATTAATTCAGTCATTGCTAATATAAGAGCTGATAGCTGTCTCCCTTTTTGTTATATTTGGGATGGGCTATACATTGTTTCAATATTGCTAATATTAGGGCTCTTCCAATCTTTGTTTACATATTACTTATAACAAGGCTGTACCGGCTATTGTAAATGTTAATATAATGGGCTTGTTTTTATTTTTCGGAATTATCTTGACTCGCGTTAAATACCACAAAAAATGTATATGTGGTATAAGGCAAAAAGTGGAATCAGGGAGAATGCAATGATGTCCCTGATGTCAACCAGGGCAAAGGTGAAATGCTTTGCAAGGCATGTATTACACTTTAACCCTGGTTCAAATCAGGGACATTGCTGAACATATAGGGGACATTGCTGAACGTATAGGGGACAAGGCTGAACGTATAGGGGACATTTCTGAATATATAGGGGACATGACTGAACGTATAGCGGACATTGCTGAACATAAAGGGGACATTGCTGAATGTAAAGGGGACATTGCTGAATGTATAGGGGACATTGCTGAACGTATAGGGGACATTGCTGAATGTATAGCGGACATTGCTGAACGTATAGGGGACATTGCTGAACGTATAGCGGACATTGCTGAATGTATAGGGGACATTGCTGAATGTATAGCGGACATTACTGAACGTATAGGGGACATTGCTGAATGTATAGGAGACATTGCTGAACGTATAGCGGACATTCCTGAACGTATAGGGAACATTGCTGAACGTATAGGGGACATTGCTGAACGTATAGGGGACATTGCTGAACGTATAAGGGACATTGCTGAACGTATAGCGGACATTGCTGAACGTATAGGGAACATTGCTGAACGTATAGCGGACATTCCTGAACGTATAGGGAACATTGCTGAACGTATAAGGGACATTGCTGAACGTATAGGGGACATTGCTGAACGTATAAGGGACATTGCTGAACGTATAGCGGACATTGCTGAACGTATAGGGGACATTGCTGAACGTATAGTGGACATTTCTGAACGTATAGGGGCCATTGCTGAACGTATAGCGGACATTCCTGAACGTATAGGGAACATTGCTGAACGTATAAGGGACATTGCTGAACGTATAGGGGACATTGCTGAACGTATAAGGGACATTGCTGAACGTATAGCGGACATTCCTGAACGTATAGGGGACATTGCTGAACGTATAGCGGACATTGCTGAACGTATAGGGAACATTGCTGAACGTATAGCGGACATTCCTGAACGTATAGGGGACATTGCTGAACGTATAGGGGACATTGCTGAACGTATAGTGGACATTTCTGAACGTATAGGGGCCATTGCTGAACGTATAGCGGACATTGCTGAATGTATAGCGGATATTGCTGAACGTATAGGGGACATTGCTGAACGTATAGCGGACATTCCTGAACGTATAGGGAACATTGCTGAACGTATAAGGGACATTGCTGAACGTAAAGCGGACATTGCTGAATGTATAGCGGACATTGCTGCACGTATATGTGGTTTTACTTTTGATTAAAGGGCTCACATTTCACACATGTCTTTTTGAACTAATTACGCCATATTTTTACTCAGTTTTTACTCTCACCAGTACCTCCAGGTTAGTACCTCCGGGCCAGTACTCCCAGGCCAGTACTCCAGAGCTAGCATCCCCAGGAAAGTACTGACAGGACAGTACTCTGAGACCAGTAGTACCGGACCCGTGCTCCTTGGTAACTATCTCCGCTGCATTGCCACAATCAAGTACCCTCGGGCAGTACACCCAGAACAAGTACCCTCGTGTCAGTACTCCCGAACCAGTACCCCGTGCTAGTACTCCCGAGTCAGTACCCCCGTGCGAGTACCACAAATTGTCTTTTCTTTAGTCTTAAAAATTGAAATGGAATCATGTTTTTACTCATATTGATTTTTTGGTCACCGATATAAGATCCCTTTAAATAAAAATGCGAAAAAATGCACACTTTAAAATGCTGTTTACTTAGTGGAGTTCTTTGAAATGTGTATCAAAAACACGAATAAAAATAACGAAAAAGTAAAATTTGGGCGACAGTATCATTATTCGGTTAATTAAACGGAAATCTGCCGAATGTTTATTATTATTATTTTTTTTATTTTATTTTTTTTGTAATGATTAAACTGTTGTTTGGGATAAAGTGTCCTTGAAAAAGAAATTTGGCTACTATATGTAAATAGATTTATTATCTCAGATTTATGTACAGTGCAATCACATTCGTAACAACTGTAGGAATCTAAAAACAGGAACGAAATAAATAGAAAATAAATAAAAATTGCACAATGACAGTAGAAAAAATGAGATTAGTTTCTCCCATATTACAAATACCTTTGGCGCAATTTTAGCGGAAACAGTGAAAAAAGCCCCTAAAAGATTAGGTTGAAGATTATAGAATAAGATTATAGATTAAAACCTACAGATTACATAATTGTTCAGAATTGTTAGAAAGAATGATAACAATTGACAATGTTTTGAAAAAGCTTTCAATAAAACATAAGATATTTGGTGCTACTGATGCTACTACTACTACTATTATTATTACTACTACTGCTACTACTACTGCCATGACTACTACTACTGCTTGTTCTGCTTCTACTACTATTACTACTGTTGCTATTACTACTACTACTACTATTATGACTACTACTGCTACTAATGCTTCTACTACTACTGCCATGACTATTAAAAAAAATTACTGCTATTACTACTACTACAACCACCACCACCGGTACTAAAACTACTACTTCCACTACTGCTACTACCACCACCACTGCTACTACTACTTCTACTACAACTAGTACTAATAATTACAATTATAATAATTATAATGTATGGGGTGTCTCTGGGTCTCTCCAGGCTATTTAATCGGTTGGTGGTAGTAATTATCAATAAGATTATTAACATCACGGTAAATTTTTTTTTATAAAAAAGACACTAAATGAGCAATATGAAGTTAAAGTTGAGTTAAGACTACTTGAATAAACCAACTTAGATAGAAAGTAACAAGTTTTCTCTTATCAACAGCTTCTGAACTCGCTTATCTCGCTTTAGATCGGTATCGCTTGATTGGTAAAGTTTGCGCATACAATAAAAACAAAAGGTTCTTCCTGGAGTTCGAACGGTCCCGGCCAAATCCTGACCAATCAGAAGAGATTTTTAAGTAGGTCATGACTCCATTTTCATTTATGGCCGCCGATAGAAGATGATTTTGTTTACAGAGGGCTGTAGCAAATAAGTATTTTGTTTTGCAATGACTTTCGTGATTCTGTTCAGTGCTTGAAAAATTTTTTGCTGGATAAAATTCTATGATTATGCGAAAGTTAATTTAGTCTCAAATACTTCACAAGATACGTATGTTCTTGTCTGAAGCCATTTATTTGCTTTCTAAAGTAAATAAAATAGGTTTTCCACCAAAAATCAATAAATAAATAATTACACACATTATACACACACCTTGCAGGGTTATAATGGAAGCATTCTAAAAGTTTGATGAAAGTATGGGGACATAAGTGTCTACCTGGCTATTTTTGAGGTAGGGGACAATTCGCCAAAAATGGCCGAAGTGCTGGGGGTAAAAACGTTTTCGTTTTGTAAAATCTTGATTCAGAAAATATCCTGACTCTTGGAAAAATCTTTCGTTTTGTAAAATCTTGACTCAGAAAATATCCTGACTCTTGGAATTTTAAGTAAAGGTAGCAGGCATTACTACCCACCTGGGTATTACTTTTTTGACGGTTCTCCAAAAATTGGCGAAATTTTGGCGAAAAAAAAAATCAGTAAAATTGTAACTCACATCAGAGAAATGGCCTTACTGCCTTATTTCAGTAAAAGCGGCATGGGAACTGAAATTTTTGTATGAAAATCTTAACTGAAGTCAGGTGCATGGGGTTTACCGTCTTGAAATTCGGGTTGAAGGTTATACTTCTCTATCATAAATCCTGACATCAGCGTTCGTGAGCTGGGGCATTGTCCATGGACAGTCTTTTTTTATGTTTTGTTTTGGGGTGTGGGGTTGGGTTGGGGTAGGTGGTAGGCGCTGATTGTTTTTAATTTCGATTGTTACTGCCCGTGTTTCTCTACACCGTATGTTTCTTATGTTTCTTCCTTTTTTTGAGGAGCGGGGGGGGGGGGGGGGGAGGGTGTGGAGGGGGTGGGTAGGTGGTGGGCGTTTATTGTTGTTATCTTACACTGTATGTTGACAAAAAACTTCGAACATATCACTCTTCCTCTGGGATCCTTTTCGTTCTTATTTAGTGGTGGGGGTTTGTTCTTATTTGGTGGGGAGGGGGGGGGGGGTGTTCTTATTTGGGTGAGGTACTTATTTCAAGAACCACCGTACAGATGATGTTTTTAAGGGTGGGATATTGAGAAAGGGGACATTTGTTGGAGGATATCAAGCTATACCGGAATGACTTTATTGAGGAGGAGGAAGATATCCAAGCCGTAAAGGGAAGATATTCAGGATAAATATCATGAAATAAGCCTTAGATATCTTCTTTGGGGTGTGAGCTTTTTTTAAAGGAAGGGCTTCTTGGATCATCGGCAGATAATCTGCTTTGGAGTACGTTACTTAGGCCAGGAAGAAAAGTAATCTTGTTTCTCATCCCAATTGTTTGTTTAAATTTGAGTAAGGTATCCGTCGATCTATTTTTAATATTTTTTTCGTCATTGACGCCGAATTTTCTTTTTATTTTGGAAATTTTCGGTCAGCCTACCCGGGTTACTTTTTTCGTTATTTTAGTGACCAGACTGAGGGGAAGGGGGAGGGACAAGGGTTATTTTTATCCTGGCTTGAAGGGTCCCACAACAGGAAGATCGAGGCACGTCAAGGGTTGTATGCGGTCAGAGGGTTCATACTATTAACTTTCTGATAGCATTTCTGCTATTTTAACTTCTAACAATTTTACAATGAAATGAAATAAAAGCCGGTCCCTTCCTCTTCTTGCGATGTTGTGGCGGAAACAAGTCAGATTCTCGTTGATATCTGCACTTCCCTGAACCAGCTCGTAGCCCTTGCTCCCCATCCACTTGCGCATCGAGCAGAGTAATTTCTCCAGATTGTGATCGTTGTATCGCAAAATATTACGGAATTGCACGGATAAATTCTCTATATCTTCGAGGCTGTCATCTACATAGGCGTTGCACCAAAGGACTGTGTAGAACGTAAGATCTTTGTAATACTGGCTTGCTACCTGTTCCCTCTGCAAGTAGAGGAGAGGGGGACAAGTTAATATTTCATGCATATCATCTCTTCCCTCTAAAATGATAGGGGAGGGGGACAAATTAATATTTCATGTATTCCATCTTTCCCTCTGCAAGTAGAGGAGAGGGGAACAAGTTAATATTTCATGCATACCATCTCTTTTCCCACTACAATTATAGGGGAGGGGGACAAATTAATATTTCATGTATTCCATCTTTCCCTCTGCAAGTAGAGGAGAGCTGGACAAGTTAATATTTCATGCATACCATCTGTTCCCTCTACAATGATAGGGGAGGGGGACAAATTAATATTTCATGTATTCCATCTTTCCCTCTGCAAGTAGAGGAGAGCTGGACAAGTTAATATTTCATGCATACCATCTCTCTTCCCACTACAATTATAGGGGAGGGGGACAAATTAATATTTCATGTATTCCATCTTTCCCTCTGCAAGTAAAGGAAAAGGGGACAAGTTAATATTTCATGCATACCATCTCTCTTCCCACTACAATTATAGGGGACGGGGCCAAATTAAGACTTCGTGCGTCACATCTCTTCCCTCTGCAAGAAGAGAAGGGGACAAACTAATATTTCATATCTCTTCCTTCTGCAATTATGGAGGGAGGGGGGGGGGGGGGGAGTTAATATTCAATATATCGTGCGTTACAACTCTGGGGAGGGTGTACAAGGCAATATGTCTTCCGTGACACCTCTTGAGAGGGGTTTACTTTAGTATTTCATGCGTAATACCTCCGGCGAGGGGAGAAAGACAATAATAAACCCACGTGAGCGGCTGGACTGATCCGGAAAACCCTTAAGCCCAGCCTGGCGCGCTGGCAGTGTGATCCAGAAAGGCGAGTATGAACAGTGCGCAAGGCTAAGGGAGGGTTTCCGTTTCAGTCCACACTGGAATATCTGGTTAATTTTTATTTGAAAAGTTTTAGTTCAAATATATTCTCTTATAATTTCGATGATTTTGCACTCTTCTTCGATGCTTTGTAACTGGTAGTGACGTTGTTATGACGATGTCAAGTACACACTTTCAGTAGTGCGTAAAATGACGTTTTCGATACTGGAAGAGCGTTGCGCACGGCTGCAGTACCTACGGGACGTACCTACCAGTCAAAATACTACTGTTTCCTTTGTGCGCGTACTGGCAATCGTGAAATTAAAGTTAAAAAATTTCGTGTGTGACTGATATGAAGAGGGAGATACCTTAGTATTTCATACGTGACACCTTTAGAAAGGGATACAAGTTAAATATTTCACGGGGGTGGAGGGGGACGGGGGGGGGGGAGGGATTGTCCGTATAGCACATACGTACGTAGATGAACTTTTATTCAATGCACTTCATCGCCTACAGTTTTGGTCCGATTGCTTTCAAATCTTATGTTAAAAAGGTACCCTGTGAAATCCTCTCTTCAGAGAGCACTTTTTTTTTTTTTGAAAGCACCATAAATTAAATTTGCTGGATGGGTTGTAAAGTATTGCTTTCAATTATTTTGCGTGATTGCCGTCTACGGCTATCCTAGAAAATTTACTTCTTTTGTCGATCCCCTCAAAAAAGCAGCCAGATCGCAGCAATTTTAGGTTTTTGAGAAGCTTGTCTAATATTCTGCGGGTTCTTTCAAGCTGGCCTTTTCTTGACAAATTACTAATTTTAGGCCATGCTTCAAAAATAGCTAAATAATAATACTCCTCAGGTTTTTGGGAGGCATTTTACAAGATGCTTCTGCTTCTACAGTTCTTACACATTTTTAAGAATGCTCTTCAGGCAATCTTTTCGTAAAGATATACTTTCTTGGCTTTAAGCAAAACACTGGTCAGATGTTGACATCTGACCAGTCATTTAGGGTTTCTACTGTACTTCTTTACAATTTGATTTTAGTTATTTTAGAGGTGAAAAAAAAAAAAAACAATTAGACAGCGGTTTAAGAATACTTCTAGTTTGGTGGTTTGATCAGATGACTCTAAAACTTTATTTCATTGGTCGGTCCCCTCTGATTTTTTTGACGATACTACAAGCCTTTTGATTCGTACATCAACTGTATCACCAATGCGTCACCATTACGTCACCAATACGTCACCATTCTTGTTCCATCGATTGAATGATTTAAAACTTCAAGAAATCCTAGGTTTGACAACAAGGGTATGATAAAACGACTCATCAGAGTAATGTTTGGGTGGGGGTGGAGAGGGGGGTCGGGGTTGCCAAAACATTTCGGAAATATCCAGAATATAAGTTTTAAAGCGTTGTGTAAAAAATAGGTAACGCGTTGTTTCTTTATTATTATTATTATTATTATTATTATTATTATTATTATTAATATTATTAAAATACACTTTCTTTAACTTAATTATTCAACACGATTAATTTTTTTAGAATAATAACTGACAGCCTGACTTACGTTGTCATCAGTGATTGCTGTAGTGTTATTGAACACTGGAAAATGCCGAACCTTGTGATGATAAAGGTGGATCAGAGTGTGTATATTAGTTCCTTCCTGAAACAAATAAGCAGCCGTGTTTTAGTGCTAACGAAATATACCCGGGGAAGGGGAGGGGGTGCTCAAAATCAGTCCACCTCGCAAATGGGACTTCCTTGGACGAAAGGAAAGGGAAGGGGGAGGGGGGCACCATTCGACAGAATCAGACATGGCCTGTTATAAAGAACCTGACAGACACTCGGAGGACCACGTCTATAAGGGACCACTTTGATGTGGTTCCATGGATGGTTCCATTATCGAGTCCACCCTGTATCAAGCCACAGTAGTATGCCACACGGGGTCTGGTCGATTCGGCCCTTTGCCGATTCGGCACTTTACCGATTCGGCCCATTTTGGATGATTCGGCACCAACTTGGGACGTTTCGGCCCTTTACCGTTTCAGCCCTTTTTGGTTGATTCGGCACCATGTTTTGTTATTATTATTCATTTTTAGAACCGCTTCAAAACTACTTTGATGCAGTCCACATTTTACACACCACATTTTACACATCATAAAAAACATCCTTTTCGTAGGGATTTTTTTCACCACATTTGACTTTCGGTTGGTTTCTACACATTTGGTGCATACACTTTCGTTGGTTTCTACACAAAACTGTGCAAATTTACTTTTTTTGCGCGTTGGTACTCTCTTTGTGAGATACTTGATCCACATATCCGATGTTGCAAACCAGAACAATCCACACATTTTGCAATTTACTGTCGAGGCCTCAAGTCCTGTTTACATTGAGTGCATTTATCCGACATTTCAAAGGTTTTATTAATTAAATTTATCCAAACAATAACGATTGTACACAAGTTAGTTCGATGCGTCCGGTAAAAACAAAATTTCAAAGCATTCTCTCATGCTCATAAATTGGAAATGGTTTTCGAGCGCCTTTGGGGAGCTTCTTATAGTTAACACATTGCAAAAGTTATCATGAATAACCAATAAGAAACGTCTGTTAAACTTTACAACAGGGAATATCACGGAGTAAATTGCAATTAACTCACTCCACTGAAATCTTGCGTTTATTCGCTATTTGAAATACCAGAGAACACGCCTTAATCACAATTGCGATTTGGAATCAACCCGTAATACTAATCCCCTACCCCGACATCAGACTAAATCCCTACTCAGCGTGTCATTCAAACAGTTGTATTAGATTTTAGGACATTTTAAGTCACTTGATGTTAACCGAAATCAGCTTTGCAGTGGGGGGAATTGTGGTGTGTAAAATTTAGTTTGTTTTAAGATATAAATAAAAAGAAAGAATAAAAGGATTTAGTGTATATCAATGACTTTTTATGACATTCTACACGCTAAAACAAGTCCGGTGAATTCTAACCTAAAGAAGAAAAGGTTTACATGTGGTCGATAATTTGGTGCCGAAAAGTCGAGGGCCGAATCGTCCAAATTGGTGCCGAATCGACTTTCACAAAGGGCCGAATCGGTACGGGCCGAATCAGTAAAGGGCCGAATCGACCAGAGACCTCCCACACACTTGTTATTGGCCCAGCTTATGTTACACGTAAGCTGGGGTATACCTATCGGTCTGCAGACCGCGTCCTTTAGTTAGTTCTTTATTTAGTAAACTTGTTTCAAAATGCGTCTCCCTACTGTTCTTATCCGATATCATTTTGTTTTGGTGTAAGGCATCCCTAAGCTTTGTGCTTTTTAGTCGATAATTTATTATTATTATTTAATACATTTGTATAGCACTTTATCTAATAATAAGCTCCAAGTGCTGCACAGAGTATACAATTATAAGTTAAAATGATAAACGTGGATAATAATTCAATTATAATACTGTTACAAATTAGTTGACAAAAGCATTATTAAAAAGGTGTGTTTTAAGAGTTCTTTTAAAAGCTGCAACGTTATTTATAGATCTAAAATGAATAGGCAGCGAGTTGAATAGTTTAGGAGCAAAATTCACGAATGCTCTATCGCCATATCTATTGTTGGTTCTGTGTTCTACCAATTTAGTCGGATAATTTTTGAATTTTTGACGAATTTTTGAAGGGAAATTTTTAAAATGTATCTACTGGTACATCTCTGACCCAATGTCTTTTGGGTATGAGGCACTCCTAAGGGGTCGTGCATATGGCCTGTGCTTCTTAACCCAGCCGACTTTGCCGGACTGGGTTAGTCGTATCACTATAGGGGGCTTGAATGTATGTGCATACGTACATGTGTTAAACTTTTTCTTTAAAATGGTACTCCTCCTACAGTTTTGATCCAATCGTTTTGATATTATACAGGAATGTTCCCTGGGTGGTCTTCCACGTACCTTGCTATTACTTTTTGACGATTGACGAAAAACTGACAAAATGGCGGCACTTTTTGTGCCCGCTTTGACCCATTTTTAAAATACTACTCCTCCTACAGTTTTACTCCGGACGTTTAGATCTTACGCAGGGATCTTCCCAAGGGTTCGCCTACCAGGATAGTATATTTTTGCGGTTCGCCAAAAACTGCCGAAATGGCAGAACTTTGAAGTTTGGCAAAACTGGAATAAATGGTAGCTTCTACCCGGGAAAACTCGTTTTTGTGTATTAAAATTATGAAAAAGTTACGTTCGGAAACAAAGTTCTTCATTTTTTGGCTAACAGTATCCATTTCAGAGTTTTTCTCTGTTTCCTTGTTTGGTAACTCGGCTGGGTCATGTCCGCGGACATGCTTGTTTAGTTGATCGGATAATTTTTGTATTTTGGGGGAATTTTTGAGGAAGAAACTTCAAAATGAATTTCGTTCTACAGTTTTTATCCGATTTCATTTATTTTTGATATGAGGCATTCCTAGGTGGGTTGTGCATATGACTTGTGCTGTTTTAGTCGATCGAACAATTTTTGTATTTTGGGGGGAATTTTTGACAATAATTGTGTATGTCCGACCAACAGTACACGTGTGTGGATGCTATTCCGATACGTTGTTCGAAGGTATCTCTGGCAGACTATCCAGTCCACTACAGATGCACAAGATCTGTTTAGCATTTTTCTTGGAAACAAATCTTTGTATGTATTTATTAGCCTGTGTTCGGGTCCGTTGCTAAATTAATTATTTAGCTAGCTCCGTGCCATCTCATCTTGTGAAGCCCAATTTTTCAGGGAAATTCCCTTGTTCATGCAAGCTGGAATTGGTCTTGTCGCTTTTCGTAAGCTTGGACTTTGTCCTTGGACAAACTTGTTAACTAAATTATTGTTGACTGGACAGAAAAAACACTTTCGTGCAGGACAATTTTTCTTCCGCTTTGCAATGCTTTATGAAGCCCTCAGTTAATCTTTCCCAAAATAATCGAGATAAATTTTCAACAAAAAAAAAGAACTTCTAATTCACCTGAATACACCAGAACCCCAGTGGACGTATTCACGAAAGTTAACTGCACGGTTAAGATTCTTGGCTCACAAAGTAGCTTAAGAAAATTGTCTTGGATTTAAGTAAGTTATTATTATTATTATTATTATTATTATTATTATTATTATTATTATTATTATTATTATTATTATTATTATTATTATTGTTTGTTTATTTATTTATTTCAAAATATAGAGCTGTAGGACTAAGGGACCTCTGTGCCATTACTTGCAGACGCTTCCCTTTTTTCGCGAAATTCGGAGATGGCAAATGATCACTTTTAGTACTTCAGGTTATACCCCTTCAAGCAAGCGTTAAAAAGAAAGCAAACAGTTTCATAATCTCATATTTCTCGGTCGTTGAAGAAATGTGGGATAAAAGAGAAACGATTGATTGGCTCTGGGCGCTCGGGGGTAGAAGTTTCAGATTTTGAACCTTTCGTCATAAACGTTATTCTCACATGGTATCAAAGATACCATATGAGGTTGAAATGCTTAGAATTCTTCACCTATTTTTTTTTTTTGTTTTTTTTTTTTGTTTTTTTTTTTTTTTTGTTTTTTTTTAGTTTTCCGCCAAAATCTTGTTCGCGCTTCTCCTCCGAAACCGCTGGGCGTAGAAAGTTGAAACTTGGCACACGTATGTAGACCAACGTGAACTCGATCTGCGTCGATTTTCAGTGACCTAAAGCATTGTCTTCAAGGTCAAATTCAAGGTCAAAGGTCAATTGCGGCCGAATTCTTGTTCGCGCTTCTTCTCCGAAACGGCTGGGCGCAGAAAGTTGAAACTTGGCACACATACGCAGACTAATGTCAACTGGATCTACGCTGAATTTCAGTGACCTTGAGCATTGTTTTCAAGGTCAAATTCAAGGTCAAATTTAAAAAAAGTAATAAATCGAAAACGGTTAGAGATAGAGCGATTCTGAGCGAATTTTCGACCCAAAGGGTATAACTTATCGCATAAAAGTATATCTCGGCGAGCTCGATCTGGTCGGGTGACGATCGACGTCGAAACCGGAAGTTGGGTAATATCTCGAAAACGGTTTGAGATAGAGCGATTCTGAGCGAATTTTCGGCCCAAAGGGTATAACACACTGTATAAAAAGTGTTCCCGGCGAGCTCGATCCGGTCGGGTGACGATCGCCGTCGAAACCGGAAGTTGGCTAATATCTCGAAAACGGTTAGAGATAGAGCGATTCTGAGCGAATTTTCGACCCTACGGGTTTGAAACAGTTGTATAACAGGGTATCTCGGCGAGCGCGACCCGGTCGGGTGACGATCGACGTCGAAACCGGAAGTTGGCTAATATCTCGAAAACGGTTAGAGATAGAGCGATTCTGAGCGAATTTTCGACCCGACGGGTTTAAAATTGGTGTATAAAAGGGTATCTTGGAGAGCGCGACCCGGTCGGGTGACGATCGACGTCGAAACCGGAAGTTGGCTAATATCTCGAAAACGGTTAGAGAGAGAGCGATTCTGAGCGAATTTTCGGCCCAAAGGGTATAACACACTGTATAAAAAGTGTTCCCGGCGAGCTCGACCCGGTCGGGTGACGATCGACGTCGAAACCGGAAGTTGGCTAATATCTCGAAAACGGTTAGAGATAGAGCGATTCTGAGCGAATTTTCGACCCGACGGGTTTAAAACAGTTGTATAAAAGGGTATCTCGGCGAGCGCGACCCAGTCGGGTGACGATCGACGTCGAAACCGGAAGTTGGCTAATATCTCGAAAACGGTTAGAGATAGAGCGATTCTGAGCGAATTTTCGACCCGACGGGCTTAAAACTGTTGTATAAAAGGGTATCTCGGAGAGCGCGACCCGGTCGGGTGACGATCGACGTCGAAACCGGAAGTTGGCTAATATCTCGAAAACGGTTAGAGATAGAGCGATTCTGAGCGAATTTTCGACCCGACGGGTTTAAAACAGTTGTATAAAAGGGTATCTCGGCGAGCGCGACCCGGTCGGGTGACGATCGACGTCGAAACCGGAAGTTGGCTAATATCTCGAAAACGGTTAGAGATAGAGCGATTCTGAGCGAATTTTCGGCCCAAAGGGTATAACTCACTGTATAAAAAGTGTTCCCGGCGAGCTCGACACGGTCGGGTGACGATCGACGTCGAAACCGGAAGTTGGCTTATAACTCGAAAACGGTTAGAGATAGAGCGATTCTGAGCGAATTTTCGACCGGACGGGTTTAAAACTGTTGTATAAAAGGGTATCTCGGAGAGCGCGACCCGGTCGGGTGACGATCGACGTCGAAACCGGAAGTTGGCTAATATCTCGAAAACGGTTAGAGATAGAGCGATTCTGAGCGAATTTTCGGCCCAAAGGGTATAACACACTGTATAAAAAGTGTTCCCGGCGAGCTCGACCCGGTCGGGTGACGATCGACGTCGAAACCGGAAGTTGGCTAATATCTCGAAAACGGTTAGAGATAGAGCGATTCTGAGCGAATTTTCGGCCCAAAGGGTATAACACACTGTATAAAAAGTGTTCCCGGCGAGCTCGATCCGGTCGGGTGACGATCGACGTCGAAACCGGAAGTTGGCTAATATCTCGAAAACGGTTAGAGATAGAGCGATTCTGAGCGAATTTTCGACCCGACGGGTTTAAAACAGTTGTATAAAAGGGTATCTCGGCGAGCGCGACCCGGTCGGGTGACGATCGACGTCGAAACCGGAAGTTGGCTAATATCTCGAAAACGGTTAGAGATAGAGCGATTCTGAGCGAATTTTCGACCCGACGGGTTTAAAACTGTTGTATAAAAGGGTATCTCGGAGAGCGCGACCCGGTCGGGTGACGATCGACGTCGAAACCGGAAGTTGGGTAATATCTCGAAAACGGTTAGAGATAGAGCGATTCTGAGCGAATTTTCGGCCCAAAGGGTATAACACACTGTATAAAAAGTGTTCCCGGCGAGCTCGATCCGGTCGGGTGACGATCGACGTCGAAACCGGAAGTTGGCTAATATCTCGAAAACGGTTAGAGATAGAGCGATTCTGAGCGAATTTTCGACCCTACGGGTTTAAAACAGTTGTATAAAAGGGTATCTCGGCGAGCGCGACCCGGTCGGGTGACGATCGACGTCGAAACCGGAAGTTGGCTAATATCTCGAAAACGGTTAGAGATAGAGCGATTCTGAGCGAATTTTCGACCCGACGGGCTTAAAACTGTTGTATAAAAGGGTATCTCGGAGAGCGCGACCCGGGCGGGTGACGATCGACGTCGAAACCGGAAGTTGGCTAATATCTCGAAAACGGTTAGAGATAGAGCGATTCTGAGCGAATTTTCAGCCCAAAGGGTATAACACACTCTATAAAAGGTGTTCCCGGCGAGCTCGACCCGGTCGGGTGACGATCGACGTCGAAACCGGAAGTTGGCTAATATCTCGAAAACGGTTAGAGATAGAGCGATTCTGAGCGAATTTTCGACCCTACGGGTTTAAAACAGTTGTATAAAATGGTATCTCGGAGAGCGCGACCCGGTCGGGTGACGATCGACGTCGAAACCGGAAGTTGGTTAATATCTCGAAAACGGTCAGAGATAGAGCGATTCTGAGCGAATTTTCGACCCTACGGGTTTAAAACAGTTGTATAAAAGGGTATCTCGGAGAGCGCGACCCGGTCGGGTGACGATCGACGTCGAAACCGGAAGTTGGTTAATATCTCGAAAACGGTCAGAGATAGAGCGATTCTGAGCGAATTTTCGACCCTACGGGTTTAAAACAGTTGTATAAAAGGGTATCTCGGCGAGCGCGACCCGGTCGGGTGACGATCGACGTCGAAACCGGAAGTTGGCTAATATCTCGAAAACGGTTAGAGATAGAGCGATTCTGAGCGAATTTTCGGCCCAAAGGGTATAACACACTGTACAAAAAGTGTTCCCGGCGAGCTCGATCCGGTCGGGTGACGATCGACGTCGAAACCGGAAGTTGGCTAATATCTCGAAAACGGTTAGAGATAGAGCGATTCTGAGCGAATTTTCGGCCCAAAGGGTATAACACACTGTATTAAAAGTGTTCCCGGCGAGCTCGATCAGGTCGGGTGACGATCGACGTCGAAACCGGAAGTTGGCTAATATCTCGAAAACGGTTAGAGATAGAGCGATTCTGAGCGAATTTTCGACCGGACGGGTTGTAAAAAGTTGTATAAACGGGTATCTCGGAGAGCGCGACCCGGTCGGGTGACGATCGACGTCGAAACCGGAAGTTGGCCAATATCTCGAAAACGGTTAGAGATAGAGCGATTCTGAGCGAATTTTCGAGGCTATGGGTTAAAAACAGTTGTATAAAAGGGTATCTCGGCGAGCGCTACCCGGTCGGGTGACGATCGACGTCGAAACCGGAAGTTGGGTAATATCTCGAAAACGGTTAGAGATAGAGCGATTCTGAGCGAATTTTCGGCCCAAAGGGTATAACACACTGTATAAAAAGTGTTCCCGGCGAGCTCGACCAGGTCGGGTGACGATCGACGTCGAAACCGGAAGTTGGGTAATATCTCGAAAAGGGTTAGAGATAGAGCGATTCTGAGCGAACTTTCGGCCCAAAGGGTATAACACACTGTAGAAAAAGTGTTCCCGGCGAGCTCGATCCGGTCGGGAGACGATCGACGTCGAAACCGGAAGTTGGCTAATATCTCGAAAACGGTTAGAGATAGAGCGATTCTGAGCGAATTTTCGACCCAACGGGTATAACTCATTGCATAAAAGGGTATCGCGGAGAGGGCGACCCGGTCGGATGACGATCGACGTCGAAACCGGAAGTTGGTTATTATCTTTTTTTTTTTGTTTTTTTTTTTTTTTTGTTTTTGTTTTTTTTTTTTTGTTTTTTTTTTAGTTTTCCGCCAAAATCTTGTTCGCGCTTCTCCTCCGAAACCGCTGGGCGTAGAAAGTTGAAACTTGGCACACGTATGTAGACCAACGTGAACTCGATCTGCGTCGATTTTCAGTGACCTAAAGCATTGTCTTCAAGGTCAAATTCAAGGTCAAAGGTCAATTGCGGCCGAATTCTTGTTCACGCTTCTTCTCCGAAACGGCTGGGCGCAGAAAGTTGAAACTTGGCACACATACGCAGACTAATGTGAACTGGATCTGCGCTGAATTTCAGTGACCTTGAGCATTGTTTTCAAGGTCAAATTCAAGGTCAAATTTTAAAAAAGTAATAAATCGAAAACGGTTAGAGATAGAGCGATTCTGAGCGAATTTTCGACCCAAAGGGTATAACTTATCGCATAAAAGGATATCTCGGCGAGCTCGATCTGGTCGGGTGACGATCGACGTCGAAACCGGAAGTTGGGTAATATCTCGAAAACGGTTAGAGATAGAGCGATTCTGAGCGAATTTTCGGCCCAAAGGGTATAACACACTGTATAAAAAGTGTTCCCGGCGAGCTCGATCCGGTCGGGTGACGATCGACGTCGAAACCGGAAGTTGGCCAATATCTCGAAAACGGTTAGAGATAGAGCGATTCTGAGCGAATTTTCGACCCTACGGGCTTAGAACAGTTGTATAAAAGGGTATCTCGGTGAGCGCGACCCGGTCGGGTGACGATCGACGTCGAAACCGGAAGTTGGGTAATATCTCGAAAACGGTTAGAGATAGAGCGATTCTGAGCGAATTTTCGGCCCGAAGGGTATAACACACTGTATAAAAAGTGTTCCCGGCGAGCTCGATCCGGTCGGGTGACGATCGACGTCGAAACCGGAAGTTGGCCAATATCTCGAAAACGGTTAGAGATAGAGCGATTCTGAGCGAATTTTCGACCCTACGGGCTTAGAACAGTTGTATAAAAGGGTATCTCGGTGAGCGCGACCCGGTCGGGTGACGATCGACGTCGAAACCGGAAGTTGGGTAATATCTCGAAAACGGTTAGAGATAGAGCGATTCTGAGCGAATTTTCGGCCCAAAGGGTATAACACACTGTATAAAAAGTGTTCCCGGCGAGCTCGACCCGGTCGGGTGACGATCGACGTGGAAACCGGAAGTTGGCTAATATCTCAAAAACGGTTAGAGATAGAGCGATTTTGAGCGAATTTTCGACCCGACGGGTTTAAAACAGCTGTATAAAAGGGTATCTCGGAGAGCGCGACCCGGTCGGGTGACGATCGACGTCGAAACCGGAAGTTGGGCAATATCTAGAAAACGGTTAGAGATAGAGCGATTCTGAGCGAATTTTCGACCCGACGGGTTTAAAACAGTTGTATAAAAGGGTATCTCGGCGAGCGCGACCCGGTCGGGAGACGATCGACGTCGAAACCGGAAGTTGGCTAATATCTCGAAAACGGTTAGAGATAGAGCGATTCTGAGCGAATTTTCGGCCCAAAGGGTATAACACACTGTATAGAAAGTGTTCCCGGCGAGCTCGATCCGGTCGGGTGACGATCGACCTCGAAACCGGAAGTTGGCTAATATCTCGAAAACGGTTAGAGATAGAGCGATTCTGAGCGGATTTTCGACCCGACGGGTTTAAAACAGTTGTATAAACAGGTATCTCGGCGAGCGCGACCCGGTCGGGTGACGATCGACGTCGAAACCGGAAGTTGGCTAATATCTCGAAAACGGTTAGAGATAGAGCGATTTTGAGCGAATTTTCGACCCTACGGGTTAAAAACAGTTGTATAAAAGGGGATCTCGGCGAGCGCGACCCGGTCGGGTGACGATCGACGTCGAAACCGGAAGTTGGCTAATATCTCGAAAACGGTTAGAGATAGAGCGATTCTGAGCGAATTTTCGGCCCAAAGGGTACAACACACTGTAGAAAAAGTGTTCCCGGCGAGCTCGACCCGGTCGGGTGACGATCGACGTCGAAACCGGAAGTTGGCTAATATCTCAAAAACGGTTAGAGATAGAGCGATTTTGAGCGAATTTTCGACCCGAGGGGTTTGAAACAGTTGTATAAAAGGGTATCTCGGAGAGCGCGACCCGGTCGGGTGACGATCGACGTCGAAACCGGAAGTTGGCTAATATCTCGAAAACGGTTAGAGATAGAGCGATTCTGAGCGAATTTTCGGCCCGAAGGGTATAACACACTGTAGAAAAAGTGTTCCCGGCGAGCTCGATCCGGTCGGGAGACGATCGACGTCGAAACCGGAAGTTGGCTAATATCTCGAAAACGGTTAGAGATAGAGCGATTCTGAGCGAATTTTCGACCCAAAGGGTATAACTCATTGCATAAAAGGGTATCGCGGAGAGGGCGACCCGGTCGGATGACGATCGACGTCGAAACCGGAAGTTGGTTATTATCTCGAAAACGGTTAGAGATAGAGCGATTCTAAGCGAATTTTCGACCCAAAGGATATAACACACTATATAACATTGTATCTCGGCTTCGAATTTTCGAGCCTTCGGAGTTAAAACAATTCTAGTGGTGTTTTTGTTTAAAAAGATTTGTCTGAATGTGAAAAGTGCTTTCAAATTCTTTTTTTTTTAATAATAAGCCCCCGACAACACGTTTAGTGTGAGCTCCATGATTCTTTATTTCGTCTTTAAGTTTCCCAATGTACCCCAATATACCATGTGAGACAATTGCGCTCGCGCAATTAGCTTCTAGTTTCAAACTGAAATTATATTGATACTTAGATGTTGTTTGTGTATTGGCAGCAGAAGTGATGCATAACATTAATGAATTGTGGCGTCGTAAAGTTCTGTTAAAATAAGCAGTTTTTTTTTATTTGGGAGGGGGTGGCAGCGCCTTGCTGCTGCGCCCTATCCCCGAACCCTCCACCTTCTCCCACCTCAACCCAAAAACTCTCCATAATCTTTATAATCTTTATAAAATAATCTTTGCTCCACTCTCAGAACGAAAACAAATCTTACCAGCTGCTGGTAATGCCCATCCAGCTGGCTGATCTGCACAGCCAACAGTCTAGCACTGCTGGCGATGTCATCAAGGCTGATTCTCGCTTCTCCGGAGCACATGTTCGATTGGGCCGCGTTGCTGCATTCCTGTCGTGGGCCACTCACATCGCATCTATGAAGGCTCCTTGTGTTTGTACACATGACGAGTGCGCACAGTACCGCCAGTGTAAATAGCCACGCCTGGATCGAACCACGGCTATTGATGCCTGGAATTGAAAGAAAAAAGTGAACCATGAAATTCAGAATTTGACGGCACATTGAAATCAAAGTAGTTTCTTCTTCTTCTTCTCTCTCTCTCTTTTTTTTTTTTTTTTTTGCTAATTGTTTATTAGAGGGAGATGAAACCAATGTAATACAGGAACAAGAATGCCTGAGGACAATGGACAGGTGATTGCCATCTCACCATCTCAGTAACGGAAGAACTAGCCTAATCTGAGCCGCAAGACAGTATTTGGTTGGGTTGTGGAGTCTTGAGTGCAATGCTTACCTGTTTGCTGTTGCATATTGGGTGATGCCATTACTTCTGAAATCTTTCAAATCCCTCGTTATTATTATTATTTTTTTTTTGTTCTGTGATTTGAAAAAAATCTAGATTGATTATTTAATGTTTTTCATACACTGTTTTAGTAGTAGTTTTTAAAACACTTTTTTTTTTCGTTGAAGGATCAAGACGAAATTTCTGTAGGGTTTTCTCTGTTTTCGTCGCGAATGATTTCTGATTGACATCTCAAGTCGGCATTTATACCCTTTGCTTTACGTTTGTTCGGAAATTTTCATGAGTAATCACAAAAGCATGTTTTACGTTTGATGTTGTGTGTTAATTCCTTAGTTTATTTTTTTTGTATTTGTATTGAGGATGTCAACTTGTGAAAATTCGAGAATATGCTTCGCAGAATATCGCGAAATAGGGTAAAACAAAAATACATTATTTAAATGTTGTGTGTGGGCTCAAGGCGGAAACTTTTTACCTTCTCAGATTTATGAACTGGTCACGACACTAATTTAACTGAAAGGAGGATTATCATGTGAGATCAACGAGATATTTTAATTGCACATTTTTCGAATAATTCAAACAACATAAAATACTAAAAATATTCATTCCGTACTTCACATTTTTAGAAAATTTTGGAAAATAACTTTTGCCTAAAATTTGGGCTTTAACTAATAAGAATGTATGAATAAATATCAAAAATATTTCTTTGGCTGAATTTGTGGTTCAGCAAATTCCATAGCTTAGTAACTTCCATAATTTTTTACTCGGGGTGCAATTTTCTATCCGCTAAAGTTACCGCGGGTAAGCTTGGACACTTATGTCGGAGAGATCAATTCTGATCTGATAAATGATTTTAAAGAAATTTTTTGATTATCGTAAAATAAATTGGTTTGTTTGTGATAAATAAACAAGCAAACATTTGTACCTAAAACCCCTTAACGTTTCTGACTGGCAACAGAATTTGTTCAAAGTCTTCACAATTAAAAAAAACACACACATATAAAGCAGATTGTATTTTTGGTGGAGGGGGGATGTGGGGGAGGAGCGGGGGGGGGGGGATGGTAATAGATATCCCAACACATCTCTGCTCCCATCCCACACCCAACTTAAAAGTGAATGCTAATATTAAGGGGTGAGATTCCAAGCTACAGGGACATGTAACTGTGCCAAATGAGCAAAAACGAAGAGAGAGAGAGAGAGAGAGAGAGAGAGAGAGAGAGAGAGACCCTACCCCGTCCCCACCCCACCCGCCCCGCAGTCCATGCTTGGCCTTAACTCTCCATAACAGCTTCATGTTAAATAATGTAATTTAAGGGGAAAATCCATCAAGAGTAGGGATATTACTTCATTTTTTAACATTTTCGTTTGCTGATAACTCTTAATTGGAAACCTGCTATAAACTCAACTGACCCTGACCCTTAACTCTGTTGACCTTAAACCTTGATTCGCCTGACCTTGACTTTTGACACGCCCGATTTTGACCCTAATAGTGCGAGTTTCTATTCAACAAACCAGATCAAAAATATGAATCAAGAAATCAATATATAAATACTCGGCAAAATTTATATAAACCAGCAGTAGTTTTTTTTCAAAATTTCTAGAGGATTTAGAAGATTAAGCACATCCGGGAAAATATGTCAAAAACAAAAATCCTGAGGTGCTGCACACAAAGAAATATGGGCGTTTCCTGATATTCGATTTCTGCATTTTATATTAGTTATTTCTGATATTGTGGAGATTGTTTTATCAATGCTACATAGGATACTAAAACAACCGGGTAGTAGATGTCGTTATGATTCATTTAAATAATTGAAAACCCAAAGAAAGCTGCCAATTACCAATGTGTTACTCAGAAAGTGAATACCTTTTTTCCCCCTTTTCTGTTTTTTTTTCTCGTTTAGATGATTCTAGGAAACTCCTACACTAGGCGGCACACGAAGGGTCAATTTTGCACACTTATACAGGATGATAAAAGTCTCGTACCGGGACTGCAGAAATTTTTGACCTTGACCTTCAAATCGAAATCAAGGCAGTTTTTACTTCAGCGTTCGGCGCCTGCATTTAAAAAAAAACAAAAAAACAACAACAACAAAAAAAAAAAAAAAAAGAAACTCTTATACGAACCAAAATTGCAACTTATAAATGGATAAATTGGTAATATAAATGTGATGCCACATGAACGTTTTGTAAAACCATTAAACTATATTTTGCGAAGAAAAAGGAAACAGGAATCTTGGGAGAAAAAACAGGTGCACCGGTCGGGTCAAATCGAAATGGGATGAGAAACAAGGCGATTTTTCTTCTTGGCCTATATTTATAAGATTTGTGTATTTTCATTAGAAAGCTCCAAAATTTGTTTTTAAGCACGAGAAAATTGGTTGTCAAATTGTGAGTTATTAAAATTGATATTTTTTAAATACAATTCTACCACAAGAGTCAAGTAGTCACCTAGTCTTGTAGCCACGTAGTCAAGTAGTCATTTATTTAATTAGACGCGTAGTTAAGTAGATGGGAAGTCAGGAAGTCCCGTTCGATTAGTCAATTAGTCAGCGAGCAATTTATGGCAATATGCATTTCACGGACGTGTACCATGGGCGTTCCACCTTTGATGAGTTTAAAAATTTTTTTAAAAAGGTTAATAACGTGACCACTATAACTGGTATAAGAGACGCTATATTTGGTTTCAGCAACCCCTCCCCACTCCTCCACCCCATCCCCCAGCAAAGTAATAATAACCCCGGAGGAATCAAATTGCAGTATTCTAGTGCACACTAACAACACACGCCCGCACGTGGGACCTTACTTCTGGTGTATATATATATTATATATATATATATATATATATATATATATATATATATATATATATATATATATATATATATATATATATATATATATATATATATATACATGATCAAATGATCAAACTAGACCAGGAAGTGAAAAACTAACGTCTTTTTTAATACTGATCCTGTCTGAAATTGTCACGAAACAATAGTCACTTGTTAGTGAAAGTCTGACCATGAAAAAAAATGCTGCTTTGTTGTGGGTGGTGGGGTTATGGGGGTGGTGGGGGTGGGGGCGATCAAACATTAAACAGTCTCATTCATGCGAAGTAATGGGGTTTCTCGAAACCCTTGTAGCCTTTAAAACTTTGCATTAATGTTAAAATACATAACTAAACTAGACCGAATTCCGCTAGATAGCGGTATGACCAGTTTGCAACAACCACAAGAGAAAATGTACGTTTTACATGATGACCGCGAAGGTCGAAAATCTCTAATTTTTCTACAGATGATCAGATTCCGGTTCACCATGACCAAGGAGACCAAGGTCACGAAGGAAACCCTGATATAGCGACTTTTAGGTCCAGAAGGTCGAAAATAACCTCAAAATCACACTAATTCTCTAACCGCTTTTAATATAATTGCCAACTTCCAGTTATTGACTTTGACCATGACCGAGAAGGTCAAGGTCACCAAGGTACCTCTTGTTGGCCGAAACGGTCGACAATATGCTCAAAATCGCTCTGTTGGTAACTGCTTTTCGAGATAATGAGCAACTTCCGGTTTTTGACCTTGACCGTGACAGTGGAAATCAAGCTCACCGATGCACCTCTTACATAATGTCTATTAGGCCCAAAGTAAGCTCAGAAATAAGCTCAGAATAGCTCTGTCTCTAACCGTTTGCGGGATACCGACCAGCTTCCGGGTTTTGACTTGACTTTGACCGAGGAGATCACGGTCACCGAGATACCTCGGATATAACGTCTTGTTATGGCCCAAAAAATCGTAAGTTAGCTCAAACTCTCAAACCATTTTTGAGAAAATGTTCAACTTCAGGTTTTTGGCCTTGACCATGAACGAGGAGATCAAAGTACCTCCTTATATAACGTCCTTTAGGTGAAAACAGGATAAAAAATAAGCTGAAAACCACTCTACCTGCGACCATTTTCGAGATAATGGTCAACAACCGGTTTTTGACCTTGACATGACCAAGTAGGTCAAGGTCACCGAAGTACATCTTATATTACGTCTTTTAGGCACAACAGGTCGAACATAAACTCAAGATCGATCCATCTCTAACTTTTAAGATCGATCCATCTCTAACTTTTTTTCGAAATAACGGCGAAGCGTGCTCCAGCGGTTTTCGACATACAAGGTCACGTGACCCTTTGACTTTGACCCTGAATGTCAAGATTCAGACCGCGAGGTTACTCCTGACTTGAACCATATACATGTTCAAACAAGTGCTCTGTCTGGTCATGTTTCGTGATAAACAGTCGGTTTTAAAAAAATATTTTGACACTTTGACCTTGACCTTGAGAATCACGGTAAAAAAAAGCCAGTTTCGCGAGGTCTCATTACCCTCTATATCTATTCCAAATGTCGTCTTCTTAGGTCAAACGTTGTAGTTAGAGGTTTCTGTAAACCATTTTGAGGTATAAAATATTTTGACTTCAGTTTCAGCTTGAACTTGAAAATCAAGGTCAAAGGCATTTGTGGTTTTTCCCGTCTCATCATATCCTCTATCTGTCTGGCAAATTTCATCTTCCCCTAGGTCAAATAGCCTATGAGGATTTTTCTGTAAACCAGAGGCGGAAATAAACTAAAAAAAAAGAAAGCTAAAAAAGGAATAAACTTTTGGAATATCTGGCAAAACATATCCATTTGCAAACATTGTTTGCAAGAAGGAATAAATAATAAAAATATATAAAAGAAATAAAAATAAAAAAAGAGTGCGCTGAAACAACACCCGGCCTTGTCCCTCAAACAGTAAATAAAAGTGAAAAATTTTGAATTAAAATAGAATTCAACCATTTCGTCTCACCGAGATTTACATTGGTCATAATAAAAAAGTCCATTTTAGCAAAGCCCCCTTCCTCATATATATATATATATATATATATATATATATATATATATATATATATATATATATATATATATATATATATATATATATATATATATATATATATATATATATATATATATATATACTCATAAAGTTAAAAAACGTAACGTTCACTTCCTATATATGAATATAAAGATGCTCCCAATCAGGGTGTTAATTGGATCTATCAAATTTTTGTTGCTAATAGTCGACTACCAGACGTTAAAGGCCGCGGAGGGTAAGTTACCCCTCCCCCCTTTGCCTTGTGGCATTCTATTCCATGGTGAAGTTAAAATTAAATTCTCACGGTTAAAATCGGAAATTGTAGTCGGCAGGCTGTACGAAGTTTCAACCTAATCTGATAGGCCTAAATAATGTCAGGACTGACCGCGCAATTCAGCGCGAACGCGCGATCGGGATGTTCCAAATTGGATATTCAACCTCAGTCGTCGCAAGAGCTTTTGAAGTGCACAAATCCGCACTGACATGCCTTAGAACCTGTTGAGAAAAAAACTGGGTCCGCCTCAGACCGCTCTCGATCGGGGAGACCGCGGGTTACTACCCCCACAGGCAGGACCAATAACTACGTCTGTCGCATCTCCGAGACTGTTTTCTTTCGGCAACAGTCACTGCTAGGCAGGCCCCTGGAACCCACAATAACCGCGTCTATAGCCAGACTTTAAGAAAACCGGCTCCGATACGCGCGCCCCGACCCTATCGGGGATTGCTGTTAATCCCCGCGCGAAAGCACACGATTTCAGTGGGTCAGTGGTCATAACTTCCCATTCCCAACCTTTACCTTTACCAAAAAGATCAAGGTCACAAAGTATCTCTTGTATAACGTCGTTTAGGCCCATAGAGTCAAAACTGAGCTCTGTAACCGTTTTCAACAGAAGTTGTCCTATCTGTAACGGTTTTCCGGATACAGAGTTAACATGACCTTCAGCTTGAGGGTCAAGGTCCAAGGACATGAGATTCATAAGTTATCTCCTCCCCCTCCCCTACTAATACCGCACATGATTCGAACCCCATCCCTAGCTGTTTGTCGTGATATGGCCCTTTTGGCCTTGACCTTTGAGGTCAAGGTTGATTAAAATGAGTTTCCAGCCCAGGTATTTTTTACCACCCCCAACCTACCCCTTATGAACCAAAAACCACCCCCTCCTTAACCCACCCCTTATGAACCTAAAACCACCCCTCCCCAACATACCCCTCATGAACCTAAAACCACCCCAATCCACCCCTATGAACCAAAAACCACCCCTTCCCCAACGCACCCCTTTTGAACCAAAACCCACCCCCTCCCCAACTCAACCCTATGAACTGAAACCCCCCCCCCCCTCACCAACCTACCCCTCATGAACCTAAAACCTTCCCCTCCCCAACCTACCATTCATGAACCCCAAACCACGCCAACCCACCTCTTATGACCCAAAAACACCCCCTCCCCCGCCCACCCCTCATGAACCTAAGGCCTTCCCTCCCCCACCCACCCCTTAGAAGCGGGAGCGCCAGGGACCCACTTACATGATCTTGACATATTTTGTATTGTGTCAGGATTAGCTGACACTTGCTCGTATTGAAATAGACATAGACGTAGAATATACCGGCTGAAAGACTGAACGCTTTAATTATGTAACGGACATGTACAATATACCTCGCTTGGAGTATCTGTGTGGTGCTGAATTATGTATATAGTTGTTCCCCGTCCATATTATTTACGATTTTTTTCTAGGCTTTTGTTTCTATTTCAGTGTCACTTTAAGTAATTTTTGATTCAATCCCCGCCCCCCCCCCCCCCGCCCTTGCCCTCCTCTTCGCTCCTCAATGATCATGTGATGTTGTACACACGTCGCGATGTGACCCCGGTCCAGTGTTCGGCGCTTGGCTGTACGTGAAAGTCGAAACAGTGTATTTCCCGGAGTCCAAGGTCGTTGCATGGACATAGGGGAAGAAACTGGCATTCTTAGAACGCCCCGCCCCCCCCCCCCCCAACCATACCCATCAAAGTAACATGTCCTTCCACTCCCCTCCCCCCGCCCCGTCCCCGTTGCACCTGTGTCATGCCGTGCGTTAGAATATGTGCGAATTCGACAAAGGAAAAACAACTGGCGAAAAGTTGCCTATTTGAGGGCGGTCCATCGCGAGGTTTTTCTGTACACTGTTTTATGTTGCCTATTTGAGGGCGGTCCATCGCGAGATTTTTCTGTATATGGTTTTATGTTGACTATTTGAGGGCGGTCTATCGCGAAGTTTCTCTGTACACTGTTTTATGTTGACTATTTGAGGGCGGTCCATCGCGAGGTTTTTCTGTACGCTGTGTTATGTCGATTATTTGAAGGCGGTCCATCGCGAGGTTTTCTGTACACTGTTTTATGTTGACTATTTGAGGGCGGTCCACCGCGAGGTTTTCTGTACACTGTGTTATGTCGACTTTTTTAGGGCGATCCATCGCGAGGTTTTCTGTACACTGTTTTATGTTGACTATTTGAGGGCGGTCCACCGCGAGGTTTTCTGTACACTGTGTTATGTCGACTTTTTTAGGGCGGTCCACCGCGAGGTTTTTCTGTACACTGTTTATGTTGACTATTTGAGGACGGTCCATCGCGAGGTTTTCTGCACACTGTTTTATATTGACTATTTGAGGGCGGTCTATCGCGAAGTTTCTCTGTACACTGTTTTATGTTGACTATTTGAGGGCGGTCCATCGCGAGGTTTTTCTGTACACTGTTTTATGTTGACTTTTTGAAAGATTATTTTTTCTCTAGGCGCTGATTTCTAGTATTTAAAGGTTAGGAACAAAATAGAAGTTGTGTAAATTAGCATCTGAAAAAGTCCATTCAGAGAAAGGCTATAAAAAATAAAAAGTATGTGAGTCAAATTATATTAAGAAACAAGTTCATTTACAACCCCCTTTTTCTGTTTTGTTTTTCCTGTTTTTTTTTCTTTTTTTTTTTTTTTTTGTATAGATATATAGTAACCCAGTTTCCCAAGCACCGGTTTCATCGAAACGATACAAACTCGAGATAAAATTACATCCGGCCTGAAATTGTAGGTTTGATGCTGGTATTAAACGACATCCATTTATGACGTTTTATGACGTCGTTAAATAACATCGGATGCATCCTTATATTACAATTCGTCATGAGCTGAAAAAAGAAGAGAAAAACCAAGCGTACAATGAATATTACTAAGAATATATGGAGGTAGAAGGTGGGGGGGGGGGGGTGAGGGGGGTCTTTATGGCTGGAATACAAAAATCAGTTTCGCCTTAAAAAGACATCTTATAAATAGGTGCTTTCATTTTAGATCTGCAGTCGCTCTTTTTCAGTTTTTTCTTGGTCGGACTCTTTCCTTTCTTTCTTTTTTTATTCTTCTATATTTTTCAGTTAAACGTTCTCTTGGTATTTCGAATACAAGCACCTACTGATGCACGAGGAAGTATTCTCTTCCAGTTCTACTACGTAATTTCCTGTCATTTACTTGCCTCGTGGCTTCGTTAATGATTTATTATCACCCATGGCACTACCGTGTGGGGGGGGGGGGGTGGGGGGCGGGGGCTATAGAAACGCCTCGTGTCCGTCTGTCCGTCCGTCCGCAACCCTGATAACCCCTTTTGTCCGGGCCGCTTTCTGGGCTTGCCTCGGTTGCACAGCTTTGAAACTTCACTCAGTGAAAGAATATATATCGTAGATTTGCAAGGTCTTGATTTCAGTTGTATCGACAAAAAATTGCCAGAATTCTGACCCTCCAAACTTAGGTAATTTTTTTCTTCTTCTCAGTCCGTGTGGGAGGTTTTGTCCGGGTAAGGTAAACTTTCCCTGTTCTATCTCAGTGCACCAAGCTTTTGCACATAAGCTGATTTTAAGGAAACTGGGTAAGCCGATTCCTTACATCAGCAGAGACGCTTTTTAGACGTTTTTGCAAAAAAAATTAAATGTAGCCTTTTATTCAGTTTTTAAGACCAGCCGACTTTGTCGGTCTGGTCTTATCATATCAGTAGAGGGGCTACCCGTCGTCTGTATGTACGTATATACGTGTGCAAACTTTTACACATCGGATTCCTTTCAAATTTTGTGTGAATGTTCTCTGGGTAGGCCTCTCTGATCTTTTTGGCGATCCGCCAAAAATTGACCAAATGTGTGTGTGTGTGTGGGGGGGGGGGGGGGATTTGAAGTTTTTCGTTGCCAGTTTTCAAAATGCTTCTTCTCCCACAATTTTGATCAGGTTCTCTTCAAATTCTGTGCGAATATTATCTAGATAGGCGTCTGTTGAAAAACTACTTTGGCCAAATGTGGGGCATTATTTTTTTTTTTAGCTTCCAATTTTCAAAATGCTTGTTCTCGCTCGATTTTGATTGGATTCCTTTCAAATTCTGAATGATGTGTTTTCTAGATGGGCGTCTCTTGAAGGTTTACTTTTTTGGTGATCCGCCAAAAATTGGTTAAACGGGGTCATTTTTTTTTTCTTTGGCAATTTTCAAAATGCTGCTTCTCCCACAAATTTGACCAGATTTTCTTTAAATTTTGTGAGAATATTTTTAGATAGGCCTCTTTTGAATTTTTTTTTGCGATCCGCCAAAAATTGGCAAAATAGGGGCATTTTTTTTTTTTGCATCCAATTTTCAAAATGTTTCTTCTCCCACAACTTTGATTGAATTCTTTTCCAATTTTGTAGGTTGATCTCTAGGTAGGCCTCTCTTTAAAATTTACTTGTTTTGGCGATCCTCCAAAAATTGAAAAAATGCGGGGCATTTAAAATATTTTGGTTGCCAGTTTTCAAAAACGGTTCTTTTCCCACAATTTTGATTAGATTCCTTTGCAAGTTTGTATGATTGTTCTCTAGGTAGGCCTCTCTTCAAAATTTACTTGTTTTGGCGATCCTCCAAAAATTGGAAAAAAATGCGGTGCATTTAAAAAATTTTTGTTGCCAGTTTTCAAAAACGGTTCTCTACCACAATGTTGATTAGATTCCTTTGCAAGTTTGTATGATTGTTCTCTAGGTAGGCCTCTCTTCAAAATTTACTTATTTTGGCGATCCTCCAAAAATTGGAAAAAAATGCGGGGCATTTAAAACTTTTTGTTGCCAGTTTTCAAAAACGGTTCTCTACCACAATGTTGATTAGATTCCTTTGCAAGTTTGTATGATTGTTCTCTAGGTAGGCCTCTCTTCAAAATTTACTTGTTTTGGCGATCCTCCAAAAATTGGATAAAAAATGCGGGGCATTTAAAAAATTTTTGTTGCCAGTTTTCAAAAACGGTTCTTTTCCGACAATGTTGATTAGATTCCTTTGCAAAATTGTATGATTGTTCTCTAGGTAGGCCTCTCTTGAAAAATTAATTTTGTTTACGATCTGTTTAACACTGGTTAAATGCGGGGGGGGGGGGGCATTTTTTTTTTTAATTTAATGATAGCCAATTTTTAAAATACCTTTGGATTGCATTCCTTTTCAAATTAGTACGACTGTTCTCTTCATGTTTCTCTCTTCAAAACGACTTTTTTGCGATCTTCCAAAAAATTGGCCAAATGATGGTTTTTTTCGTTTTTTTTTTTGTTTTTTTTTTGCTTCCAATTTTTAAAATGTTTCTTGTCTCACAATTATAACTGGATTCCTTTCCAATTTGGAACGATTGTTCTCTAAGTACTCGATCCTCTCTTGTAAAAATGCTTTTTTTGGGGATCCGCTAAAAATTGATCGAATGGGACTCATTTATAATTTTATGATTACCAGTCTTCAAAATGCTTGTTCTCCAACAATTTTGATCAGATTTTCTTTGAATTTTGTAGGAATGTTTTTGGGCAGACCTCTCTCGAAATATTACTTTCTTTGCTGATCCGCCAAGAACTGGCCAAATGCAGGGGGCATTTTTAATTTATTGCCTTCAAATTTTAAAAATCCGTCTTTTCAAACAATTTGTATGGGATTTCTGTCCAATTTTGCACGATTGTTCTCTGGGTAGGCCTCTCTTGAAAAGCTACTTTTTTGGCGATCCGCTTAAAATTGGTTAAATAGGGGCATTTTTAAAATTTCCTGATAGCCAGTTTTTAAAATACTTTATCTCCTACAAAGCAAAATTTGTCGTAGTGGAATCAAGGACAAGACGTCCCCGGCCATAAGGTCCCAAAATAAATTTAGGGTTCAAACGTCCCCAAAGCTAAAACGTATGATAACCTAAATTAACGCTTTATTAAGCTTTGCTTTTGGCCACAGTATCCCCGGCCGTAAGGTCCCAAAATGAATTTAGGTCGTCCCAAAGCAAAATTTCTCTTTAAACCGGCATAACACGTCTCCGGCCAAGAAGTACCCGGCCATAAGGTTCCCGGTCATGAGGTCCCCAAATTAATTTAGGGTCAAAACGTCCCCAAAGATAAAACATATAACCTAAATTAACGCTTATTAAGCTTTACACCGGCCATATATCTCCTTCCATAAGGTCCCTAAATGAATTTAGGGCCAAAACCTTCCAAAAACCAACGAAAAACTTATGACAACCTAAATTAGCGATTTGTCAAGCATTACCCCGGCCATGAAGTGCCTGACCATGAGGTCCCAAGCCCTTAGGTCCCCGAATGAATTTAGGGCCAAAAAGTCCCCAAAACAAAACGTATAACATAAATTAACGTTTTACCAAGCTCTGCCCCAGCCATATTATGGCTGGCCGTCAGATCCTCAAATGATTTAAGGGCCAAAACGTCCCAGAGGCTAAAAATGTATGATAACCCTAAATTAACGTTTTATTAAGGTTTACCTCGGCCATGAAGTTCCCGGCCATGATGTCCCTGGCCGTAAGGTTCATGACCATAAATTAGCGGCCATAATGTTCATGACCATAAAGTACACAACCTGGCAATATTGTCCCCGGTCATAAGGTCCCTAAATGGTTTTAGGGCCTAAACATCCCTATAGCTAAAACGTGTGATAACCTAAATTAACGCTTTATTAAGCTTTACCCTAGCCAGAAGGCACCCGGTCATAAGGTTCCCGGCCGTAACGTCCCAAATGAAAAAACAAAAACAAAACAAAAACAAAAAACAAACAAACAAACAAACAAGCAAACAAAATAACGTATAACCTAAATTAAAGCTTTATTAAGCTTTACACCGGCCACATGTCTTCTGGCATGACACCCCAAATCAAATTTAAGTCCAAAATGTTCCCAAAGCCAAAACAGCTTATGATAGCCTAAATTAACGATTTCCTAAGCTTTACCTCATCTATAAGATGTTCGACCATGATGTCCGCAAATGAATTTAGGGCCAAAACGCCCCCAAAGCTAAAATTATATGATGACCTAAGTTATCGCTTTATTAAGCGTTGCACTGGCCATATGGCCTCTGTCATGACGCCACAAATCAAATTTAGGGCCAAAACGTCCCCAAAGCCAAAACAACTTATGATAGACTAAATTAACGATCTACTAAGCTCTGCCTCATGTATAAGATGTTCCGCCATAAAGTATCAGGCCATAAAGTCCCCAAATGAATTTAGGTCCAAAACATCCCCAAACCTAAAATTGTATGATAATTTAAATTAACGCTTTATTAAGCCTTGCCTTGGACATAAAGTCCCCGGCCATAATGTCAATGGCCATTAGATACCTGGCCATAATGTCCCTAGCCATATGGTCTACGGCCATGAGGTCCCTAACTGAATTAAGGACGATAATGTCCTCAAAGCAAAAAAAAACAAACTTATAATGACCTAAATTGACGCTTTATTAAGCTTTACACCAGCCATTAGTTTCCGGTCATTAGATCCCCAAATAAATTAACCGCCAAAACCTCCCCAAAGGTAAGCAACGTATGGTAACCTAAATTAATGCTTTATTAAGCTTTACCCCGGCATCAGGTCTTCAGCGACAATGTCCTGGCCATAAGGTCCGCAAATGAATTTAGGCCAAAACGTCCCAGAAGCAGGAATTCAGGACAAAACGTTCCGATCATTAGGTCCCCGGCCATAAGGTCCAAAAATAAATGGCCAAAATGTCCCCATACCTAAAATGTATGATTACCTAAATAAACGCTTTATTAACCTTTACCCCAATCGGAAGGTATCCGAAAAGAATGTTCCCAAATGAATTTAGAGCCAGAACGCCCCCAAAGCAAAATTTGTCACGGAGTCCAGGACAACACGTCCTCGACCATAAGGTCCCTGGCCCAAGAATACCCTGCCGTAAAGTCTCCTGTTATGAGGTCCCCAAATGAATTTAGGATCAAAACGTCCCCGAAGCAAAAAACATATAACCTAAATAAACGCTTTATTCAGCTTTACACCGACCATATGTCCCGTACCATAAGGTCCCTAAAAATTGAGGTCCAAAATTCCCCAAAGTAAAAAAATATGATAACCTAAATTGGCAATTTATTCAGCTTTTACCCTGGTCATAAGATCCCCGGCCCTAAAGTACCCAGTCCATGAAGTCCCCAAGTGGATTTAGTCCCTACAGCTGAAAAACATGATGACCTCAGAAAACGCCGTATTAAGCTTTACCCTGGCCATACGCCTTCCAGTGGAACCTATTAAACCTATTAAGCCTAATTTTAATATTATCCATTTCTTACAAAAAATGTTACCGAAAAAAACTCACATTTTTAGATTACTTTCACAGAATGTCTGTATTGTTTACTTGTAAATATATATAAATTATAACTATTAAAATGAAAAAAAAATATTAAAATATGTTTAAAAACCCTTAAACCTATTAAAACTATTATTTCAGAATGTCAGACCCTGTAAAAAGTTACTTTTTGGATGCTCCAACATTCCATTAAAACTGTTTTTTATTGCAAAAAAACTCTATAAAACCTATTTTTTAAGTAAGGACCTATTAAAATGACCCATTTTTCCCGAGGAGCGCTGCATAAGGTACCTTGCCATAATGTCCCCGGCCATTAGATCCCCAAATGAATTTAGTTCCAAAACGTCCCCAAAGCAAAAAAAACGTATGTTAAGCTTTACAATGTTTTTACATGCTTTGAAGGTAAAATTCAACTAGAAAATGACATATTGACGAAAAATACAAAAATTTACATTGGGCTTAGAAATTGTGCGATGTTTTGTCCGCACCACTTTGCATCTGATCAGTTGTGGTAGGGATCTGCAACCTTGCACAATGAAAATATATGTACTGCAGATGTGCATCGTCGTTTTATTTCTGAAATTGGTGAAAAAGTGGTTGGGGGAATTTGGGACCAAAATAACTCGTCCACTATAGAAGGTGTTCACTATTGGGGGACATTTCGCAACCAGTTTTCCAAAAGTTGTTTCTTCCATATTTTTGATCGGATTACGGTTTAATTTTACATAAATGCTCGCCAGACTTTCTTCTCTTCAAAAGCTAGTTTTTGGGGACACAAAAGAAATTTGACTAAGCGGGAGGGCATTTTATTTTTTGAGTCCAGTTTCTACTCTCACGATATGGATCTCATTCCTTTCCAATCTTGTAGTATGAAAACACCGTTTCCACTGCAGTGCAGTGGATCCGCATGCCGTTTCTGCTGCAGGGCAGAGCGTGTGACGACATTGATGGCGTGTAAACGAAACGTCATTTCTGCATTTGTTTATGCGATTGGAGTTGAAATAACGGACCTCCGCTGAAGTGTCAAAACGGAACGTTTGAAAGGAGGGGGGAGAAAATACTTGTTTATTTGAGGCTTGTGAGGGTGTTTTTTGAAAAAAAGGCCACATGAGTTTCAAGGCGACACAATAAAGTGCCTATTAGAAGGTAAGTTTTTTTTCTTTCTTTTTTTCTTTTTTTAAGCATTTCCCACACACTCTCTCTCTCCACCGCACATATACCAACACCAAGACCAGAGTTAGCGTTTCATTTCATAAGCCTCCCCCGTCATAGGTTTTTTTACCCAGATGGGAGGGGGGCATTTTTTGTAAGCATTTCCCACACTCTCATACATACACATACCAACACCATGATAAAATGTTTTGCTTATTTCGTAATATTTGGTGGCCGCTCTGAAAAGAGCAGCCGTGAATGATTTTACTTCTTGCGGCTGTCTTTCTTGCAGCCGATCTTCCTCCTGTGAGCCGCTACCCCCGCCCTGTTTGAGAAGAAAGTGTTACCCAGAACGCTACAGGTATGACGTTCGGACTTGTTAGCCTCTGGGCAGTTGGCTTCGTGCGTTTGCCTTGTGACACCCTGCGGAATGATAAAGCCGCAGAAGTCACAGAAGTGTGTATCGTCTACTGAGTCCAGGAAACGCACGACATCTTGGCGGTTAGAGTCCTCCACTTTCGTCTCAAACAGGGTAGTGGTGTGACCAGAATCGGAAGGCGGCTGCATCTGGCTGGTTCGCGTGTCTGAAATGGCGGCGACAGCGGCTTCCAGGGCATCCATAGGAGCAGCATGAGGACTCGGTGGCTTACTGACGGTGGCACTGGGAACGTACCTCTTTGGTAGCTGCTGGGTCGACACTCTACGGACAGTGACGTCCGGCGTTATCCTTATCTCGCCTCGAGTAGTCACTTTCTGGCAGGGCGACGGACCTGGCGACTGTTGCCTTAGCCGTTTGTGGCTCTCCTGCGCAGCCCTGCCAAACCGGTTGTATTCTTGAGCCGTTTGTCTTTGCCTCCTCTTTTGTAACATGAATATTTGGTATTCGATGTAGAGTTCTTCAAACAGATTCACATCTTTCTCTGTTAGGAAAATCCTTTGTTTCCTCTCCGCATTAAAGAATTCCGCTTTGCAATCGATGATTGTAGACTGGAAATCGTGTGAAGGGAAACATTTATATACTATGTGCCGATCGAAAACGAGGCTAGCGTCTTGACGTCTACGCTCAGTCCTTACGTAAAGGCAAGCCATGCAAATGACGTCAGATAGCACACCCACATTAGCAATCTGGAAGGCGGGTTCGTTATATTTTGTGTTTTGCGCGTTTATATTTTTTTTCTTAGATGGACGCTTTTGCATTTTAGGTCATTAAAGTGTATTTTATATGTGGGTGAAAAATAAAATTTCAAGTGTTCTAACGCTTTATATTTATACACGGGTCTAGAGTTTTTTGTAACATGTAAAATTAAGAAAAAATAATGAAATTCACACATTAATTCCACTTTAAGCATGGGGCCTTTGGCACACATATTGATAAAACTTCCATTGAAATGAGATTATTCCATGATTAATTTTATGTATTTCTCGCAAAAATGAGCAGTGCTATAATGGTATTTTCCGATTATTAAACAAAGTTTAAAATTTGATTTTTGGATTCAATTTTATGTCTAGTTTTGACATAGAGTGGTCATAGACTATTTACATATGTGGGTGTATGTATAAGTTTTTCACCATACAATTTTAACTTTGAAAAAAAACTGTAAAAGTAGATGACTTCTGTCATGTTCAATCGATTTGCATGAAAATTTTACTTTTTGATTCAGTTTTATATCCAGTTTTAACATGGGTTGTATGCATATTTGTAACATGCCGCCATTTTAACTTTGTAAAAAGTGAAAAAGTGGGATAAGTTTCGCTATGCTTGGTCGATTTGAATGAAAATTTTACCGTTTGATTCAGTTTTATATCTAGTTTTGACATAAAGTAATCATGAAAATTTCACCATTTTATTCCGTTTTCTGGCTCATTTACAACAGGGGACTATTTGCGTAGGAGGCTTTAAGCATACCCTCAAGACGGGTCTTGGAATGGCGCGCCTCCATTCAAACATGTGTTTAAAGTTTTTTGGAAGATATTACGTCATAGTATTGTTCAACAAGTTTTTTATTCAACAAGTTGTTTAACAATTGTAGAACAATTGTTCAACAAGCTGTTGCTCAACATGTTCAACATGTTGAACATGTTGTTCAACATGTTCAACATGTTCAACATGTTGTTAATCATTCCAACACCCGTCTTGAGGGTGTGCTTACAGCCACCTATGCAAATAGTCCCCTATTGTAAACTAGCCTTAAAGCTGAATCAAATGGTGAAAATTTCATGCAAATCGGTCAACCATAACGAAAGTTATCTCCCTTTTAAGTTAAAATTTTAAAGTGAATCCATTATGCATACAGCAACCTGTGCAAATAACCCATGACTACTTTATATTAAAACTAGACATCAAACCGAATCAAATGGTGAAATTTTCATTCAAATCGGTCAACCATAACGAAAGTTATCTCACTTTTAACTAAAATTTTAAGGTGAATCAATTATGCATACAGCCTCCGGTGCAAATAGTCTATGACCACTTTATAGCAAAACTAGATATAAAACTGAATCAAACAGGAAAATTTTCATGCAAATCGGTCAACTATAACGAAAGTTATTCCATTTTTAGGTGAACATTTTAAGGTGAATCCATGATGCACACAGTGGAATTATTGTGTGAATTTCATTATTTTTTTTAAATTTTACATATTACAAAAAACTCTAGACCCTTGTATAAATATAAAGCGTTAAAACACTCGAAATTTTATTTTTCACCCACATATAAAATAGACACTTTAATGACCTACAATTCCTTTATCTACTGCTCATTTTGTGAGAAATATTTAACATTTACCAGATAATAATCCTATTTCAATCCTAAAATTAATGAAAATAAATAAAATATAACTTTTTCCCTTACGTGACATCTTTTTTTATATAAAAACTGATGCAAAAGCGTCCATCTAAGAAAGAAAAATATAAGCGCGCAAAACACAAAAATCACGAACTCGCCGTCCAGATTGCTAATGTGGGTGTGCTATCTGACGTCATTTGCATTGCTTGCCTTTACGTACGGACTGAGCGTAGACGTCAAGACGCTAACCTCGTTTTCGATCGGCACATAGTATATAAGTGTTTTCCTTCACACGTTTTCCAGTCTACAATCATGGATTGGAAAACGGAATTCTTTAATGCGGAGAGGAAACAAATGTTTTTCCTAACAGAGAAAGATGTGAATCTGTTTGAAGAACTCTACATCGAATACCAAATATTCATGTTACAAAAGAGGAGGCAAAGACAAACGGCTCAAGAATACAATCGGTTTGGTAGGGTGGCGGAGGAGAGCCACAAACGGCTAAGGCAACAGTCGCCAGATCCGTCGCCCTGCCAGAAAGTGACTACTCCAGTCAAGATCAGGACGACGCCGGACGACACTGTCCGTAGAGTGTCGACCCAGCAGCTATCAAAGAGGTACGTTCCCAGTGCCACCGTCAGTAAGCCACCGAGTCCTCCTGCTGCTCCTATGGATGCCCTGGAAGCCGCTGTCGCCGCCATTTCAGACACGCGAACCAGCCAGATGCAGCCGCCTTCCGATTCTGGTCACACCACTACCCTGTTTGAGACGAAAGTGGAGGACTCTAAAAACCAAGATGTCGTGCGTTTCCTGGACTCAATAGACGATACACACTTCTGTGACTTCTGCGGCTTTATCATTCCGCAGGGTGTCACAAGGCAAACGCACGAAGCCAACTGCCCAGAGGCTAACAAGTCCGAACGTCATACCTGTAGCGTTCTGGGTAACACTTTCTTCTCAAAAAGGGCGGGGGTAGCGGCTCACAGGAGGAAGATCGGCTGCAAGAAAGACAGCCGCAAGAAGTAAAATCATTCACGGCTGCTCTTTTCAGAGCGGCCACCAAATATTACGAAATAAGCAAAACATTTTATCATGGTGTTGGTATGTGTATGTATGAGAGTGTGGGAAATGCTTACAAAAAATGCCCCCCTCCCATCTGGGTAAAAAAACCTATGACGGGGGAGGCTTATGAAATGAAACGCTAACTCTGGTCTTGGTGTTGGTATATGTGCGGGGGAGAGAGAGAGTGTGTGGGAAATGCTTAAAAAAAGAAAGAAAAAAAACTTACCTTCTAATAGGCACTTTATTGTGTCGCCTTGAAACTCATGTGGCCTTTTTTAAAAAAAAACACCCTCACAAGCCTCAAATAAACAAGTATTTTCTGCCCCCCTCCTTTCAAACGTTCCGTTTTGACACTTTAGCGGAAGTACGTTATTTCAACTCCAATCGCGTAAACAAATGCAGAAATGACGTTTCGTTTACACGCCATCAGTGTCGTCACACGCTCTTCCCTGCAGCAGAAACGGCATGCGGATCCACTGCAGTGCAATGGAAACGGTGTTTTCATACTACTGGTAGGCCTCTCTTTAATCGAATTGTATTCAAATTTTTCATAGATCAGTTGGCAATCCTCTTTTGAAAAGTTACTTTTCTGGCGATCGGCCAAAAATTGGCTAAATGGTGGGCATTTAAGAATATTTAGTAGCCAATTTTCAAAATGCTGTTTCTCTCACAATTTTAACCCGGTTTCCTTTATAAATTTGTACGAATTTTCAATAACCGGGTTTAACAATATGACAACCAGTTTTTTGGTGACCATGCAAGCCTATTGATAGGTGATTTACTAGATCTCGGCTGGTCACAATGCCCCTGGCCCTTTTTTGTTTAGATTTACAATCCACGATTGTTAACTTTCCGAAGTATCATACCTTGGAAACTTCACACGGTGAAAGAATTGATATTGTGAATTTCCAACGTCTTGCTTTCAGTTTGAGCGACCAATAGTGTCCATAATTACAGCCCTCTGAACTTAGGTGAATTAATTTTGCCACTCTTGAGTCTTGCTGTTATTTGATCAGAACAGAAAAAGTTATCTCTGTATGTCGGTAAGGTTTCAGTGAATTGCGAACTGGTCGATGTGGGATATGCAATCCACGATTGCCTTGTTATATTATGTGAAAGATAAAAAAGGCTGCAGTGTTAACATCTATTGTTGAAGGTTTCTGTGTCGGCAGAGAGAATTACATATGTGCAGTGTTTGTTAGGTCACTGTAACCTTGTTTAGTTTTAGTGTAACTCGATGTATCGAAATGTTATTATTTGTGTAACTGGAGTAAGTTATGTGACGCGCGCACAGTGTGTCTATATTTGGGTCAGTGTAACAAGTGTAACATCTAACCCTATATTTGGGTCAGTGTTACAAGTGTAACATCTAACCCTATATTTGGGTCAGTGTAACAAGTGTAACATCTAACCCCATATTTGGGTCAGCGTAACAAGTGTAACATCTAACCCTATGTTTGGGTCAGTGTAACAAGTGTAACATCTAACCCTATATTTGGGTCAGTGTAACAAGTGTAACATCTAACCCTATATTTGGGTCAGTGTAACAAGTGTACTATCTAACCCTATATTTGGGTCAGTGTAACAAGTGTAACATCTAACCCTATATTTGGGTCAGTGTAACAAGTGTAACATCTAACCCTATATTTGGGTCAGTGTAACAAGTGTAACATCTAACCCTATATTTGGATCAGCGTGACAGGTATCTAGTCCGACCGTATATTTGGATAAGCGTAACAGGCATCCAGTTTTATCGTACTTTTGGGTCAGTGTAACAGGTTTCCAGTCTGATCTTAAATGTGAATCACTGTGACAGGTGTGCAGTCTGATCGTATATTGGGACTGGGGTAACAGATGCAAATCTAAGCTTATATTTAGATCAGTGTAACAGATGCGTAGTCTGACCTTACATTTATATCAGTGTAACAGGTGCACAGTCTGACCTTATACAGTGGAACCTCGGCATCGGACCACCTTCCTCTTGGGACCACCTCTGAATTAGGGCACATTTTTTCGGTCCCGAATGCGCTCCATAGACTTTAATGGTTAAGAAAACTCCCAATTGGGACCACCTCGGATCGGACCACTTCGGGCCGCTTTTTTTTCGGTCCCGAGCCCTCAGAATGCCTGAGATCGGACCACTGTCAGTCAGTGGGGAATCCACTGTATTTTGGGGGCACACTACTTAAAACACTGAGCATGTTGCCGTCTTATATATTGTTGCTAGGGATTATGGTAGCAAGTATGTAATCAGACAGGGGCTTAGTTTTCTTGTCTATACTTTTGTACCTTGTCTAAACAATAGCGGCTGACAATATACAAACCTGAGACATCATAATATATGTGGTGCCTATTCTTTAGTATTTAAGCCGACCCAAATGCCACCGAATTCATAATGACAATTAAATGTCAATTTAAACACATCAAGGTAATTTAAATAAGAAAAGATGTTATTGCTAAGTTAAAAGACTACTTTGTAGAGTTTGTGTAGTTTTATTTTCAGAGAAACGCTTTGATCTTCAGACAAACTTTCGGTAGAAACAAAACTGGACGTCGTTTGCTAAATATAGTTGCATAAGTATGCAAAATAGAATGCTTATGTATTTCTGTAACATGCAGATTGTTATACAGTTGAGACATAATAGATGTTATTATTAATGGATATTTCTTTGTGTTTGGACATCAAACTTGAATCTGCGGTCAACTCGCAAAATTGTACCCAAGTAGGATTAAGTCTTCCAAATGGGACCACCTCTGAAATGGGATCATTTTATCCGGTCCCAAGGGTGGTCCGATTTCATAGGTTCCACTGTATTTAGATCAGTGCAACAGGTGCACAGTCTTACCTTATATTTAGATCAGTGCAACAGGTGCACAGTCTGACCTTTCATTTAGATCAGAGCCAACCCCCCCCCCCAGCCCCCCCCCCCCACACACACATTTCATCCTATCATAAGACTTATTTTGAGTGAACATACAGTAAAAAGAAAGGAAAAATACCATGTCTTTGCGTATTGATTTAACCTCGAAAACAACCTTAATAATGGAAAAAATATTAATAGATTTTAGCAATTAATAGTTTACAGCAAGAGGCCTATGAGTTCACTATGCGGGCAATAAAGGCAGGGAAAACACTTTGACCTTAAAACAAACATAATAATGCAAAAAATATTGATAGAACTCGTTTCGATCAAGTTCTATATAATGCCAAATTTTGGTGTCAATCGGATCAGTAGTTTTTGACAAGTTGTGATGGCAAAATGACAAAAAACTAGACAGAAATTCGCACAGCGAATTAGCCCCACTTGGAATGATAACTTAAAGCGGGAGGTAGATGATATTGCAGTTTGTTGACAATTTTCACATTTCTGAATGCAGAATATCCTCCTAAATACTACTAACTATACCGGTAAGGTCAAGGCCAAAAATTTGCTCTATCTCTTACCGTTTTCGAGATAAAGGCCAACTTCCGGTTTGAGGCTCGAAAGTGACATGGGGGTCAAGGACACCGGATGTTATACCTTACGTATCGTCGTATTGGGGGTAGAGGTCGAAAATGAGGTCAAAATTGCTCTATCTCTTACCGTTTTCGAGATAAAGGCCAACTTCCGGTTTGGGGCTCGAAAATGACCTGGAGGTCAAGGACACCGGAAGTTATACCTTACGTATCGTCGTATATGAGGTGGAGGTCGAAAATGAGGTCAGAATTGCTCTATCTCTCACCGTATTTGAGATAAATCATTGTTTTTCTTAAATAACGTTTTTCGCGATTTCAAGCTCAAGGTCAAAAATTTTTACCGGTTACTTCAGATCACATCGCCCTTTATATCTGTGCCAAGTTTGGCTTTTCTAGCTTCAATGGCCTTGCTGTAGATGTCTGGAAACCGATTGACCTTTTTCACGATTTGACCTTGACCAGTAAGGTCAAGGTCGAAAATTTTTATCAGGTGTACCATTTCAGATGACCCTCCATACATGTGCCAAGTTTGGTTGGTCTAGCTTCAGCGGTCTAGTCGGAGATGTCTGGAAACCGAATCGGCGGAAAAAGAAAAAAAGGAGGAAAAAAAATAGGTGAAGAATTCAAGGCAATCCATCCCCATTTGGTATTTTCAATACCAAGTGGGAATAAAATCATACGCACACCAAAAATGTTTATCATATAGTAGAATAAATCACTTAATCACAGGATGCAGCCACCACACAGACACACAGACACACAGACACACACACACACACACACACACACATATATATATATATATATATATATATATATATATATATATATATATATATATATATATATGTATGTGTGTGTGTGTGTGTGTGCATCCTGTGATTTATATATATATATATATATATATATATATATATATATATATATATATATATATATTTGGAGAGAGAGAGAGAGAGAGGGAGAGAGAGAGAGAGAGAGAGAGAGAGAGAGAGAGAGAGAGAAAGAGAGAGAGATCCAAACTTGGACGATGTAGGCTTGATACTGTACATCAAATAGCGCATAGTAAAAGCACGACTACTCCAAAAAATGCAGCAGAAACATACGAAAAAAAACACACACAGGATATGTAAAACTTGAAGGACGATAAGGGAAAAGAAATCTAACGCACCAACCTCCCACACCCCCTCTTAACAACCACCATCACCATCCAATGTTTGTTGCATTTGGGCAATTAATGTCGATGAAATGTACCAAAAGCCTCCATAAATAATGTCACACTGAGATAAAGAGAGGAAAGGTGTTTTCTGATTTCCCTCAATGCTTGGGATCGTAAACGATATGATAACATTGTGAAACTTCATAATCACGTTAGCGAGAGAGAGAGAGAGAGAGAGAGAGAGAGAGAGAGAGAGAGAGAGAGAGAGAGAGATATTTCCGAGTCAGTACAGCATAGAAAAGGGCTTACCTACGATTACAGCAATATGATATATATGTAGCCGTTTCTGAATTATAGAGAAGTGCGATAATAAAATCATACGCACATCCCCCGCGAACTTCCGTTTTTAGGCTCGAAAGTGACATGGAGGTCAAGGACACCGGAAGTTATAACTTACGTATCGTCGTATAGGGGATAGAGGTCGAAAATGAGGTCAGAATTGCTCTATCTCTTACCGTTTTCCAGATAAAGGCCAACTTCCGTTTTGGGGTTCGAAAGTGACCTGGAGGTCAAGGACACCGGAAGTTATACCTTACGTATCGTCGTATAGGGGGTGGAGGTCGAAAATGAGGTCAGAATTGCTCTATCTCTTACCGTTTTCGAGATAACTCATTGTTTTTCTTAAATAACGTTTTTCGTGATTTCATGGTCATGGTCAAGGTCAAGGTCAAAAATTTTTATTGGTTGCTTCAGATCACATCGCTGTTTATACATGTGCCAAGTTTGGCTTTTCTAACTTCAACGGCCTTGCAGTAATTGTCTGACAACCGATTGACCTTTTTCGCGATTTGACCTTGACCAGTAAGGTCAAGGTCAAAAAAATTTATCAGATGCACCACTTTCGATGACCCTCCATACATGTACCAAGTTTGGTTGGTCTAGCTTCAGTGGTCTCGGACGTTTTCGAGATAACTCATTGTTTTTCTTAAATAACGTTTTTCGCGATTTCAAGGTCATGGTCAAGGTCAAGGTCAAAAATTTTTATTCGTTGCTTTGTATCACATCGCCCTTTATATATATGCCAAGTTTGGCTTTTCTAGCTTCAACGGTCTTGCAGTAATTGTCTGAAAACCGTTTGACCTTTTTCGCGATTTGACCTTGACCAGTAAGGTCAAGGTCGAAAATTTTTATCAGGTGCACCACTTCAGATGACCCTCCATTCATATGCCAAGTTTGGTTGGTCTAGCTTCAGCGGTCTCGGAGGAGATGTCTGGAAACCGATTCGGCGGAAGAAGAAAAAAAATTAAAAAAAAGCGAGAAAAAAAAGGAAAAATAGGTGAAGAATTCGAGGCAATCCATCCCCATTTGGCATTTTCAATGCCAAGTGGGAATGACGGGCGACTGTAGGTAGGTCGGTCGGCCGGCCGGTTGGTCGGCAGGTAGGTAGGTAGTTAGATAGTTAGCTAAGTAGGTAGGCAGATAGGCAGGTAGTGAGTGAGGTAGTGAGGTAGGTAGTGAGCTGGTTAGTGAGGTAGTGAGGTAGGTAGTGAGGTAGTGAGTGAGGTAGGTAGTAAAGTAGTGAGTTAGTGATGGAGTTAGAGTCGGTGGGTTGATGGTAGCCAGGGAAGCAGGATAGGTTGGTCCTTAGGTCGGGAGGCAGTGGATGGGTCTGTAGGGGGGTAGTTTGGTAGGTAGGTAGGTAGGTAGGTAGGTAGGTAGGTAGGTAGATAGGGTGATTGGGTCGTTAGGTTGGTGGGTGAGTAGGTAGGTAGGCAGGGACGCAGGGTGAGTTGATCGGTAGGTGGGTAGGTAGGTAGGTATGTAGTGATCGAGTCAGAGTGGATGGGTCGGTGGTAGCCATGGAGGCAGGATAGGTGGGGCGGTAGGTGGGGAGGCAGGGTGGGTGGGTAGATAGGTAGGTAGATGGGTAGGTGGGGAGGAAGAGTGGGTGGGTCGGTAGTTAGGTAGCTAATTAGGGATGCAAGTGGAGTGGCCAGATCGGCAGGTAGGTAGGTAATTAGGGGGCAGGGTGGGTGAGTCGGTAGGTAGGTAAGTGGATAGGGAGGCAGGGTACTTAGGTAAGTTGGTGGGTAGGTAGGTAGGTAAGGAGGGAGACAGGGTGGATAGGTCGGTAGGTAGGTAGGTCGGTAGGTAGGTCGGTAGGTAGGTAGGTCGGTAGGTAGGTCGGTAGGTAGGTAGGTCGATAGGTAGGTAGGTAGGTAGGTAGGTAGGTAGGTAGGTAGGTAGGTAGGTCGGTAGGTAGGTAGGCGGTTGGGTAGGTGGGTAGGTAGGTAGGTACGTACGTACGTACGCAGGTAGCTAGGTAGGTAGGGAGGCAGGGTGGATAGGTCGGTAGGTAGGTCGGTAGGTAGGTAGGCGGTTGGGTAGGTCGGTAGGTAGGTAGGTACGTACGTACGTACGTAGGTAGCTAGGTAGGTAGGGAGGCAGGGTGGATAGGTCGGTAGGTAGGTAGGTAGATAGGGAGGCAGGGTGGGTGGGTCGGTAGGCAAGTAGTAGGTAGTGAGGCAGGGTGGATGGGTCGGCACGTAGATAGGTTTCATGTGTCTGTTGTTGAACCAAAGCTTCATACTTTGCAACAAAAAAAGATGACCTTTTCGAAACTGTTTGTGTCACATTCCTCGCTGTGTAATACCATCCGTGGCTGAAGGAACTGTTTGAAAAACTGTACCGAATTAACCATTTGATGCACGTGAAAATATAAGACATTTCCCACCACAAGCCGCACATGTTTGCTTTGTTCGATAAAGTGTTTAAAAAGAGAGAAAAAAAGAGACATGTTTACAAATATCTTAAACATCCAACAGCTACTATAAAAACACATAAAAACACGGGGCAAAAGTAATACAGTCATTAGAGGAGGGGGGGGGGGCGGGGGGGGCATAGTTTTGCTTTCCTCAGTCACAATTTTGTTTTGTGTAGAAACAGAAGTGAATTGATGTAGCGATTAAGTACATTATCTTATATCTGATAACCCTGACTTGAGGTCAGTTAAGTGTGATCATTTCTGGAAGGAAATGTTTTCACTATGGTATTGTGATTTATATATATATATATTCCACTTTTTTGCATAGCAAAGAATATTAAGACACTAAAATTCAACAGGAGTCACCTCAAACGAGGCATGTTTATTTAAGCCGGATAATCCCATGCAGAGGAGAAATTAAGCGGGTGGAATCGGTCGACATACATCTATGTGTTATTCTTTGTGACCGCGAAATTAACTAAGTCAAAATATTTAGGAGAAGTCTTTAAAGATTACTCTTATTCAATGCGTTTTTTGAAAGAAAGTGATTATAAGTTTAATTATGTAACATAAATAGTCAAATGCATTTGTACGGAATGCTCGGCTGAATTAAGAGTGGGTGTTTAATTGCTGATTTGAACTCCTAGCAAAGAATGCCATCCCAGAAATGTTCTTTTCAAACTTAATCTGCCTGGTATTTGATGACAGCATTGATAATGAAGTTAAACATAAAAATTAATGGACCAGAAAAAAAAATGATGCAATGATTAATTTTGTAACTATACGCTCACTTTCAAAAGAACATTAATGCCATAAATTTTGGAGATCTGTTTTCTTGGTGTCAGAGCCGCCACTTTGATGTTTGAGTTTTTCGTACCGGCTTTTCTAGGATGTTACCTGTTGGTCAGAGAGGGAATTTTCCTAGCTCATATCACTCCGATTATCAACTAATTTACCCATGATGAAAATAGCATTTGAACGGAATGAAGCGATCATCGATACAATGCCTACGCAAATATGTTTCTATTTTTTTATGCAAATTTGAACCCACCCCACCCCCACCCCCATCTCCTTTTCACCCCCGTGCGCGCATTTTGTGACTTCGCCCTTTGCCTACAGCATAAGCGTACACACAGCAAGGTATAGCCCCCCTCCCCCCATCCCCCTCCTCTCCCCCTCCCCTCCCATGCCCGTGATGCTTATAACTGGTTCACAGGCAGGTTACGTTTTATGTCCTGTCCGGTTGGGGACTCTGCTGCCTGTGATGGCTTGTTCGTACTGGGTTTGGGAGTGGGGTGGGGGAGGCTTACATGCCATATGGATGGCTTCTTCTTGGGGGGGGGGAGGCTTACATGCCATATGGATGGCTTCTTCTGGGGGGGGGGTTACATGCTGTATGGATGGCCCTCGGGAGTGGGGGCGGAGTTAGATACTATACGGATGGCCCTTTGGGGGGAGGCTTACATGCTATATGGATGGCCCCTTTGGGGGGGGGGTTACATGCCATATGGATGGCTTCTTCTGGGGGGGGGGGTTACATGCTGTATGGATGGCCCTTTTTGGGGAGGCTTACATGCTATACTGATGGCCCTCGGGTGGGGGAGGGGGGAGTTAGATACTATACGGATGGCCCTTTGGGGGGGGGAGGCTTACATGCTATATGGATGGCCCCTTCTGGGGGGGGGGGTTACATGCTGTATGGATGGCCCTTTTGGGGGGGGGGAGACTTGCATGCTATACGGATGGCTCTCGGGGATGGGGGCGGAGTTCGATACTATACGGATGGCCCTTTTGGGGCAGGTTTACATGCTGTATGGATGGCCCCTTCTGTGGGGAGGAGAGTTACATGCTGTATGGATGGCCCCTTCTGTGGGGAGGAGAGTTACATGCTATACGGATGGCCCTCGGGGTCGGGGCGGAGTTAGATACTATACGGATGGCCCTTTGGGGGGAGGCTTACATGCTATATGGATGGCCCCTTCTGAGGGGGCAGGTTTACATGCCATGTGGATGGCCCCTCCTGGGGGGTGGGGAGGGGAGTTACATGTTGTATGGGTGGTGGCCTCTTCTGGGGGTGGGGGAGGGGGGAGGGAGGTGCAGGAGGAAACTTGAACGAGTCCATAAGACAAGTGCAGTCGTACAGCAGCAGCATCGGGGCCACATCCATGGATCGGAAAAAAAAAGCAAACAGCATGTCTGTGGTGTTGAACGCTTCTCACAGCCGGATCGTCTTCCCACGGCAGTACTAGCCCACAGCACATGTAAACAGAAGCGAATACGAACCATTTTGCGCCTTGGCTAGACAATAATAATAATAATAATAATAATAATAATAATAATAATACAAGTAGTGTTAGTAGCGTAGTAGTAGTACTGCTACTACTACTACTACTACTACTACTCCTGCTACTACTACTACTACTACTAATAATAATAATTATAATTATGCTAATAATGATAGGGGAAATACAATCATCTAAGTGAACTGGTTACAGGCCGCGATAAAAGAGGCGATCATTAATAAATGACATCATGAATCCCGATTGGAACTCTCTTCTCAATGAGGTGTGTAACCTTGTTTTCACGTGACACTCCAGATAACAATTCTGGACCAGTTTTCTAGGGACTAGTAACCTACAATATGCCTGGCAACCAAGCGCGGTCCATGGCGGGAGCGGCGTGGGAGAGGGAGGGGGGGGGGCTTGAGGGGGGGATAGGGGGAAGCTGAATCGGAATGTTTCTCGAGTGCAATTGTGGAATCGAAACTCGCGCTAGCACAACAATTTCTTATTATCGTTATATCATGCATTGTGTAGTTATCATGTATTTTATAATGTTTTAAAAGAGTATTAACTACATTAATTAAACCTACTATCGGACCAACCAAAGGGGTCTTTTTAATTGACAGACCATGTAAAAAGTAGCTGTGAATGATAAGGCCCGTGTGAGTGACGTAGAGAGCTGGTCGGACTGCGGAGGGGGCCTTACGTCAGACATGGACTTGTCAAGTGGTTTTTTATACCGTGTAATGCTACCAGGGGTTTTAGTTACCAACCCTGCGCCTGTGAAACCAAAAATTTGTCGTTAAGCATCGCTAAATGAATACAACACGCCTCCCCCCTCCCCTTCCTCTCTCCCCCCCCCCCAGTTATATGAGAGTTCACGCGAAATGTCTGCATTTAAAAAATATTATCTCGAGTAATCAAATCCTGGGCAGGATAAACATAAACTGCCGCAGTTTCTTGTTACAACGTAAACAGCTGTAGCGACAACATAAACAGCTGTAGCGATAACATAACAGCTGTAGCGACAACATAAACAGCTGTATCGACAATCGAGCTTTCCTGGCAGTGATAAAATGGATTATACATGCCTTGTTTGCACTTTTACTTCAACGCCCCCCCCCCCCCCCCCAACGCCGTCCCGTCCCGCACCGCCACGCCTCCGACCCCCCCCCCCCCCACCCTCCCCCAGACAAAGTCTGGATACGCACAAGCGCTCTGACAAGGAAGTAAATTCCGTGGATCTTAACCTGGATATCGCTTATCACTTAACAAATTACGATTTTTGCAGCCGAACAGAATGTAAACAGTGTCGCTGTGTGTTAACGTCTTGAGTTTCAAAGCAGGGAAATTATTCGAATGTGTAAAACATGAAAATAACCGTTAATGAGTTGATATTGAATAAGTTTAAAGAGTTACTTGACCTGATGGTTGAGTCAGTGAGCGTTAGGTATTGGATTGCAAAATCGACCCAAGGTCATCAAGGACCTGACTCATCGTAATGTTGATGGTAGATGAAATAACAATTTTGCATCTCAATCCAGGTTATGCCCATTGTGGGCCACATCCCCAATCCAGGTCACATGACTCTAAAAGCGGGTTAAATGCCTCAGTCACGTTATGTTTTCAATGCTAGCCACATGCGGCCTTTCAGGTCTCAGTGTTGGTCACATGTTCCATATAGGTCACATGATCCTTGCATGTCACATGTGTCCTCCCGTGTCACATGTTCAAATGCAGGTCACATGATCCTTGCATGTCACATGTCAGATGCCACACGATCCATGCAAGCCCCAAGTGACCATTTAACGCTCCACGTCCCAATGTTGGTCACATGTTTCATGCAGGTCACATGACCCGTTGGGGGTATGAAGTGATTGTTTCTCCACAACTATATGTGTGTACATGATATGTATGGCAGTTTATACAGACTGTCTAGTCACTCTCTTACACTATCGCTGTGTCATTTTGATGGGTTCACGTTATTTACTGATTAATTGCTCTTATAAATTAACCTCCATAGTATTATTTGCTTTTCAATGAGGTGTTATAAATTCACAGCTTTTTTTATACATTTCATAAACGGTTCTGGAATTGGCGGGGGTTTGACGGGGGGGGGGGGAGGGGTTCGGGGTTATGAAATGGCGTTTTCACCTTGTTTATGGGATATCTCTAAAATGTATGAAAATGCATAGTTAGACATATCTCTGGAATACAGCACATACTTTCCGATAATGTAGCAGAGATATCTGTAGCTTATTAAGAGATCTACCTGTGTCCTTTAGATACTGTAGTGTTAAGAGCTGTGTTTTAATAGTAAATCTATATTTGAAAAAAAAACGAGATAAAGTTTCACAGGTATTAAGATATCTTAAATTCAGTTGCAAAAATATCCAAAACTAAAAAATTATAAAATACACAGATAAATTACAGATATTGCATTGATAATAAATGGAGATATCTTTAATAGATACCAATAGTAAAGAAGTATCTAATTCAATTAAAGATGTGTTTTTGTATCAATTAAAAAGTGTCTATTTATTCAATTAAAAATATTTAAAACTGAATGAAAAGAGGAAGACACTGAAATTATACACTCTTTTAATCTAAAAAATGCTATCATTTGACTTATATCATTCAAAATTCCTATTTTATATTTATTTACTATTTTGGAATATTTTTAAAATTGTTAGACATGTATGAATACTTGGAAAAAGCACAATTTATTAAAAAATATATCATATTGGTATATATATATATATATATATATATATATATATATATATATATATATATATATATATATATATATATATGTGTGTGTGTGTGTGTGTGTGTGTGTTTGTTTGTGTGTGTGTGTGTGTGTGTGTGTGTGTAAGCCGAACTATGAAAGAACAGGAAAAATTAAAAAAAATGATCTCGTTGATTCAGAACAAATATACATTTCTAAATTTAATCAATTAAATATACATTGAAAAATAAGAAATTAGTTATTGTTGGACTTATTGATAGATATATTAAATCATTTACAGAGAGCTTCAACTGAATTTACATGTACTTTGCAAACTGAAATATCACTTTTTCCTCAGCCAAATTTGTATTTTGATTTTTCTCTCCACTCCGAGATCTATGCCGATTATAAAACGACACCCCGACAGTAATAGCGGCAATGTTTAGTGAAGTGCCGTCTAAAATTTTTAATATTAAGTGCAAATCGAACAGCTTTGAGGTATCAGAAAACGTGCAGATATCTCGACTGCAAGTTGTGAAGTTGCAAGTTTTGCATGTAACACCATTAAAATGAATGGCTTTAGGTACACGTGAGTTGAAGCTCTCAGTCTGGTGTTTTCTGTCATTTCTTTTTTCCTTTTTGTGTAAATATCGTGTTAAATGTTACTGAAAATCTGCAATACAAATAATTGCATTTATGTCTAAGTCTCATTTTATCTTTGCCTAAATGTGGTTACATCTTTGTCAAAAGCTTGCCATATCTTTGCCAAAATTGATTATCTATTTATCAGAAACTAGTTGTATTTATGACAAGATCTCGTATATATGTCAATATTTATTTAGATTTGACTGGTTTTTTTTTCGGTTAAATTTTGTAAAAAATTGATAAATAACAGGTCAGCCTGTGATTGTATCAAGGTTACTACTTATTTGAATGCATATCAAGTTTTAGATTATCCATAAACTCTGGTCATCTTTAGCGGAATAAAGAACATAAATTTCACTCTCTCAAAAAAAAGGTCAAATGACCCATGCAGGTCACATGTCCAATGCAGGTCGCATGTCGACGCAGGTAACATGTCAGACGTGCCACATTGAAGTCACCCTGCCCCATTCAAGACATATGAGCCAATTTGGGCTACACCGATTTCATCGGCTAAAATTGAATTGAGGTTGTTCGTAGATATATGGTGAACTTGGAGTTAAGTCCCATGTGGTCGGGGGTGGGGGGGGGGGCACTTCGGGGTGAGGAGCACTTGGGGGGGGGGGGCTATCATATATATTACCATGCGTATCCCAAAACGCAGCGAAAAAGGAGAAATGTGTAGTTTTGGCGTCAGAAGTCGTCCACATGGAGTGTCGATTTCGTTAAAATAGGGGTTCAATTCTCCGCCTTTTCCAAAAGTGCTCTGTTTTACGAAGTGCACTCCACGTTTGGCTGTAAAGGTGGGTATATTTCAAACGTTGGGGGTCGTACTAAAGACATGGACACGCTTGGTAGCCAGTTTGTGCGGGAGTAGCCCCTGAATGCCGAGTCATGTACTTCCAGTCGGTCAGAGAAAACTGGAAGGAATGAAAGTGTATTTTTCTTATCTTTATGTGTGTGACGAGGAGTGGGCGGTGGGTCGGTGTGTGTGTGGCGAGGAGTGGGCGGTGAGTCGGTGTGTGTGGAGAGGAGTGGGCGGTGGGTCGGTATGTGTGTGGCGAGGAGTGGGCGGTGGGTCGGTGTGTGTGGAGAGGAGTGGGCGGTGGGTCGGTGTGGGTGTGTGGCGAGGAGTGGGCGGTGGGTCGGTGTGTGTGGAGAGGAGTGGGCGGTGGGTCGGTGTGTGTGGAGAGGAGTGGGCTGTGGGTCGGTGTGGGTGTGTGGCGAGGAGTGGGAGGTGGGTTGATGTGTGTGTGGCGAGGAGTGGGCGGTGGGTCGGTGTGTGTGGAGAGGAGTGGGCGGTGGGTCGGTATGTGTGTGGCGAGGAGTGGGCGGTGGGTCGGTGTGTGTGGAGAGGAGTGGGCGGTGGGTCGGTGTGGGTGTGTGGCGAGGAGTGGGCGGTGGGTCGGTGTGTGTGGAGAGGAGTGGGCGGTGGGTCGGTGTGTGTGGAGAGGAGTGGGCTGTGGGTCGGTGTGGGTGTGTGGCGAGGAGTGGGAGGTGGGTTGATGTGTGTGTGGCGAGGAGTGGGCGGTGGGTCGGTGTGTGTGGAGAGGAGTGGGCGGTGGGTCGGTATGTGTGTGGCGAGGAGTGGGCGGTGGGTTGGTGTGTGTGTGGCGAGGAGTGGGCGGTGAGTCGGTGTGTGTGGAGAGGAGAGGGCGGTGGGTCGGTATGTGTGTGGCGAGGAGTGGGCGGTGGGTTGGTGTGTGTGTGGCAAGGAGTGGGCGGTGGGTTGGTGGGTGTGCGGCGAGGAGTTGGCGGCGGGTCGGTGTGTGTGGAGAGGAGTGGGCTGTTGGTCAGTGTGCGTGTGGCGAGGAGTGGGCGGTGGGTCGTGTGTGTGTGGCACGGAGTGGATCGTGATTCGGTATACATACACCCAAGCGGTTTCTTTGAAAATAATGTGCGAGGCATATATATTGTCGCAATTCTTGGCCGCTTTTTGCCAAATGCAGGTACAACACCACCCATAATTAGGAACAGTCAGCACCAACTTTATCGGTTGTTTCGGGGCACTCATCGCCAGCTTTTATCAGGTTGTTTCGGGGCACTCATCACCAGCTTTTATCAGGTTGTTTCGGGGCACTCATCGCCAGCTTTTATCAGGTTGTTTCGGGGCACTCATCACACGAGTTTTATCGGTTGTTTCGGGGCACTCATCACACGAGTTTTATCGGTTGTTTCGGGGCACTCATCACCAGCTTTATCGGTTGTTTCGGGGCACTCATCAGCAGCTTTTATCAGGTTGTTCCGGGGCACTCATCACGAGTTTTATCGGTTGTTTCAGGGCACTCATCACCAGCTTTATCGGTTGTTTCGGGGCACTCATCACCAGCTTTTGTCAGGTTGTTTCGGGGCGTTCATCATCAGCTTTTATCGGGGGTTTCCTGGCACTCATGACCAGCTTTACCGGGTGTTTCGGGGCACGCATCACCAGCTTTTATCAGGTTGTTTCGGGGCACTCATCGCCAGCTTTTGTCAGGTTGTTTCGTTGCACGCATCACCAGCTTTTATCAGGTTGTTTCGGGGCACTCATCATCAGCTTTTATCGGTTGTTTCCGGGCACTCATCACCAGATTTTTTCGGTTGTTTCGGGGCACTCATCACCAGCTTTTTTCGGTTGTTTCGGGGCACTCATCGCCAGCTTTTATCAGGTTGTTTCGTTGCACTCATCGCCAGCTTTTATCAGGTTGTTTCGGGGCACTCATCACAAGCTTTTATGGGGTGTTTCGGGGCATTCATCGCCAACTTTTATCGAATGTTTCGGGGCATTTATCACGAGTTTTATCGGTTGTTTCGGGGCACTCATCACCAGCTTTATCTTCGTAGCACTCATCACCAGCTTTTGTCAGCTTTGTTTCGGGGCACTCATCACCAGCTTTATCGGTTGTTTCGGGGCACTCATCACCAGCTTTTATCAGGTTGTTTCGGGGCACTCATCGCCAGCTTTTGTTAGGTTGTTTCGTTGCACGCATCACCAGCTTTTATCAGGTTGTTTCGGGGCACTCATCATCAGCTTTTATCGGTTGTTTCGGGGCACTCATCACCAGCTTTTTTCGGTTGTTTCGGGGCACTCTTCACCAGCTTTTATCGGTTGTTTCGTTGCACTCATCGCCAGCTTTTATCAGGTTGTTTCGTTGCACTCATCGCTAGCTTTTATCAGGTTGTTTCGGGGCACTCATCACAAGCTTTTATGGGGTGTTTCGGGGCATTCATCGCCAACTTTTATCGAATGTTTCGGGGCATTTATCACGAGTTTTATCGGTTGTTTCGGGGCACTCATCACCAGCTTTATCTTCGTAGCACTCATCACCAGCTTTTATCAGCTTTGTTTCGGGGCACTCATCACCAGCTTTATCGGTTGTTTCGGGGCACTCATCACCAGCTTTTATCAGGTTTGTTTGCAAATGGGAATAAGTTTGTAGTTTTTCTCGAAATTTCTGCTCTTTTTTTTCCTTTTTTTTTTCTCTTTTTTTCCGTCAAGCAGGTTTCCAGAAAACTCCTCCTACGCTATTTGACGTAGGACGATGAAATTTGGCACATTGATAGAGGGTGACGAGATGTCGTCAAATCCGCAAAATTTTTTGACCTTGACCTTGAAGGTCAAGGTCAAATTGAGGTCAAAGTTTTTCTGACCTCAAAGTGGTTTCCAGAAAACTCCTCCTACAGTGTTTGTCGTAAAAAGACGGCATGTGGCAGAGACATAGAGGGTAATGAGTTGTCGTCAAATCCGTGCAATTTTTTTACCTTGCACCTCAGAGGTCAAGGTCAAATTGAGGTCAAAATATTTTTGGAAACACCTATTAATCACGAAAAGTAGCCATAAAGGTGCTCAAATCCCACTGTGAATGCATAAAACGTACCCAGTAAAGGGTAAACTTTCATCACTAACCTTGACCTTGAGGACCAAGGTCAAAGGTCACATGATTTCACGCGTCCTCAGCGACAGGCCGACTCATCTCGAAAACGGTGAGAGATAGAGCGATTTTGAGCTCATTTTCGACCCTTTGGGCCTAAACAACGTTACATAAGAGGTACCTCGGTGACCTTGACCTTCTGGGTCACGGTCAAGGTCAAAAACCGGAAGTTGACTATTATCTCGAAAACGGTTAGAGATAGAGCGATTTTGAGCTCATTTTCGACCCTTTGGGCCTAAACAACGTTACATAAGAGGTACCTCGGTGACCTTGACCTTCTGGGTCACGGTCAAGGTCAAAAACCGGAAGTTGACTATTATCTCGAATACGGTTAGAGATAGAGCGATTTTGAGCTCATTTTCGACCTTTTGGGCCTAAACAACGTTACATAAGAGGTACCTCGGTGACCTTGACCTCCTGGGTCACGGTCAAGGTCAAAAACTGGAAGTTGACTATTATCTCGAAAACGGTTAGAGATAGAGCGATTTTGAGCTCATTTTCGACCCTTTGGGCCTAAACAACGTTACGTAAGAGGTACCTCGGTGACCTTGACCTTCTGCGTCACGGTCAAGGTCAAAAACCGGAAGTTGACTATTATCTCGAAAACGGTTAGAGATAGAGCGATTTTGAGCTCATTTTCGACCCTTTGGTCCTAAACAACGTTACATAAGAGGTACCTCGGTGACCTTGACCTTCTGGGTCACGGTCAAGGTCAAAAACCGGAAGTTGACTATTATCTCGAAAACGGTTAGAGATAGAGCGATTTTGAGCTCATTTTCGACCCTTTGGGCCTAAACAACGTTACATAGGAGGTACCTCGGTGACCTTGACCTTCTGGGTCACGGTCAAGGTCAAAAACTGGAAGTTGACTATTATCTCGAAAACGGTTAGAGATAGAGCGATTTTGAGCTCATTTTCGACCCTTTGGGCCTAAACAACGTTACGTAAGAGGTACCTCGGTGACCTTGACCTTCTGCGTCACGGTCAAGGTCAAAAACCGGAAGTTGACTATTATCTCGAAAACGGTTAGAGATAGAGCGATTTTGAGCTCATTTTCGACCCTTTGGTCCTAAACAACGTTACATAAGAGGTACCTCGGTGACCTTGACCTTCTGGGTCACGGTCAAGGTCAAAAACCGGAAGTTGACTATTATCTCGAAAACGGTTAGAGATAGAGCGATTTTGAGCTCATTTTCGACCCTTTGGTCCTAAACAACGTTACATAAGAGGTACCTCGGTGATCTTGACCTCATCCATCATGGTCAAGGTAAAAAACTGCAAGTTGACCAGTATCTCAAAAACGGTTGGAAAACTGAATTTGATTTTTTTGTGCCCAAATGAGGTTACATTATATTCATTTCGATGGCCTCGTTCAAGATAATAATCCGGAAGCTGAAAATTATGTTGAAACACTGAAAAATGTGTCTTTGACCAAATATGTTGTGTCTCTGCCCTTGCAAGTGGGTACTATTTCGCTACGTGTAGCGAAATACGGTCTAGTTCCACTCTACTTCTATTTGTTACGCACCAGACGGATGCATTTCACCAGATGTGATTTTTTCTCCTTTCTTCTTTCTTTAAACCTAAACATTTCAAAAGCTTCTGAAATCTCCACCTGTTTGATGGGAATTCCCCTTACTGGATCGAAACATAAATTTTTTCATAATAAACGATCCAAAAACTTGTCCCTTAAGTCTGACACCCAGACACAGGTTGGTGGGAAATATCAAAAAAGGTTTTTTTGATATATTCAGTTTTTACGGATTTCTTGGTGTGTTGACGTATTTACAACATTTCTTGACGAGAACCAATCATATCACCGCTGTTTTTTTTTATCCTTTTATGTGCTGCGTTCCCACAAATCCCCACGCCGAAATGCTTCTGCCACAGAGTCTGCAAACACCCAATTCTTTAATGAAAGTTGAGTTTGTCCTAGAAACAACGAGCTACTTCTCTCATGAGGGGCAAACTGTCCACCCACGATATTGTAAAGATTACAATACCATCAACTAAAAAGGGGTGGGGGAGGGGTGGTGGTGTGGTGGGGGGGGGGGGGGTGGTGTGGGCAGAAGCAAAAAAGTGTCCCGAAATGTGGGAAGCGACAAGTTAGCAGAGGAGCTGTTTGGAGTCATTCATGGTTGATTGATTGATTGATTGATTGAGTGGTAGACTGATTTATCCAGTATATTTCAGGACACTGATGCACAGAATTTGGCGAAATGCAGAGGGTGGGAAGGGATGCGAAATCCATAGCAACGTTTATTTGGTTTCTTGCGTCGCACACGATGTTTTGGGGAGGGTGGGAGGTGCGGGTGGGCATGAGCTTGTTATATTTTTAAGCAAGCTTTACAGTCAGGAATGAGAAGTTGGCTCAATGGAATCTATTCCGGTGCCCTGACACGTGACTGATCGAGAAGTTGTGACGACACTGCGACGTCACACACCGTTCGCTTACCGTCGTCGCTTATCACGTAGCTGTTAAGTTGTATAAAATTAAATAAATAAACAGGTGGGTGAGTGAAACTGACTATGTCCCCCGTACAATCCCAACACCTGATTTTGTTAGGTTGGACCACAACCCTTGAACAACTTGGTGGTGGGGGGGGGGGGGGGGTAAATTGGGACCAGACTCGGTCTGCCTGGAGTGTCAGTTGAAAGGAGTTTAAGTTTAATCCAGTGCTTCGCGCTCCCCCCCCCCCCCCCCAAAAAAAAAGGGAGTTCTTTCCGAACTGCACTCGGCCGGTGAGTCCAACAAAAAGGGGACCCAAAAGTTCTACACATGCGCTTCATGTCTGGTATTCGTTCTATGATTAAAGTCACATGCGTTCTAATATTTGTGAAAAGGGAGTATAAAATCAAATTTAAGACCCTGTGTTTTTAGGGGGTGAATGTTCAGCTGTGATCCATTAGTTGAAAAAGGAATCTTTTTCAAAATTGAAAACTCCGCGTTTAGGAGTCGTTTTAAAAAGTCATGGAGACACGTGGTAAGTGGTTTACATGTAAGTGGGCCCCCCCCCAAACCCCCCAATCCCCGGGGATCACACATTCCCCAAATGTCAGCATCCTTTAACTCATTCAGTGATGAACAGGATATCGTGCTGTAAATGGGAATAATATGGAAAAGTTTTGTGTGTCATTATACAACTTGCTGGCTGCTGTAACGTTTTGAATACGAGGCCACCTGCACATCACATACATAGTACACGTGTACTTAGCCAAATGATTTCACACTTCCTGTGATGTAGCATTCCATTAATGCAAGATCCGCAATGGGGGATTAACTTTGGTATGTGACATATTTCAGGGATGTTGATCGAAACTGAGACTGAGACTGCTAAAAATAGCTCAACTGAACAAGGATTCGCAGCAGTTAGGCAATTTTATTAGAATGCGGGCCTTCTCTGTTGGATTGAAGTGAAGAACAAGTATGTGGGAGACTGGGATGGGGGAGGGGGCAGAGGGGAGAGGGGGAGGGGAGAGAGAGGCGGAGGGGGGGAGGGTGTTGTTCAAGAAAACAAACTAGAACGTCGCTCTCGTGTCCTGGGTAATTTGGAAACCATATTTCAATAAACATTAGAAATTAACATTAACTTATAATCATATTTAAATAAACATTAGAAATTAACATTAACTTATAAGTTATCTATTTTGACATTCTTAATTAGAGTTGAACCATTGTTTTTCGCTTCTACCTCCCTCCACCCCCTACCCTCTCTTGGGGTTTCCACGTTGTACCATGTAGTTACCAATGCTTGGGGGGGGGGGGCACCCACGTACCATCTAGTTACCATGCGGATCTATGACTTTTTGAAACGGTCTATGCGCGGACTGTTAATAATAAACCCAGATATTAACCAAACGCGAAGTGTATTTCCGACAAACATCCCTGAATGAAAAGTTCCCTCTTTTTCAGCGAAACTGGCACTCCGCGCGGGCCGCGTCTGGCCCCCAAATTATCTCCATTTCTCCGCTTTTTTTTTTTTGGACGCAAGGGGGTGGTGTGGGGGTGTTGCAACACCCCCACACCACCCCCTTTTCGATAGATAGACAGAAAGACGTATGCTTTCAGCACTACACTTCACTTGCCATAGCAACCCTCTTCCTAAAAAAAATAGGGGGGGGGGGGGTGCGCGTCTGACGCACCCCTCCCCACGAATCCCTTGGATCCGCTACTGCATGGCAACGCACACGATACGAAGTGCCCCCCCCCCCCCTTCGGTGAGACGATTTCAGATTACCCCCCAATTTCATATTCCCGGGGGGAGACATTTAAGGGGGGGTTAATCTGAAATCGGTACACCGGGACAATATTCCCCTCAGTGAGGCCAGTGGTAATTCTCCCCCTTTGTTGTGTTTCAGGGAGACAGCCCAGTATGGAAATATCATCTTGAAGAAAGGAATTGTATTTCCAGACGAAACACATTAGAATGCCTTTAACGTAAAAAAAGGACACGTTCATGTTTGTGTTTAGTTGAAAGGCAGTTTACGTGCAGTTTTGGTAGGTGGGTAGGTGGTTCGGTGTTCAATTAAGATAAAGGGGGGGGGGGGGGAGGAGGGAGGGGGAATCTTTGAGTTTATGCCAGTCACCAGCCCTATAGTACTTAACATATGTAAGCAATACAGAAAAATACCGACAACATAACCGATAACAGACTGCGAAAGAAGTGCATTTGAAGAATGGGGGACCAAACCTTGATGTAAACAGTTTCTACTTACGATGTAAAGTTTATGATATGAGTAGGGAGAAAACGGGGGTTTGAAAACAGGAAGTGACGTCATAGTGACGTCACGTGGTGTTTTCAAACCCCCACGGGGGTTCTAAAACAGTGACGTCATATTGACGTCATATTAAGGTCATATTGACGTCATATGGTTATCATATGGTTATCATATGGTTACCATATGGTTACCATATGGATGTCATAGTGACGTCACGTGGTGTTTTCAAACCCCCACGGGGGTTCTAAAACAGTAACGTCATTATGACGTGATCTAGACGTGTTATGAAGGTGATATGGAGGTGATATAGAGGTGATATGGAGGTGATATGAACGTCATATGAACGTCATATGAACTTCATATGAACGTCATATGAACGTCATATGAACGTCATAATGACATAATATGGAGAGTGGGCGGCCATTCAAACAACCATTCAAACGGGCGGCCATTCAAACGGGCAACCATTCAAACGACCAGTCAAACGGGCAGCCAGACAAAATGACACCCGGACAAAATGGTGCCCGGACAAAATGACACCCGAGCACCCGAGCACCCGAGCACTCGAGCACTCGAGCACTTGAGCACTTGAGCACTTGAGCACTCAAGCACTCGAGCACTCGAGCACTCGAGCACTCGAGCACTTGAGCACTCGAGCACTCGAGCACTTGAGCACTCGAGCACTCGAGCACTTGAGCACTCGAGCACTTGAGCACCCGAGCACCCGGACAGCAAAGGGTTCATAGAGACATGGTTAGAGCTGGCCTGCTGTGTATTTTGACTCATCAATGACGTCACACAGAATTGCAAAGATTGACTTAAGCCTGCATAGAGTGCCCCGGGAGAACGGTGAGTCGTTGAGCCAGTGGCCTAAAAGTGGGCCCCCCCCCCCCCCCGGCTCACCGCCCATGAGCCCCCCCCCCCGGCTCACCGCCCATGAGCCCCCCCCCCCCCGGCTCACCGCCCATGAGCCCCCCCCCCCCGGCTCACTGGCCCATGAGCCCTTTTCTCGCTCTCTAACCAAGCCATTGCAGCAACAATTAGTAAATGAGCACTCTTTTCCTTAAGGGATGCTGTGTTTTAACCACAGAGAGGTCTCCATGCATTGCGACCATATACAAGCAACAATCCTTTCTTTAAAGCTTTCTCACTATTCTAACACCTATGGCAACCAAACCAACGGACACCCAGACACACGGACACCCAGACACGGACACCCAGACACACGGACACCCATACATACGTTTTTTTTTGGTTTTTTTTTAGTTTTTATCCCTCTTCACCCACATCAAACCAAACCACGGAAACAAGTGTTTTTAGGGCTTTTACCGTTCTCCAAGCACACACACACCATCACTAATGGATTGCCGTGGCAGCAATTAAAAATGAGCACTCTTTTTCCTTAAGGAAGAGAGGTGTCTCCATGCATTGCGACCATATACAAGCAACAATCCTTTCTTTAAAGCTTTCTCACTATTCTAACACCTATGGCAACCAAACCAACGGACACCCAGACACACGGACACCCAGACACGGACACCCAGACACACGGACACCCATACATACGTTTTTTTTTATTTTTATCCCTCTCTCTTTCCACACACACCAAATCACGGCAGCAACTGTTTTTAGGGCTTTTCTCGTTCTCCAAGCACACACACCATCACTAATGGCTTGTCGTAGCAGCAATTAAAAGTGAGCAGCCATTGCCTCCTTAAGGGGGAGAACTCTCCATGCACTGCGGCTACGAAAACCGAACACACACACACACACACACACACACACACACACACACACACACACACACACACACACACACACACACACACACACACACACATAGACACACATACATACGTTTTTTTTAATTTTTATCCCTCTCTCTCTCCACACACACCAAATCATGAAAGCAACTGTTTTTCTGCCTTTTCTCGATCTCTAACCAAGCCATTGCAGCAACAATTAGTAAATGAGCACTCTTTTTCCTTAAGGAAGAGAGGTGTCTCCATGCATTGCGGCCATTTGCAAGCAACAATCCTTTCTTTAAAGCTTTCTTACTCTTTTAACACCTATGGCAACCAAACCAACGGACACCCAGACACACGGACACCCAGACACGGACACCCAGACACACGGACACCCAGACAGTCCTTTTTTTTTTTGTTTTTTTTTAGTTTTCATCCCTCTTCACCCACATCAAACCAAACCACGGAAACAAGTGTTTTTAGGGCTTTTACACGCATATCCCATCACTAATGGCTTGTCGTAGCAGCAATTAAAAAGTGAGCAGCCATTGCCTCCTTAAGGGGGAGAACTCTCCATGCATTGCGGCTACGAAAACCGAACACGCACGCACACACACACACACACACACACACACACACACACACACACGCACAGACACACATAGACACACATAGACACACATACATACGTTTTTTTTTAATTTTTATCCCTCTCTCTTTCCACACACACCAAATCACGGCAGCAACTGTTTTTTAGGGCTTTTCTCGTTCTCCAAGCACACACACCATCACTAATGGATTGCCGTAGCAGCAATTAAAAATGAGCACTCTTTTTCCTTAAGGAAGAGAGGTGTCTCCATGCATTGTGCCCATATACAAGCAACAATCCTTTCTTTAAAGCTTTCTCACTATTCTAACACCTATGACAACCAAACCAACGGACGCCCAGACACACGGACACCCAGACACGGACACCCAGACACACGGACACCCAGACAGTCGGGTTTTTTTTTGTTTTTTTTATCCCTCTCTCTCTCTACACATATAGAAATAGCCACAACTGATTCAGCGTTATATTTCTCAAGCCTGGGTATTTTTTTTTTTAAACCCAGACAGTGGCTTATTTCTCTCTCTCTCTTCACACACATAACACAGCAAACGGTCAGACGGACAGATTTAGCGTTTCATTTCTCATGCCAGGGTATTTTTAACCCAGACAGCAATTTGTTTTGCTTTCTCAGACGGGCAGACGGACAGATTTAGCGTTTCATTTCTCATGCTAGGGTATTTTTTAACCCAGGCAGCAATTTGTTTAGCTTTTTCAGACGGTCAGACGGACAGATGGAGCTATAAATCAATGATTTATAGTCCTCTTTTTTTTTTAGCATTTCCCACACTCTCATTCATACTAAGATTGTCTGATGAAGCGTTTCATTTCGTAATAATGGGAGGGCCGCTAAAAAGCAGCCCTGGAGGGATTTCCGTAGTCTGGTCCTGGTCACTGCCTCTTGTCATCAGTTCTCCTGCCGCTGTCACTGCCTCCCGCCATCGGTTCTCCTGTCGCCGCCACTGGCGCCGCCGCTGACGCCACCGCTGGCACCGCTGCCGCCACCAACCTCGCCACAGCCACACTTCCGCTTATGTGCCACAACCGCGACCCTGCTCGAGGTGAATCCTTTGCCCTGGACACTACAAAAATAATATTCGGACTTCAAAGCCTCCGGGCATTGCTGCTCATGCAATCTCATTGAATATTCTGCCGGAAAGCCAAAATGGCAGAATTTACAATAATTAACATTATCCAAAGTGCCCAAGATTTGCATGACCTCCTGGAAATCTGACTCTTTTCTAGAGACATTCTCCAGTTTCACCTGAGCAGGTTCGTTGTTGCGGTCAGTGTTTGAAGGTGACTGTACGAAGCTGACTGTATCCGAAATACTGGCGACAGCGATTGTAAGCTCATCGTCAGGAGCTGGTGGCGGACTGTCCGGTCTTGTAACGGTTGCGCTTGGTGCCGCCAGCACCTTCCGGACAGTCACATCAGCTTCCTTTTGATTCACTTTCAACGGGGTCGTCATCGTTGACGCAGCGACTTTGACAGGAGTTGCTCTGGCAGGAGGAGTCTCTGTCATCGTTGCTGCGATCACTCTGGCTGGAGGAGTCTCCGTCATCGTTGCCGCGGTCACTCTGGTCACTCTGGTCGCTTTGGTCACTTCCTGGCAGGGCGACGGGTCCCTGGGCGGCGAACGATGGCGTAGTCGCTTATGGCTCTCCTCCGCCGCCCTGCCAAACAGGTTGAACCGTTCCTCCGGTCTGTTCCCAAGGAAATCCCTCCACTTTCGAAACAGAAAAGTTTGATATTCAATGTAAATCTCCTCCCAGAAGTTGATATCTTTCGGTGATAGGAAGTAGCGGCCCCGAAGCTCATCCGAAAAAAACTCGTCCTTATACATCATGGTTGAATTTCGATGTGCTCGCTTCCGAAACAGAAAAATTTGATATTCTATAAATATCTCCTCCCAGAAGTTAACATCCCTCGCTGATAGAAAGTAGCGACCTCGAAGCTCATCAGAAAAAAACTCGTCCTTGTACTGCATGATTAAATTTCAATGTGTTCGCTTCAAAGGTTCAAAGCAGACTGACTGCACACAGACTGCAAAGCAAACTGACCGACCCCCCCCCCCCCCCTGCCCAGCTACCTAGTGAGCCCCCCCCCCCCTGCCCAGCTACCTAGTGAGCCCCCCCCCCCTGCCCAGCTACCTAGTGAGCCCCCCCCCCCCTCCCTCCCGGCTACTTTTTTACGCCGCTGGCTCACGGCTCACCGTCAGTAGTATAAAAAGGTCGGGTTGACACCACTCTAATCATTGCATTGCCAAACCATCATGGAGACGTCTCGAAACGCAGCAACGGCTAACAACATGGAAATTGATAGCCTGTTCAGCAATGAAACAATGGCTTTTACAGATGCAGTTTTAACTGCAGAGGAGACTGCTGCCTTCCTAAGTACACTAAAAGAAGCTGAAAAAGCCTTGGAGGAAGCATTAGGGGCTCCGTCAGCCGTGTCTACAGTACAGCAAACTAGGCCTGAAGAAGTACAGCCAGTACAGCAAGCAATGCCCGATCCCGAGGGATCTGACTACCCGTTCTGGGTTGCCAATGCGCTTGTAAATGGTAGCGCCAAGCCACTTAGTACAAAGTTACAGGCTCATCTAGAGCATCTTGAGGAGGAAGAAGTGGTCATGTCAAGCGATGACGACGGTGACGACGACGATGACGACAATGGCGACAATGACGACAATGACGACAATGACGACAGCGACGACGATGAAAAGCAGCTCAAATCTAAATTCGAATTGAGCAAAAGTATTCCTGTTACTGAAGAAGACGTCACGCTGTTGAAACGGAACTTTCAAGCAGTGATTCCTCTGATAGATTGTAACATTTTATGGTGCTTATGTGAAGAAGGCTTTTTCGACCAACACACATACATATACCTAACGGAAGAAGTGAACACTGTCATTCAGCTTATCTACATGCTAGAAGGAAACATAGAGCATGTTCCCGCGTCAGAGCCACAGTTCTCCGAAGCCATGACCAGACGTTTCGTTCAACTTATTAGAAGTCTTCATGAGGAACTTTTTAAGACATTATGTCTACCGGCGCCAAAGTGTGTTGATGAGGATCGCGATTCCAAATATGCAAAGGTCATGCTACATGGCTTCAAGTACCTTGAAGAACGTATTAAGGTGTACGAGATGATGGCCTACCTCTATGAAAAAGGATATTTCACCATGTCAATGCTCTTCCAATGGATAATTGGAAGTCGCGAACGAGGAGATTTTTTAGTGATCGTCATGAGACAATCTCTAACAGACGGTTTACCAACAGCCTTTCTGGATGGTTTCAACGAGATCACTCCGCGATTTTGCAAACATCTCATGAAAACATACATGTAATGTCCATATAAAAGGAGTGAGGTGTCAAGTGCAGTCATCATTCGACGCGCAGCCATGGAGAAGACAAGCAGCTTTAAAATTAGTGCAAACTTAACAATTACTGTGGAGCATGGACAATTTGGATTATTTCTTCGAATCAAACGTGGAGAGAGATGGCTTGCTTTATCACCATCCTTGTGGAAGATTGTGTGTCTGAACTTACCAAGATTACGTGACATTGGCTTCAAACTGTACTTAACGCAAACGAAATGGCTTGAAGTCATTTCATACTTGGACATGCGCTATGTGAGTTTTGTGCAAACATTCTTGCTTGAAGGGAAAGAATATACGCGTTACATCAACATGAATGATGGTGAATGGGAGACATTACTTCAGGAGATGGATAACATTAACTCAACCTTATTGCCATGCACGGAATGTCATGGTAAGAAAACTCCTATCAAGCTACAAAAGGACAATCGGATGAAAGTGTCGAAGTTATCCAAGAAAAGACTGGCTGAAGTTCAATTGGAGAATATGGATGTGCAAAATCAACTTGGACTTACCTGTGAATATTGTGGTGCTTACGGATATGCTGAGGATTATGATTGTCACTGCCACAAGTACAATTGCAAGTTGTGTGAACCAGACAACTTCTGCAACAAGTGTGGCTCACTAACTGTTTCTGCGGAGTAAGACTGAGAGTCATTTGTTTGCCAACCGTCACAGTGTGCAGACGTGTTATATGGATATGTGAAAGATGGATGTAGAAACGTGTTTCAAGGACAAGTATGTGGACTACATGATAAGTGAACTGGCGCGTTTTGGATCTATTCAACAACAACTGCAACACTTTGACATTTATTGGGAACTTGCGCATTCCACGTTAAGCGTACCAAACTTACGTGAGGATTTCATCAAAGAGTGTATGTTTTCAAACATTGACGGAGCTGAGGAGTTTGATGTGGAAGCAGCATATCACTTCGCTCGATTTGATCCAAGACTGTTTGATGAAGTGAGAGAGTGGTTAATCTACATTGCAGTATAATGACAGACATTACATTGAGACAATATATTGTGCAAAAGACATATTGTGAAGAAATGTTATTAGCTGTAAAAAAGTTTGCATGTTTAGTATGTCCTGCTTGTCAAAATGAAGAGTGTTCAGAACATACCTGTCATTCTGCATGTGTCTATACATATTGGAATGAAGCTAAATATTACATTCATTTAGATAAAGTGTTAGATAATGCAAATCAACGCTGTGAAAAATATGGTGTAGATGCTATCACATTTGATGAATTAAGTTGTTGGTTAATGTTCATTGAAGATCAATGGACTCCAATTATTCACACCATTGTATCAATACTTGATTTGTAAGATATGTTGATTGAGCTTTTATAAAATTTAAGATATGTTAATAAAATTTAAGATGTGTTGATAAAATGCAAGATATGTTGATAAAATAAAATGCAAGATATGTTAACAAGTGTTGATCATTTAGTGTTAACATGTCGACGTGGAAAGACTACTTAACCAATATTTACTTTAAACCTGGTCAACCCGGGGCATTTGCTGGTCCTTACAAACTATATCACATATTAAAAAAACATGATCAACCAGTCACTCATTCACAAGTGAAGAAATGGTTACAGGATCAAGATGCCTTCAGTTTACTACAACCTGTAAAATACAGGTTTAAAAGGCAACGTGTCATTACACGTGGAATTGATGACATGTGGGATATTGATTTAGCTGACATGGGAAACATAGCTTCCTATAATGATGACACCCACTTTTTATTAGTTGTCATTGATGTGTTTTCCAAATATTTGTGGGTGCAGCCAATGCCTAATAAATCACATACCAGCGTCATAGAAGCCTTTCAAAAGATTTTTCATGAAACACAACGAAGGCCACGAACTCTAAGGTCAGATAAAGGAACTGAATTTAAAAACAGATGGGTAAAAGCATTTTTGAAGAAGGAGGGAATACATGCCTATACGACAAAGAATGAAACCAAAGCCAACTTTGCTGAGAGAGTCATTCGTACTCTAAAGGGAATGATGTATCGATATTTCCTTCATAATCAAACGTATCGATATATGGACATCCTTCCAGACTTAGTGTATAATTATAACCATAGACCTCATGGCTCCCTCCCTAATAAGTATGCTCCTGCAGATATTCGTAAAGACATAGAATCGAAAGTGTGGAAGTATATGTATGTAGACAAATTGAAATTAAAACCAAAGAAGAAGAAAAAACCCTACAAATTTAAAATTGGTGATCAGGTTCGCATTTCTCACATGAAATATGTATTTCAACGGGATTATCATATAAAGTGGACGCAAGAAGTGTTCATTATCACACATCGTTGTAAGAAGCAAGGAATACACTTGTATCGTGTGAAAGACTTTTTGGATGAAGATATTGACGGACATTTTTATGAAGAAGAACTGCAGAAAGTGACAAAAGATATTGAATCAGTCTACAGAATTGAAAAGGTCTTGAAAACACGAAAAAGACGAGGTGTTAAAGAATTATTTGTGAAGTGGTTAGGTTGGCCAAAGAAGTTTAACAGTTGGGTGAAAGAAACAGATATTCGAAAATGAAGCATCCATTCACGTGTTTGGTCTCTGGACCTACAGGCAGTGGTAAAACTTCTCTAGTTAGAGAAATTCTAGAACAAAAGTTAATTAAACCCTCTCCAAAAACCATTTTATGGCTCTATGCAGCAGATCAGCCTTTGTATAAGGGAATGAAAGGTGTGGAATTTTACCAAGGCATTCCAGATAACATTGAAGAGCGTTTTAACCCGAAAAAACCAAACTTACTCATCATTGATGACTTAATGACCAAATGTCATAGTGATGAACGCATGACACGTCTATTTAGTGTTGGCAGCAGTCATCAAAATCTAAGCATTATTTTTATTGTGCATAATTTGTTTCATCATGGTAGAGAAATGCGTAATATTAGTTTGAATACACATTACATCATTCTGTTTAAAAATCCTAGAGACAGTCAACAAATAAGTACATTAGCGCGACAAATGTATCCTGGAAAATCTCAATTTCTCATAGAAGCCTATCAAGATGCTACCAGCAAACCTCACGGCTATTTATTCATTGATTTGAAGCCGAAGACAAATGATCAACTACGTATTCGTACAGGCATTTTACCAAAAGATACACATTACGTATATGTTGATAAGGTGGCGTATGAACAAGAACCAAGTCACTTGACCATTCGCAGCCAAGATGTCTAAACGTATTCAAGCGAATCAACCTTTCCTTCACTTGCTTGCACGCAGCGGGCCTAAACGACGTAAATCCTTACTACAACAAGCTACTAAGGAGGAATTAACTAGCTTGTTTGAAATTTGTTTGAATATATTGCGAGGACATTTACCCTTAAGCTCAAAAAGGTATAAGTTATTCAAGCGTGAACGTCATACCCTACGTACACTAGCAAATAAGAAGATATCACTTCGAAGAAAAAAGAAGTTGGTTAATCAGAAAGGAGGATTTATTGGAGCTATTGCTAAATTTGCATTACCCTTGTTAGCTCAGTTGCTGTTAAAATGAAACATACTTTGAAAATGGTTCTCATTCCTGAATATGAATATAAAATGTTGTTAGAAAAGAAGGGAAAAGATGTTGAAATCAAAACGAAAGTGAATAAACTTTTACGTGGGAAACGAACTCGCGAAAAAGCAATAGAAATGTCTCAAGTGCTTGGACGTCATTTACGAACAATTCAATCACAACAACAACAACGACAAAAGTCTGTTACAGCATCTAATGCAGAAAAATCAGAAAAGTCTCAACAGTTTCTAAACCATTTTCAACCTATTTATCATGTAAAACTAACACAACTTCTGGCAGAACTTAAGAAATATGGTACGAGATGGACAGATAAAAATGAACTTGTTTTAAAAACAGGTACTGTCATTACAAATTCTAACATTATTGATTTGTTGAAAGAAGCATTGGTTGCTACAAAAAGAAAAGAACGACGAGAACCACTGCGTGGTTGGAAGCAGTTTATTGAGGAAATTGTAGACGCTAATATTCCAAAAACTGTTTTTGGCAAAAAGACAACTCGTGAAGATATTACAAAAGAGCAACAACAACGTCAACAAAGATTGTTTCCAGAAGGATGGGAAACTTTTTAACATGGATTAAAGAGCTATGGTGTTGTTGTTGTAAAGAAAATGGAAATAAAAATACTATTCCTGTAAAAATTAGGTGTGTTAGTGCTTGTTGTCAGGGAGAAGTAGTAGATACCAATTTAGATCATGTAGATAGCAATTTAGACAATAATGTAGACAGCAATGTAGAAAGTGAGGATGAAGAGTGTCAAACATGAAGTAATGTATATACACATCTAGTCTATCTACATCACATAAACGATTTAGCTGTCATGGAGTCAACAAGTTTTTACATTACTTTACCCAGCAATGCTAGTATGAACTATTATCCCAACAACAAGACTTCGAATTATCAAATTCGTATGCCTCGAACCATCTATCTGAACGGAAAATATGAAGTGGCTTTAGCTGAAATTCAATATCCACATACATGGACAACCATGAGACATGGAATGGACTATTCTATTCAGTATCGACAACAACCACTGAATGATATTGTTCTTGACACAATCAATATTCCTTATGGCTACTACAGATCCATACAAGAAATATGTCATGCAGTCAATGAAGAAGCGACTAATTCTATGAAAGATGACCTTAAAGAAGGTATTCGGATAAAGTATGATAAAATTAGACGACGCGTTTTTCTATATCTAAAATACGGCTTTGAAGTGTCATTCTCCACTGGATTAGCTGAGATTTTAGGATTTATCCCAAATCAATGGTATACTGAAACGTGTACAGCTGAATATAAAGCCGATGTGAAACAGGGATTTTATACACTTTATGTGTACTGTAGTATTTGTGAACCACAAGTTGTTGGTGATTATTATGTTCCTTTGCTACGTTCTGTTGCAATACAAGGACATGATGGAGACATTATCATGAAAACTTATGGAGAACCTCATTATGTTCCTGTAAACACATCCAAATTTGATGTGATAGAAATGAATATTAAGGATGACACAGACCATAATGTTCCATTTCAAACTGGGAAAGTGATCTGTAAACTTCATTTTCGACCAAAAGCATTATGAAAGCATACACACACAATCCATCTATATATCGCAACCATTTTCTTCGTCAAGTGGGTGGAGAATTACCAGGATTTAAAGGAGCGCGAATACAATATGGAGATGGTATTGGTTCAATACTGGGATCATTGGCTCGAAAAGCTATTCCACTGCTTAAGACAGGGGCTAAAATCGTTGCACCACATCTTAAAAGGGCTGCAAAAGATATCGCGAAAGATGTTACAGGTCGAGTAGCACAACGTATGTTTGGTGGTGGGTTACGAGGACAAAAGAGACCGAAACGAGCAAAACGTGTCAGAAGGCGAAAGGCAGCTAAACGGATAACATCAAAAAAACATAAGAAAGATATTTTTTAATCATGTCTTTAATTCATAATCATTCTTGTGAATGTAGCCTTTCTCCATTAGAATGGTTTCACATACCACCAACGCAAACTGCTGTAGAAAAAAGTTATAATGTAGACTATCAACCAATGACTACCATTAGAGAGGGTGCTCCAATAGAATTCTACATTCCTGCGAGTACAGAAGAATATCTAGATTTAAAGAACAGTAAACTCCATATTGTATGTCGCATTGTCAAGGCTGATGGAACACTGTGTGGTGTAGATGATAACGTGTCATGTATCAATGATTTGTTTAATGGGCTATGGTCTAATATTGAATTATTTCTAAATGATCGTTTGATATCACATAGTAACAATACCCATGGTTATACTAGCATCATATCTCATCTCATTCATGACTCGGAAGAAAGTCTCCATTCTGAGCGATCTATGCGTCTCATCTTTAAAGATACTGCCGGATCAATGAATACTTATGAGGTGAAAAGACCTAATCATGAAAGATATGTATCAGGTTTTCATGTAAATATTGAAGGTGGTGATATAGCCGAAACAGGAAATAATGGTTTACATAATCGCTATTTGTATACACGTCTAAGCCGTGAGTTTGCGCTTACAGGTGGTTTAAGGGTAGATTTGTTTGAGCAGGATCGTTATCTTCCCAATGGTGTTAGTATGAAATTACGTTTACATAGACAAAAAGATGGATATGTATTAATGGCTGCAAATAATGGTTTTAAAGTAGAAGTGAGAGAAGCGTTTTTAACCATTCGCAAAGTGAGGGTTAGTCCAGGTATTCAGTTGGGACATGCAGATGCATTGATGAAAAGTCCTGCTAAGTTTATTGTTAATAGAAAAGAATGTAAAGTTTTAGCTATTCCAACTGGATTTCAATCTTTTGTGAAAGATAGCATCTTTTTAGGCCAATTACCAAAACGTATTGTCATTGGAATGGTTCATAATGAATCCTTTGCTGGAACAGTATTGAGAAATCCATACAATTTTGAACATTTTAATCTTAACTTTATGCAGCTTTACTCTGATGGTGAACCAGTCCTATCCAAACCTCTCAAGCTTGATATAAATCAAGGCAAATATCTTGATGCTTTTGAAACTCTTTACAAATCTTTTGACAGATTGGATGGCGAGAAAAGTTCCATTATAAAACGGGAAGATTGGCCTAGAGGTTATTCGTTGTTTTCTTTTGACTTAACACCTGATTATGATGGTGCTGATCATTATGCCCTTATCAAACATGGGAATTTGAGACTAGAAATGAATTTTGCTGGTGCCTTGCAAAATACAGTCAATGTTATAGTGTATGCTGAATTTGATAACATTGTTGAAATAAGTGCAAATCGTAGCATTCAATTCGACTACCAGTCATGAACACGAAGCAGATAGAAGCCATCCTATCCCATGATGCCACGACAAAAGACTTGTTTCAAGGTGTGTTTGCCATGGACCAGTTACCATCTTTACAACCCGGTGCCTATGTCATCAACACAGACGATCATGATGAGCCAGGAGAGCATTGGGTGGCAGTATATTATGACGAAGACCCTGCAGAATATTTTGACTCTTATGGACTTTTACCTATAGACAGTCGTTTGAATAAGTTTTTAAAGTTTAATTTCATTTATAATTCAGTTCCATTACAAACACCGATATCCTCTACATGTGGATTTTATTGTGTGTATTATATAATTCAAAGAGCTCGAGGACATAGTCCTTTTGAAATCATTGATGTATTAAGAAGAAGTGATGGTGATTTTGTTGTAAAGGATTTTGTATATAGACATTATAAACCATTATTTTATTGATGTTGTATTAGTTAAGTTGTTGGTAATTGTGAATTGTATTATGAATATTGTAAATAAACAAGACAGTTTTATACAACATTCTTTTTTATTGTGTTATACATTATTTACATTTCACAATTATTTCACATTAAGCTTTTATTTTACAAATACATTCAATACATCAATAAACATATGCCATTCATACCAATCTAAATTAATATATGTATCATAGACATTACATCCACGTTTGTAAATGTTATGAAAACTAGCATAACACTGTCCATTACCAAACTTTATTATTTTAACATCTTTGTGTTCAGACAGTTTCAGTTCATATCCATGATCATTCATGTCAATGTTCATCACCATAACACACATGGGATGTGTCAGTTCAATGGACTTGGTGCCTCGCATGAGTTGCACTCCTTCCTCTTTGAATTCAAGCGTCAGGTTCTTTCCAATCCAATGCTTGTAACAGAGCGTGCCATTCCACTGTGTTGAGGGTGATGTAGTCGTAGCATTTTGTAAGCTCGTCATATTGGCGAAATCGTACAAACACGTCTAAATAGTTCTCAGTCACACGCACTTCTAAATCCTCTGAGAGTTTCAGGAGAAAGCCAGGTATCCTCAGCTTCTCTAGATGGTCTTTCAACACAGATTGTTCGTCAGTTGATAGAATGATATACTTTCCAAAATGTTTTAGCACGATGTCATCATATACGTTTCTCAGATATGAGAATCCATGCGTAATGGGTTCATATTCCGATAAAAAGTCTTCCATCTCGTTCAACAGTCAGATGAACTATGAGCTGTCTCCTTGTCTGCAAAGACGTTTTTATGCTCGCAAGATGGTGAAGAGTGGATGTTGTATCACTTCTAGGAATCGTAAGACTGCGCGCCAGTTCTTGATATCAAAGATGATCAAATCTGTATATGGTGTATCTGGCACAACTCCCTTATAATCCTCTGGATAATCCTGTAAAAGATTTCTACAGATTTCTACACGTATGTTAGAATCATATTCAGCCACCGTCACTTCCACTTTATTTTCAAGTCTACGTTTAAACCCATGTTCAAGTGGTATGTTTTTAAAGTCTTTCCACACTTCAGGTTTAAACCGATGATAACTTCTCTGAGAATCTAATATCACTTCATTCCTATCATTTACAGTAAGGTAAGCACCACCGTTCAGCATGAGTGCATTCATGTTTTTACCTTGTTATGAGCCACCTTCTTGTCTGCGAAGCCTTTTATCCACTTCTTTCACCTGCTTCTTCAACATTTTCCATTCAGGTATTGTCAGCAAGATACCCTTTTTCGTTGGACGGTTTTTTCCAGTCCCCTCATCTCTCAGGTACTTGCGAATGTTTACCACTCCTTCATTGCTTTGTTTCATAATCTTGATATACTTTCCATTTCCTAGAGAAAGCATTCCATCCCACGACTGTGGTGTTGGTGCTGTCTCCACTTTCAATTTCTTGATGGTAGTGGTAGGATTTTTCACTTTTAAGTCTTTAACTGCATCTGCAAGAGTATCCATATCAGTTGTAGATCTCTTACGACTTTCACGTTCCATGTTAACGCTTCAATGTTCACACCTCAAATAACTCTTCCGTTGGAGGACCTCCCCCTTTTATACCACAGCCTTGTAATGTCCATGCGCTAAAGTGGAATAGCCATCATTCAGCACATATCGCTTGTCGTCATATGGGGAGAGGGCTACTTTCCTCAACTTCTCCGAGAAAAGCTGGTGACTATGACTTCGGATAATGTGTCCTGTAGCCATCGTTTGAGTTTTCTTGAACAAACTGTCTCTATACTGCACATGTTTAATGCGTCTTTGACACGCGCGAGTGATGCCTTTAGCCGTACGTTTTTCTTTCCCACCACACAATAAACTGTACATTTTCGGTCTGAGTCCAACAAACTCTTCAATGGGGACGCCGGCCGTCTCATCCTTCATTTTCCCAAGCACTTTTTTGTTCACGTTGGAATGTAGGAAATGATCCGGCGGATAGTCACTTGTGTCGAACAGGTCAGCATCCTGCTGCATATCCTTGTAGATATCTTCCGTTTCTATGTCGTAACATAGACTGTCGGTGTCGCTGAACAATAACTTGGCATTGGGATACTTGGCCATGATGTAGTTGTAATGAAAGTTGAACATAAGCACTTTGCTGAGGTCGAGAATGGTGAAACCAACTTGAATGGGTTTATCCAGAAGCAAATCCACTTTGCGTAAATGTACCGCGGTCAAATCTTCGTTGAAAATTTTGAATTTGTGGAAAGAAGGTTTGGCTACAAGTTTCTTGAACCGCTTTTCCTTGTGAACAAGTTCAACATTGATTCGCTTTCTCACAGTTTCCATGGTTTTGCCAAACACCGAGTTGTTCATCAGTTTGAAGAAGTCTTTCTCAAATGGGTTCTTGGCCAATTTTCTCTTTTCCGTGTTCAAGGCAATGTATTTTGCCAACCATTTGCTCTGTTCAAACATGATGGCGCGATGTACTTTAGTGACTTTCAACCCCAGTGAGACGTACTGTTGCAAATTCCTGTAATGAAGTACATATTTCTTCTTGTCAGACAAGCTAGGAATGAGCTTTTCACTGGATTTCTCTTTCATGTTTAGATCTTTCCGCAGCTTCTGACTGTACTCTGACAATTCTTCAACTTTGACACATTTCCGTTCTGGAGCCACTGGGTAGTGATTATGATGATCATGGATTGAATTTGGATATTCTAAATCCACTTCCAAAATGAATCCAATGTCATCATCTTCATCCACATCCATGAAGTCGAGGGATTCTGGCTCGCTCACCCACATAAATCCTCTTTGTGGCATGCTTTGTGACATAGCCCAGCCATACAAGTTGTTTGCGTCGAGGTACATCAGGTAGTTGTTTGGTATCTCAGAATTGTATTCTGCTACGTAGGGATTATTCGCTTTCGCATACTTGTGTGTGATCACAGATATTCCTCCACGTATGCCTTGCTCAACCATTTGGTACATGTCAATGTCATTGATCAATTCCAACTTCACCTTTGTCGCTTTCAACATTGCATCCCACGACAGTCCTGGTGCTGTATAGTAATGAGCAGGATCCAATTCATACGTGTTGAGGCATACTTGACGAAAGTTTTCAAACACGTCAGCTAGTAATAACACATCTGATTTCAGGTACAGGTCGTGGTATTCACCAAATGTTGTACAGTTGAATGTATCCCACACCTTCTGTGCATGCGCATAATCCTCATCGCTAATGTCCTCTTCGCTAAGCTGACTATAAAACTTATCCTTTGATGGTAGCTGTGTTTCAGCAAACTTGGATGGTTCGTCCACGTAATCATAGGGGTACACACCCTTTCTCAGCAGCAAATCTTGTTGATCACTATCGTGAATGTGAGAGGTCATGTTGTAGAAGTTATCTTTCCCTTCTGCTGCAAGGTTGGATACCAACTTCTGTAGAGAGGTACTCATGAACTGAAAGCTGTCTGTAAATTTCAGATTGCTCAGGGTGAATGCAATATATTTCTCAATGGTGTTGGGAATGACTGTAATCGTTTCACCTTTGAATTTTCCAATTTCCTCCATGATAAGGTGACTGTCATAGCCTCGCAAATTGTGGAAAAATACGGGAATGATAAAAGAATCTTGATCCCCTTGCTGATCTTTTCTAAGTCGAAATTGTAAGTTGCATTCATTGTGTGCTGCTCCACGATATTTGCCATTGATGTGGTCATGATCTCTCACACGATCTGCTCCTAGAGGTTCATGACAAATGTAGCAATCAGTGGCGTTCTTGAAATTCTCTTTGTCTTCACGAGTCATCACCATTTCCTTTGGTTGCTCTAAACCACGTACAATACGATCGCGTTCATTCACCATATGGTCTAAAAAGACCTTTACGACATTGTCTCCTCGATACACAACTGGTGCACGTGTGTTGTACTGGCTCACAACCACATAGGCAAAGCTGTTTGGACGATGATGTTGATACTTGTCTCCTTCTTCATGCTTTTGCGTGAAACATTCAAAGTCAGCATAAATCACAAACGGTGCTCGCTGTTGTTTAGCCACATTCTTGAACTTGATGAATGGTTCCTTGGGAAATGATAAACGTTGTGCTCCATTCTTGTCACACACTTCACGATGCTTATCTAAAAGCTCTTGTCGCATAAACCCGTGAAGACAGTTGAAGCAATAAAAATGTGCACACTTATGCTTTGATCGATAAGCCATAAGTCTGCTAAAACTCTTGATGAGGCAGTAATGCCTTGTCTTGTCATTGCTAATCAGAAGTAAGTTGATTTCTCTGACACTGACGTTTCGACTAAGTTGTATTGGAACAACTACATCTTGTTCGTATCCAAACACGTTGATGGCTACATCGTTCTCCTTTTCAAACTTTGGAATGTCAGTAATTGGTGTCGGAAATGTCATACCCTCTACCTTTAATTCCTTCTCAAATGGTTTGTAATGATTCACGCGATTTGGGTTGTCGTCATGAGGGTGAAGGTAAGCCAATACTGACCATAAGAAACACTTGTTATCATCATTCTTAATGTTTATCACACCCATTGTTTTCTTCACTTTCTTCGGCAGTGGAATAAAACTGCTCGCTTCTAGAGGAACCAACGTAGCTGTATGTACTTCAATGTACAGTATGTTATCCAATACCCAGCCAGAGCCTTGTCGCTCATGTTCGTCAAACTTGGTAAATAATTCTTTATAGGCTTCTGGTAGGTCCTGCTCAATATCTGCTGGATTGTATGCTGTATATGTTGGACTGCTGATAAATGCATTATCCACTTGTTCTACCATAACACCTTCAGCATTTGCTGTTAGTTTCTTGAAACGTGCATGCACGACAATGTACCATTTCATTCCATGGTTTAAGGTCTCCAACAAATGTGCCTTGATACGGTTCTCTTGCTGTCGCATTTCAAGCAGTAAATCTGATCCATCCTCAGATTCAAACCGTTTTTCCTGCGCGTTTTCACCAAGACTAACCCTTCTACCTCTCCCTACTTGTCCTGTCTTTTGTTTCTTTGAAACATGTTCTTGAGACACATTTTCCATCTCAGCTGGTTTACATGCATGTGCCTCAAAAGTATCCATAGATGGAAACTCTTCATTGCATTCCGCACACTGGACTGGACCGTATGGCCAAATGTCATCTTCTTCCATCTTTTCTCTCTTTGCTCCTTTCCCTTCATGTTTCGCTAAAGTTTTCATCTCAGCTTTACATGTATGTGCTTCAAAAGTATCCATAGATGGAAATTCCACATTACATTCCGCACACTGAACTGGACCGTATGGCCAAATGTCATCTTCTTCCATCTTTTGTCTCTTTGCTCCTTTCCCTTCATGTTTCACTAAAGTTTTCATCTCAGCTTTGCATGTATGTGCTTCAAAAGTATCCATAGATGGAAATTCTACATTACATTCCGCACACTGAACTGGACCGTATGGCCAAATGTCATCTTCTTCCATCTTTTCTCTCTTTGCTCCTTTCCCTTCATGTTTCGCTAAAGTTTTCATCTCAGCTTTACATGTATGTGCTTCAAAAGTATCCATAGATGGAAATTCCACATTACATTCCGCACACTGAACTGGACCGTATGGCCAAATGTCATCTTCTTCCATCTTTTGTCTCTTTGCTCCTTTCCCTTCATGTTTCACTAAAGTTTTCATCTCAGCTTTGCATGTATGTGCTTCAAAAGTATCCATAGATGGAAATTCTACATTACATTCCGCACACTGAACTGGACCGTATGGCCAAATGTCATCTTCTTCCATCTTTTGTCTCTTTGCTCCTTTCCCATGCTCTTCACGTTCCATCTTAGCTAGTTGTTGTTACGTCAACTGCTGAAACTAAAATGCTGAAATGTAATCTCAAACATCCCCCTTTTATACACATTCATACATAGACAGAATTTGCGTTTTCATTTCATAACAGAGGATGGCCCTTAAAAGGGCCGAAAGATGTTAGTAATTTGACGCTTCACCAGCAAGTCGGATTGCCACAGTCGCACTGGTATCTGTAAAACTGTTCCATGGAGAACGGTCGTCGCGAGCACTTGAACGGATGACGGTTATAGTAGCCAAAGTTTTTTAGTGTCGCTCCACACCACCAGCAGTCCGTGCATTCCTCTTGTCCATACAATCTTGCAGTAAACTTGTACCAGAGCAGTCCACCACAAGTTTTGCAGCAGTAATGTCGTGGTGCATTGTGGTGCACCGGGCAGTTGTGTGGTTGACCTGGATATTCTATCCAGACCCAACACTTATAACATTCTGTCGTTAGCGTCACTGCCTTGCCGTTTCGCATCACTGTGATTTTACGATTTGTTGACATCTTGCTGCTTGTGTTGGATAATGAAGCTGTAACCCGCCTTTATATACTACTAGCGAACATCCTCGCATTATATGCTGATGGGGGGGGGGGGGGTCCTGAGTTTAGGTCGGTTAGGGGGGGGGGTCCTGAGTTTTGCTCCACTAGGGGGGGGGGGTCCCGAGTTTTGCTCCACTAGGGGGGGGGGGTCCGATCCTGACTTCAGGTGGTATATAAGGCATGCTCATTTCAGTTTGGGCTCACACTCGCTTCCGTCAACATGGAGTGCTTCTTCGGGTTACAGGATGCTTGCACCATTGCTGAAGTTAGAGAACTTCACCTGCCTGTCACACAGCCACAGACACCCCCAGAAAGAGTCTACTTCTTCCAGCTGCTGCCAGACCCGGTTCATGGATCCGTCCTGTGCGTGCCCGTCCTGTACAACCGTCAAGTCACGATTGGAAAGAGGCTTAGAGATATAGAGGCTGGTCACTATGAAGAAGCGTTCTTTAGAACGATGATGTTAGGGGAGTCAATACCTTCGCGGATGGAAGAAGAAGAGTACCCGGCCTGGGGGACATTCTTCCTCCAGCAAGACTTGGATATTTGCCCAGGATGTGGGTGTATGATCTCCCCAGACCGGGTGCTGTCTGAGTGCAACCATCAAATGTGCCTGGTCTGCGCGGCGCGCTGGACTGAACTGCTGGCGCTAAATGACCGCTACTCTGTGAGGTGCTTTACCTGCGGCATGCGAGGGGACCACTTTTTGTTCAACGGGCAACAGCTCACACATTGCAGTAGGCCAGTGCAGGACATTGTGACATTCTTTTAAACCGGGACCGGCAGCAGCAGGAGAAAAACTAACATCTCCTGGCTCTTTTAAGAGCCCACCACTGATACTGAAATAAGCGCTAATCGTGTCATGGTGTTAGTATGTATGTGTATGCATGAGAGTGCGGGAAATGCTTTAAAAAAAAATGGTCACCCGTTTGAATGGTTGTTTGAATGGCCGCCCACTCTCCATATTATGTCATTATGACGTTCATATGACGTTCATATGAAGTTCATATGAAGTTCATATGACGTTCATATGACGTTCATATCACCTCCATATCACCTCTATATCACCTCCATATCACCTTCATAACACGTCTAGATCACGTCATAATGACGTCACTGTTTTAGAACCCCCGTGGGGGTTTGAAAACACCACGTGACGTCACTATGACATCCATATGGTAACCATATGGTAACCATATGATAACCATATGATAACCATATGACGTCAATATGACCTTAATATGACGTCAATATGACGTCACTGTTTTAGAACCCCCGTGGGGGTTTGAAAACACCACGTGACGTCACTATGACGTCACTTCCTGTTTTCAAACCCCCGTTTTCTCCCTACTAAGGCTA